>VWZN01019111.1:208376-246226 GCA_013396955.1 Regulus satrapa
CCCCCCCCCCCCCCGCTACTGTCTGCAAGTTCCTCCTGTTTGTTGCACATTAGTGTAGGTGCAGGGTCCAAAACTGAACAAAGCCCCAATACAGCTGCAGAATCTCCATAGGAAACACTGCAAATTCAGCTGCACGTGACCAGGAATACTCTGGCCTAACATCAAAATGGGCATTGTTTTCAGCGGGACAGAGCCACATGATCTGCAGAGGTCCCTTCCAACAAAAAGGATTCTGTAGTATCCTGACAAAATCCTAGAACTGAATCAACTCTTCAGTATATTTCCCAAGGCAGAGGTTTTGATGGTTTGCTTTTAAATAATACCCAGAATCTTCATTGGTCAATAAATACCAGAACTTTGGATTTATTTAAGGTCTTCTGAGCCTAACTCCTATCTTGGCATAGTCATCACAGTTTTGCTTTTGAACAGCTTGTTTCCTTTAGAATTTTTGCTGCATGCTGGGATGAAGTAAGGCTGAATAATTTATCTTGCTTTTCCTCAAAAGCTGAGCAATAGTTATACCCCACATGGATTTGAGACATTATTATCTTTCTAAGCTTCCATTCATTATCTTTATCATCCCTGCTTTTAAAGGTCTACCATTTATCTTTGCAAGGTTCTTCAAGCTGGATTATAGAGGAAAATTTGAGTGTATTAATTCCATTCTTGCTTATGAAGTTTTAAACTCCGTTTCATAAACATTTTTTTCTATTGCTCACAATAATCCTACTGATAGTTTTCCTGTGACCAAAGTGTCTGATGTGTAGAATTGAGGACTTTTAGGGTCATCGCGCAAAGGAATAATTATCTCAAGATGCACTGCTTTGATTAACACACACAGATACGTACAGGTTTTGAAGATATGAATCACACATGCTTTGTTTGCAACCTACAAAGCTGCCATTCACCTTGTTTTCTCAGCCTGCTTAGAAATATGAATTGCTGTACAATGAAGTTTAGCTCAGGAGCAGTGCATGATAATGCTATTTCAAGTTTTTCTGACATGTCATCTCAGCTGTGATTTGTACTGCTGTTACAAATTTTATGATAAATCTATCTTCATAGAATCATAGAACGGTTTGGGAGGGAAGGGACCCTAAAGTTTCAGCTCCCCTGCCATGGGCAGGGACACATTCCAGTAGAAGAGGTTGCTCTGAGATCCATCCAACCTGATCTTGAACATTTCCAGGGATAGGGCAGCCCAGCTTCCCTGAGCTACCTGATCCAGTGCCTCACCACCCTCACAGTAAAGAATTTCTTCCTAATCCGTAATCTAAACCTTCTCTCTTTAAGTTTGAACTCATTCTCCCTTGTCCTGTCAGTCCACGCTTTTGTAAAATAGTCTCCCTCCATCTTTCTTGTCAGTTCTCTTTACTGGTAGGCTGCAATTAAGTAGCACCAAAGCCTTTTCTTCCCCAGGCTGAACAATCCCAATTCTCTTAGTGCTCATTTCCATTTTCGTGTTAGGCGGATAATTCCCAACTTTTCCTGTACATTGCCAATGGTTGCTTTGCAAAGGGACAGGGCAGTCCAACTCTGGTGTCAGTGGTCTTTAGAGAGTGGGGGATGCTCTTGGATACAGTGGGGTAAAAAAGGACCCTTCTAAAATAACCAGAAGTCAAAGAATAGAGCATGACACCTCTAAATTCACCTAGACAGACCCCAGCTAAGCACTTTACTTTGTGTTCCTCTTCAGTTTCCAGTGGACTACATTATTCCTCAGGTTGGGCTAGGTGAATGTCCTGTAAAATACTTCAGTGGAGCCTTCTCAGGAGTGGAAATGGAAAGAGAAAAGATAATGCATACAAAAGTCAGCAGAGGAATTTCTGGTTAGAAAGAAGGAAAAAAATGGCTCATCCTGAGGGGTGGCCCGACACTGGCACAGGTGCACAGAGATGTTCCTGTGTATCATGGAGCAGCCCAAAATTCAAGTGCTCAAAGCCCCAAACAATCCAGTGTTGTCTTTGCCCACTCTGAAGAGGGATTGTACCTGCTTGCTTGCTTTCAGAGCCCCTTCTCATGAAACCAAGCTGGTTATTTTCTGGTGGCAAAAGCCTGCAAAGAGCTGTGGAGAAGGGTCTTGGAGAAAAGTCAGTCTAAACTCTCCTAAAAGATCTCCTTCAGAGAACAGAGAGATGGTACCTACCACACAAAGGTAGTTACAGAAGTCACCTTAACCTTGGCTGTAAGTCTGCAAAGGCAGTCTTGCTTTCCTCACCTTCTGAGCTGCTGGTGGTGAGGGAGTGAATTTACTCTGCAGCAAAGAACTTTTGTATCATTCTTTTGGTATGGATCAAAGAAAGTGGTTCAAAACCAGAGAGAGATAAGGCAGTTGCAGCAGTTGTTGAGCAGTGTGCTTTTTGCATCCAAGTCTTTGAACTAGGACACAAAGCAAAGCTTAGGCAATGCTGCAAAGTTTGTGGACCAATTAATTTCATTCATTTATCTTTTCACCTTTCTACTTCAGTCTCAACATCTTTCTCCTCCTGTGCCATTTTCCATCAGATACTTCATTTAAACTCTTCTGACACATCCCACAGTATTCCCCAGTGTACTGGAAGCACCATCATTTACTGGCAACTGCCACTGACTCATGGTAAGAAATGAAACACGTTGAGCGCTTATCACAACTATTTTGACCTTCTGTTGTTTTGGCAAATGGAACACCTCATTGGAAATAAGCCTGTCTGGAAAACGAAGAAGAAAACCAAAACCTGAAGAATAAGGAAGGGAATCATAACAACACTTAAAGATTTAAATTTGGTTGGATACTCTTTTTTTTGGTCTGTGTTCCAGCCAGCTCTGCTCACAGTACAACTGTGTTTGGCGAGGTCTCCCCGAGCAGATCAGCAGTGCCAGGGCACAAGCCCAAGAGCTGGAACTTGACCATCTATACCATTAAATTGTTAGCACAGGCTCTGCCTTGCACTCAGCCTGGACCAGCTAGTGCTGTCATAAACAATTCCCAGGCATGGCCTAGGGATTAGCAAGAGCCAGCAGCCATTCCCAACTGGCAGTTTGGATATAGCCACCTTGTTTTGGAGGGTAAAAGCGTATAATCCTGTGAACGTGGCCAGGCCATATAATTTGGCCTTAGAGCCGTATAGGAGGTCCTGGCTCTGTTTTGCTTTCTAGTTATTGGGACAATTTTGTGTTTGAGGCAAGTGTAATTGGTTTTACTTGACTCCACAGTTTCATACTTGACTGAGTTGTATCTGAACAATAAGGAACACAAGCACATCTCCACTTTGCTTTAGACCAGTGTACCTGTGCACTGAGATGGTGTGGTCTGACCCTACTGAAAATTGTCATGGCAACTTGAATAGTTTGTGAACTCACTTTTCTATTAAAAATAGAAATGCATAGTCCAAGGGAGTCTAGAAATATATCTTCTACAGAGTTGTTTCAGCTGGTTTTCAGAAATCTTTGTCAAAGTTTCGCACATGGGCCACCAGTTTCTGGCAAATTGAGTTTCTGTATCAGAATGAATATGTTTTGTAGATGTGCCTTGTGCCAGGAAATTATGTTTTCAGTTGTGTCTGGAAATAAGATAAATACTGGACAGATACTAACATACATCTGGTATAAAAGATCATGACAGCCATTAAGTGTTGAAGTAGAAACACCTCTCACTGCCTGCAAAGTTCTTTTTTAATTTAGTAGCCTCTCTTTTTTCTTCTTTTCTCACCACAGCAATGAATAGAAAATAATCCTGCTTTCTACCAGTGAAAGCCCATTAAACCTTTGCTAGCTGTCAGGATGGGGGAAATTCCAGAAGTGTGGTTATATCCTTTTATCCTGCCCTGTTTTTCATCCTCATGCTTCCATTTCCAGCTGCCTGAGGTACAGTTATATATGCATCTTGATTTTTTTCAAGATGAATTATGAATACCTTTTATTAATGGAAGTTGCTCGGTTCCATGAGCAGAGAGCTCCAGACCTGGCACATCTGACTAGCACTGCAACAAGAGAGACCTGAGGTTTTGGTTCAGTTTCAGCATTTAAGTCATCCTATGAACCAAAATTAGTGTTCCCACATGTAGCTCTTTCAGACCACACACTCCTAGCACAGCCACAGCGTGGGCAAACAAAATCAAAGCAATACTATTAGTATGTATGTATGTCTTCCTGTGGGGTGTATTTGGCCTTGCTTTTCCACCAGTGCTGACAAATTCGGAGACTTCAGTGCCAGATATTTTATCTGAAGCATTTCTCATAGGAAATGTATACTGGTCCTTTTATGCTGGCATCTGGATAGAAATCTATGACCATATGTTGTATTTGAGATATTTCCCCTCAGAAGAGGGTATAGAAACAAAGCTTGGCGCACCTCACCTTTGGTGTTAGGTTTTGAAGACCTCTGAGGGACTCACATTCTTCATCCAATCAACCATAAAATCTGCCAAATCTATCATACCTTTGTTGAAGAACAGTTCATGAGTCTATTTGATGAAGAGCTTAGGGGTTAATAGTGGGGTGTTTTGCCAGTCGGGTTCAGTCAAATGTAACAATATTAGCCCAAGGTAGTTGTTCAGTACTGTTGGAAATGAACTTTTTTTTTTTTCTCAGCTCTTACCCCTTTGTGTTTCTGCTTCATTGTGTTCAGTGCTCTGGTTGTTTGCTTTTCCTTTGGAGGTGAGTGTTCCTGGACAGAATGAAGGTACAGAGATGCACGATGTGCAAATGTGCATTCCACTGCTGAAACCTTTTTACAAGAGCTGTGTTGCTTGGAGAGAGAAAGGAAGAAATGCAGTTGCAAGAAGCAAATAAAAATAAGCTTCCCCTCCACCTTTTTCAATTTACTGGAGGAAATATCTTTTTTCATATAATTTGACTTTTTGATTGTTAGATCAAATTGAGCCAGTTGGAATGAGCCTCGGTGATCAGAACACAAGACCTGAAAACCTCTGTTTGGCTGCTCTCTGGTCTTTGTGCAATTGGTTTGCTTAAATTTGCTGTAATAACCTTTCAAAAGTCGTGTACACATTTTTCACTGAGGACCCTGCTGTGCATTGTGATTATGTTATCTGTTGCTTTCCTGAATGTTTAACATGTTTAAAGTATTGTGTTGTGGGGCTTGATTTTGGGGGAAGTTCTTTTTGTCTAGGTCTGCCCTGTGTCCCCTGTTCCCTCCAAGCTTTTACTTGCAAAATATAAGGTTATGTTGCTTGTTATGTATTACTGTCTGTATGTCAGTCCTTCTTTTCTTCCCTCCCTCCTTTTTCCATTTTTAGGTATCTAGTAATCTAGTAAGAGTTTATCTTAGTAAAGTATAGAGCAAGCATGCTGAGTAGCTCTGGTAATTGGGCAGTGTGAATTCTGGCATGGATTGTTGGATGGTGAGTGGTGGGATGGAGGCTGTTTGTGTTGGAAGGCCATGTACCCTGTTTCTGGGGAGGAGAGAGTGGGAATGGCCTTTCTCTGAGTGCCTCTCAGCAGTGAGCTGAGGGCAGAGCGTTGAACAGGAATGAGACTGCGTGGCCTTGTCCCCCCTCTTTCTCAGGGAAAGCTGCAGATGCTGACAGTGAACACAGCAAACTGCTAACGGGTAAAATAATGAGCTGAAGTGATAGCTTAATGGAATTATTAATGGGATTTGTGTTCAAATAGTGAATGAGGATTGATTTTTATTAGCATAGGTTTTACACATGTAAACTTATGCAAAAGATTATACCCCGCTCATTTCCCCTTCTCCGGCAGAGTGTTTATAGAGTACACTGTGTGCTTCAAACTCCTTTAAATATTGCCCTTTCTCTCACTTATCTACCAGGGCTTCTCAGTGTGTAACTCCTCATCTAAATCTGTATAATAAACCCAGAGATTTAACTGAACGAAGAAACCTTGGAATGAAAGCAGAAGAGTAGGTGTTCGGTGGGAGTTTGCGGTTTGCTTGTTCATTCTCACCAGAATAAAAAACAGGAACATGACAGGAGCTCGAAATGCTAAAGTGCAGCTCTCCACAAAATGCAAGGCCTCTGCTAGAAGGGACTGTATTACCTGCAAGGTGGTAGTGAAGGTGTCATAATTATGAGCTGACATTTAAGGAAATGTCAGAAGCATTCAAACAGCCCCCTACTCAGCTTCCACCCATGTATCTTTTTGTGTCCCCAGTCCTGCCATCTGTTTTCCCAAGGACTCCAGTTTTTATTACCTTTTTGTTTGTTTTTCTGATAAATTCTTTGTTTGTCCTCTGTGCCTGGCATGTGCTTCTAGAGATTGTTTGCAAGCCCCTCGCCCTCTTTGTACGAGGATTTCTCCTAAAGAAGTATTTACCATCATGATGCTGGCAAAGACTAATCCTCTGATTATGGCTGGATTGTGAGTATTTCTGAATGCATCTGAATGTATTTAGGAGCAGACTGTGCCAAATACTTGTCTGGGAGTCTGTGTGCAGAAACACGTATGGTAGTACTCAACATTGTTACCTGTCATCTACTTGCTTGCTTCTTGTAATATTTTCATCACATGTAATTCTCTTGTCGTTTTTGGATGTGAATTCTGCAGGGCAGGAACCGGACCATTCCTGGAATTTGAGAAGTTCTTTGTTTCATTTAATAGATTTTTACTGCTACATGTCTTTTTAAAATCAAAGAAAAATGCTTTGTTACCTTTCTGCCCTGGTACCACAAGGTTCATTGGTGACCATTAAAGAAAAGGTTTTTTCCAAAGAAGCTGCCATATTTCACTGGTATTGTGATAATGTTAAAGCGTGTTTTATGCTGGTAAGGCTAAATCAGCTCGTAAAAGGTAAGGACAGCCATGGTAGGTGAGACTCTGCATTCATACAGCTCAATACTCTGTCTCTAGTGGGATTGATATTGCAGTTCATTGGATGCATCCTTCCCCAGAATGTATTGCCTGCAGCTGCACTTGGGGATTTCATTTAGCCTATTATGATTAATATTTATCATATGATGATCATTCATGCATATTTGTCTTTCTACCACGGGATAAAATATGAACCATGGGCTTGCCTGCGAGCAGGCAAGTAGCCCTATTGAACTCAGGATGGCCGTCCTCATCCCTACTCTTTAGTATGGGTTTAGTCTTTTAGATGGATTGCTGTTTCTTAGGATATCCATGGCAGGTGGCTGCTGTGAGCAAAACGAAAAGATCTGAAGTGTGCTTGAATTTGCCTGATCCTAAAATTCTGCTTTCATAAGGGAGGAGTTCCTCAGGCTCATGTCAGTGCTTGGACGCATGCACAAGGACAGGACTTGGTCATGTCTGTCCATCTTGTACTCCCTGGGCCAAATTACCAAGAAATTTCCTGGGCAGAGGAGGGCGAGCCCGCTGAGTGAGCCTTGGCTTGCTGCTTTGGAGCCATAGCTGGACACTTTCCTAAATACTGGTATTTTAATGACCCAGCTTTGTCAGCAGAGGAAGAGGTTGGATATTAGGAAAAATTTCTTTGCCCAGAGGGTGGTTGGGCACTGGAGCAGCTCCCCAGGGCAGTGGTTGCAGCACCAAGCCTGACAGAGCTCAAGAAGTGTTTGGACAAAGCTCTCAGGCACACGGTGGGATTCTTGGGGTGTGCTGTGCAGGGCTAAGAGTTGGACTTAATCATCCTGTGGGTCCCTTCCAGCTCCAGGTATTCTGTGACCATAAATGTGCATGTAAATTATGTCTGATAATTCTTTGAAGTCAAATGGATGCAAGATTGAGTCAGATAAATAGTGATGCAGGAAGACTAATCTCTGATGGCTGTAATTTCTATTTCTAAAAAAAAAATTGCTGACTGTGGGATTTTTTTTTTATTGTTAGAATCAGGTTAGTCCTGGAGTAGAAAATATTGGGTAAAATATATTGTACTCATAATTCATATTAATGGAAATTCAATAATGGCAACCTGTCATTCAAAAATATTAGAAATGAGTCCAAGTGTTGTGCTATAAAAACATTAAAAAAGCATTATGAATTACAATCTATTGCACCATGTTTTGCTTGTTATAAATAATGAAGGGAAAAACTAGTCCTTGGAAGTTTTTGGATTGTCCATTTTGAGAGAAGCCAGCAATTACGTTGTAGAGCTGACTGTGCACCATTGATCTGACTTATGGATTTCATAAATGCAGTGGTCTGCTAATTTAATAAACGTGCTCAATCTGTTTTTAAACAGAACAGAGAACTTTGAAAAATGATTTCCTTTCAAACTAAAATTAACTCTTATGGCTTTTAAATATTAGACTGTGATATTTGCTTCCAGATTTTCATTAAAATACCTTCTGGTTTCACATTTTTCCTGGGATGGGCTCAGTGCTTGCGGCTCATGTTTTATTATATTAAATACTCATATTTCACTTATGCTAATTTGGCATCGAGTTATGAATTGGAGTTCTTAGGCAAACCTTTATTTGGTTCTACATTGTCAGTAAAGCTTGCAGCTGCTTAAAAAGTTTGCCACTGCCAAAAGCTTAGATAAATATGTGTTCAGAAAACTAGAACTGGCTGTGTATTGGACAGAATATTGATAGACTGTATGTGATATCTCGTCTAAATAGTTTGTATGTAAAGCTGCAAGTTTTTGGGGGAAAAGAAAAAAAACCAAAAAACAAAAAACTTGCAGTGTTTTCAATAAATTTGCAACCAACTGAGTAAAGGGAGATTTCCTTGTCAATTTAATGTGTACTCTCAAGCATGAGCTGTGATTTTTTTTGTCTCTAGTCTTAGCTGTTGTAACCACAGTAAATCATAAACCAGATCAAGCTGCTCTTGCAATCTGGCTCCATTTGTGAATCTAAAACCTACCTGTTGGACTTTCTGGTGTAAAGAGGTCAAACAGTGGTGTTGGCAGTGTACATCAGCTGAATTTCAGGATTTGGTGATGGGGATACCCTTTAATGTCCTGGGGATCTTGTAATCTGAATTCTTTGCCCCTCCATCTGGAGACTCACCTACTGTGTTGGAGCACAGAGTGTAACTAGGGACCAAAGTCTTCCATGTTAAACAAATTCTGAACTGTATAATGTCTAGATCCATCTTTCCTTCTCCAGTCTGTGCAGAATGTATGGTATCCTGAATTAGCATTGACATGGTAACTGAAGGACCTTTGGTCATGTGCCAGGTTTAATTCATTTGTTATAAAGACTGAGAAGTGAATGTGACAGTGACAGCAATAATTATCTTCTTCTGTAAAGAAATGCAACACAAGCTTATATATTTTGGGTAAAAGGGGGTTAAGGAATAGTAAGGCAATTATACCTATCATACTCTTGTGACCTGTTTTTTTATCAATCTTGACAAGCTTAGAAAATCTGATGGTACATCGTGGGCAAGGAACACTTAAATCCAAATAAAATAACTTTCAACTGGTACCGTATTTGTGCTGCAGACTGATAAATTGCTCTTTCAGAAATCAGCCCTGTTGAATTTTTTAATAAAGTTAATGGGCTAGGACAGAAGTAGTGGGTTGCTGTCTGCTTAGTGTATTCTGGATACAAAATGAAATTCCCTCAGTCTTATTTAATATTACAGGTTTGGGGTTTCAGAGAAAGAAAATGAAAATCAATGACATTTGCAACACAACACAATATTGAAGCAGCAGGATTCAGGGAAAGTAGCTAGTGACCGTCCTTGAGCACTCCCACTAATTATATTTTTTAGCTTCCACCTCCTGCAGATACAGGACTAATATTATTTACTTTCGTTTATTCTGGCTCTGTTGGATTGCTTGAGCAGCTCTTGTGAGCTATTTGAATAGGGACATCTTTGAAATTCATGCATACCCAGAGATCCAGTACTTGCTGATATTCAGATCATTTCAGAGTGTTTCCACCCTGGAAGGTCTTTTAGAGAGCCTGAAAAGCGAGTTGGCACAAGCACGAGCATTTTGAAAAATTGACTTGAAGACACAAACTTCTACTTGACATAAGGCAAGACCATGGTCACGTAATTTTGGATGCTGGTCTCTGTCCATGTGGGTAGTGGTATAGCCTTTGCAGCCTTGCTTTGGAAAAGGCTTCTCTATAACTAAAGGAGATTCTTCGAGAGAAGTGTGTGTGAAAGCACAAGTTTGCAGCAAGTACATTTGTCTTCAGATGGGGAAATACAGCGATGTCAGGTCGGCAGCACAGCAGCAGTGCTCCCTGCCGAGCTCTGCTGCCCAAGTCGAGCTTGTCAATCCTTGGGAAGTTGAGAAGTCAACTGAGAAGCTGGCAGTGTCATCAAGACCAAGTCCTGAAGGCCTGGCCAAGAGGCTGTGTCTGTCAGCTGTAGGGCTGAGCTCCTGGGCAGTGTCTCGTGGTGGGAATGAGCAGACTTGGCAGTATTTCCCTGGGAAAAGCGGCGTTCCCGCAGACAGCAATCTCTCTGCTGCCCATTGGGCCATCTGCGTCCTCTCTCCCGAGCCTGACAAAACATCCCTTCTCTCTGCTGGGTTTTCTCCTGACTCATCAAGTCTTTCAGCTGTATTTGCACTGTTCCTAATGAAAAGAAAAAAAAAAAAAAGAAAAAAAAAAGAAAATAGAAAAAGCTGTTTCTTTTTAATGAAATTTCTTGTATGAGATCAGAAAATCTCAGATTGTTTCATTGATCTTTTTTGTTTTGTTTTATTACTTAAGCACTAAAAATGAAATAGGTAAGACATAAATGAACTGGCTCATCTATTGTTTCTTCTCTGCTCTTGGAAGGCTTTATTTTTTGTGCCACTATACAGATTTGTCATGCGTAATGCACTTTTTTTTTGCTTCTCATCTGTTTCCATGCCTTTCCATTTGTTTCTCCATCCATTTCCATTTATTTTTGCCTCCAACAGTGTGGGGTACCTGATAGCTTTCTGTTGCATTCCTGGGAATAGGCTAAGTCTAGCAGATGAGGCATAAGGAGAAGTTTAGGGAAACACAGAGCCTGATCCTGTTTCACTTGACAGCTTCTTTTGAATCCTTGTATCTGTTTGATTCACCTCATATATCTTAATCCATCCAAATGTTAGACATCTGATTACAGTTGGCTTGTAGCCCCTCTTTTTATTCAGCAGAAAGGACTAACACTCTCAAAAAGATGATTTTTCTCACCCTGCAGTAGGTGGTTTGAAGGTCTCCTTCAGTATTCTTTTCTGCTCCCATTGGATACAGAGGGTCCCTGTAGATCACTTTCAGAAATCTGATCTTGAAATGAAACTAGTTCTTCACGTTCTTTATAATTTTATCCATCTGTGGCAGCCAAAGCTATATAAGTACTTAAAGATCTAAATGTGAAATGAATGCACGTTCTGCAAATGGTTATTGATACTGTAAGTATTAATGACAGTGTTATTATTATCCACCTGCCGAGGGAAACAGAAAATCACATCTTGCCTCTACTGAATCATTTGAGTGCCAGAAACTTTTCCCAGTATTTCACTGCATACATTTATTTCCCCTGTTTGTTATGCTTTTCCTTTTGCTGTTCTTCATTAATGCAAATTTTTCTCATTTGTGATGCTAGTAGGAAGCGCTTGGCCCATTACACATGGCTTGGTCATAAACAAGGTATTTGCTCTTTCTTATGAACAGAAAAATGTCAGGAAATTTCATTCTGGGTTGTTGGGGAACATTATCACCTTGGAGTTTGTTGTTAGAAAACTATTTTCTCTGCAGATACAGCACTCAACCTCAAGATTTTGAGGTAAAACCACACAAATAAAGCAGTTCACCATTTCTGATCAAATTGTTCATTGTCAGTTTTTTGGGAAGACTGTAAAGGAATATGTTAAAAGAATAGGAGAATCTGTAGATGCCATGGGGAGCTTGAAAATGAATAAAAAAGAACAATGGTGTTTTGAGGCTATTGAGGAGATGGGACACTGATTTCAAACTGAAAAGGGACAAAAATAAGCCAGACCATTGGGTTGGCTTTGAAGCACTAAGGAGGGAACTCAGCTGCAACAATCACAGCTTGTGCTTCTTTCCCCAGTGTGTATCTGACAGCCCACCATGCTGAATAACACTTGCAGGAGGTGCAGTTGTTTGTTTTAAATGTCTAACCTCTATCACTATAAAGGCCAGGTAAACATTTTCTATCTCTGTTACCTGTTAGCAAAGAATCATGACTGCTGCAATTGTGGAGTGGTGAGGGAAGCAGTGGGAGATCTGAGGGGTTTGTGTTTAGTTCTTGAATATGTTATTCACAGAGGTCTCAGTCTTGGGCAAATCATCCGGGATATGTAAAAACCTATTGCCTCCTGATTTCACTAGAATTTAGGTGTGGACAGTTGTGGAGCTGGACTTCAGTGTTCTATTTTGGTGACCATAAGAGTGGAGAATGCAGCCATATCAAGGTTTGTGAAATATACACATTTAAGGGGAAGAGAGACTGCAGGGTTTCATCCATACTTGTACCCTGAACAGTCAGACAGGACATGGGCCCAATGTTTTCAGATTTTTGAACAATACAAAAACAAACTGTACTAAGCAGCATGAAGGTAAATTGATTTAAATTCTACAAGACGTTATCAATTGATAATATATCACCATTGCTAGAAAAAAGCTACAGTTCACTGAAGGGAGTTGGGGAAAATAAAGAGATGTAATATGGAATACCACATGGTCCAGAAGAAAACAAAACGGCAAGAAACCAAGACAGTGCGATGCCTTTGGGATGGTTCTGTTTGTAAGAACATGGTTCTAGGCTTTTGAGACTTTGGGAAGAGTTTCTAAACTCTTGGAGGCACAGTAGCACCATTTTAAAACAGAACTGCCTCAGCTTTCTGCCCGTTTGCCACAGATTCCCTTGGAACAAGGACTGCAGGGTGAGGATGTGTAACTCCAGCTTGGTTGCCCGTGCTGGGGTAGTTTATGAGTACAAACACATCTTTCTGCGTAGAGCTGGTCAGCTCAGCTGCTGCACTTGAAGCTTGGGTGCACCTTCTGTTTGCTAACCCATGAGATGAGCTTCGGAGCCAGCAGTGCTAGGACCTCATGGCTCAAACCACCAGGACTTCATTCTTAAAGCCCTCGGGAAAGGGCATCAGAGCTTCCTAGGTAATCACCTCCAAATTAGCTGTCAATGTAAGAGTATAATTAACGAGGGCCAGCAAAGACCTTGGTTGTATAAAAGGAGAAATATCAAGTAAAAGTAGTGGAAGTTCTTTGATTAAAGTCTATTCTATTAGTAAGGCTGATGCTTAAATACTCTGCCCAATTCTGACATTCATGAGTGAAGAAGATGGAAAAATACTAAAGCGGTTCTTAAGGAGGACCATAAAACTATCCAGGCCTAGAGAATAAGCCATAAAATGTGTTTCAGTCTATTCAATTTCTTAAGGGAGGTTGGAAGATGATTATTTAGGAGCTGATAAATGGAAAAACAGCTGGAGTGGAGAACGTGTAAACCTTGCAAACAATGCTGAATCTCTCTAAGGAGCAGTGAGATGATATTGGGAAATCAAGCAGTCCCCAGTGATCCTATGGGTTCTTCCAGCCTTAAGTGGTGAATCTAGAAGAACTAGAACACTTGATAAAAACTACACTTTTAAATTACTAAAGGACCACAGTTTTCCACTTAGATACTGTGGTGTCTTCTGATATCGTCTTGAAAGGTCTTCATTTGAGTAGGTCTTCACTTGGAAGATTTATTTTGCAGTAGTAATAAATATTTAGGTGATTAATTTGGAATACAGTCAGTTGCAGAAATGAGGAGGAGGCAAGTTATATATGTAGTGTTTGTGTGTGTGTGTATATATATATATATTATATATATGCAATTTTTATTTTTTTGCCATTAAAACTTGATTTTAAACCTCTTGCTGTTCCTTCTGGAGATCTCAGTGCATACATTAGCACTGTGTTCTTGGTTTGCTAGATTACTGGATGATGTGACCTCACAGAATCATAGAATATTCTGAGTTGGAAGGAGCCCACAGGGATCACCAAGTCAAACTCCTAAGTAAATGGCGCATACAGGCATCAATTCTGTGACCTTGGGATTGTTAGAATTGAGCCAGTGTCAGTGGGTGAAAGTCTTTGCAGGGAAAATGGCTGAAAATTAAACTCCTGTAGCTGTAGCACTGTTTGGCATCTAAAATTATGCTTAGAGAAAGATGCTTGCTGTGTTAATCCTACTTAGCACTTTACCACAATATTTTTACTAGGACTGCTGCAAATGTCAAGGTCCTCAGTTGCTAAATGTCCACATTTGATTTCTTCCCTTTTTTCATCCCACCATTTTTATTTGTGTAATACTATTTTCTTTCTATTTTTTTTCCTTGCCTCCATGTCTCTTAAATATTTCTTTTAATCTTAGCACTCATTTTATCTAACTGTCAGAAATGTAGCTAAGACTGCACTCAGTAAGCTGTTAACATAATGCACAATTACTCAGATTGCGCTGAGCATTGGAGGATCATTCCACAACGGGGCACCAGGGGGACCATTCCTTGTGTCTGACAGTATGTTAACCCATGTGGGTCTTTCTGTAAGGCCTGGGTACAAAAGGAGAGGGATGTGAAAACACATTCCATGACAGGTTAGGCACTGTCACATCACCGAAGGCGACAGTGAATGACATTTGGAGATGTGGCTGGGCTGATGGTGAGTAGGGCGTAGGGTCCTACAAGGTAGCATAGTTTGGGGTTCAAAATGTTTCCTTCACCTTTTGGATTTTGCCGTGTTAACTCTCTGTATTTGGCCTGAAATTTCTCAGGTTCAAACTTCTGAGAGCCTTATCTGTAGGTCTATTGTGACAGCACCAAAAATATGGACTTCAGAGTCGTGACAAATCTCATCTAGTCTCATAACAGTGAAATGTTTACATAGTTATAAAACACTTAAGCATCTGCCCTGTTGAGATACATGTTGCTTATCTATTTTATCACATTTTTCATCCTGTTAGCACTTGTGATTCCTTGTGTTGCCAGCTCCAGATGTTCCAATGTCGTGACAAAGTCCTCAAAGTCTTAAGATTTTTACAACATAATAAATTTAGAGTTGCTTTTGTTTTCTTTATGGCTTCTGAGACCTTAGAATATTGTTAGGTTGCATTTCACATTATTCCTTTTAACAATCAAGGCTGGAAAACGTTTATCTTTTTTTGAATGAAAACAGAGGAGGCCTTTGGGAATCATTTGTAGTCACGTCACTTCTACTCAGCCATAAAAGAGGGTGCTCCTGAGGGGATGGGGGGAGGGAAGTAAAGTTCAAAGAACAAATCCAAAGTTTTAACCCTAAAACTTCCTGCTGCCTAACCCAAGGGATAACTACAAGCTCTGCAGATGCCTTACTTGTAGAAACTTTGGAATACTCCTGACATCTTCAGCTCGAAATCTGTATGTACAAGACCTGTCCCTACCTTACAGTTAAACTTCCCTGGGATGTGGACACCAAGTGTCCTTTACCAAAATGAACAAAATGGTATTTCTCAGAGTATGCCTTTCCAAACAACAACAACAAAAAAAAAAGGATTTCAGGAAATCTGAATACAAGACTTCAGGTCAGCAGCAACTGTCTTCTTTTGCAAACAGTGTAGCACCAGGAGATCACAGAACTGTCAAAAACGGTGAGGAATGAGGATTTTTGGATAGGGATTCCAGGTGGCAGGTTCATCATCTCTGCTCTGGGGTCAGGTGTGTGCTCTCCAGAGAAGCTTTTTCATTCAAGACCTGGTGGTGGATGCTCTGCTCTTGTGTAAGAGGGAAAGGAAAAAGCCAAGTTCTGAAGAATGAAGGGACATGTCCAGCATTTGACTAAAGGAAAACAAGACCAGCTATAAGCCTCATCCTGCTGCTTAAAAAGAAAGCAAATCAAAACAAAAACAAAACAACAAAAACCACAGCAAATTATCTTTCATTAAAACAAGAGAAGGAAAAAGGTAGTCTGCCAGAACACATAGTCTGGGAATAAGGCTTGAGACCTGCAAGGAAATTTTGGGGTTCAGATTCTGTCGACAGTAAAATAAAAGTATTGAGTTGTTCCTCAGTCAGTCAAATTGATATGACACATAACTTTGTAATATAACATTAAGAAATTATTTTACTTTAATTATACATTTAACTTTAGGGGGTTATATAGATTTTTTTTTTTTTTATAAATATAGTCTTGACTTTGCAAATAATGGAATAACACTTCAGTCTTGCAGGAATATCCTTGTGATGTTTTCACTCTCAAGTCAGTGAGAGTCAGTCTCAGTTATTAAGAGTCAGACTGAAGCTTGCAAATCCAGGATGCATGTGTCCTTTGGAGGTGAAAAATCCAATTACAGCAGCATGCGTCGGGGAACCTGCAAGCCTAGGAGGTGGGTTTATCTCGATCTGAATAACAAGGGTTTGTAAGGGAGCTGGCATCACAAGTTGCTGGGCCCTGGAGAGAAGCATTTCCCTGTAGATAGCAGCCAGGCTGCTCTTGTTTGAGGCAGAGGAGTTCTCAGTGTACCAGTCAAGCCCCAGATTGTTACAAGTACTGAAGCAGTACGAAAAAAAAATTCTTTAATTTTATAAAATAACCACAGTATCAGACCACTAGCTTATGAAATAGAAGACCTACTTCAGTTACTTCCTCAGTTTGAGGAGATTCTGACTTACACTCCTTATTCTCCAGGGCTGTTTTATAGCACAGCAGGGTTTCTGAACAACATTCAGTATTCCTAGAACAAGGATACAAACCCGGGGCTCTGAGTTCCCATCCCACAGTGGGGCTGCAGAGCCACACAACACTAAATGAAGCACAGGAGGATTTGCGACTCACTCCTTCCCCCAGCTTTCCTGCAGGGCTGCAGGTGCTTAATGAGGTTCTTGCATTTTCAGAATTTTCATCTCAATTTCCTGGGTTTTGGAGACATACATATATATCCACATATAAATACACATACAAATGGTACATGAAGTCCAAATGCCTCACATGGAGTTCTGGGCTCTTCTTGGACTAGGGAAACACAGATAAAGCAAATGTGGTCCAAAAACTCTGTGTCCTTTCATATAAGATGAGGCCATAGAAATAATTTTCAATTCCCAGTCCTGTACATCTTCAGCAGTGAAATTCTAAAGCTCTGGTTTCATATTTCTGGTTAAAATCTGCAGCAATATATAATAGTGCCTAAAAGGGACTGGAAACAAGCATCAGAATATTTGTAGGGTGGTCCGTGGTTCCCAGTTCAACCCTGCTGACAGAGATGGGGGTGCACAGCAGGACATGATGTTGGGACAGAGGAGCACTGGGCATTGGATGCAGGAGGAGAGAATGGATAAGGAATGGATAATGGAATGGGATTAATGATGCTACTGAGAAGGTAAAGGTTAAGAATACTTCTGCTTCTGAGCTTTGACTTTTTTTTTTTTCGTCAGATCTTTCTTGGAGGGTTTTTGCCTCAGTGGAGGCAACTGGCAGAGCAACCTGGTGTACTGGAAGGTGTCCCTGTCCATGACAGGGAGATTGAAACTAAATGGTCTTTAAGGTTCCTTCCAACCAAAACCATTTTATCCTTCTATGATGGCAGGGGTCCATGTACAGCACACCATGGGGTAATAAAATTCCAGGCAATAGGGAAGAAAACAAACTTTTAGCAGAATAACCTAATACAAACCATCTTAATGTACCTGTCTGGAGTACATATGGCAGCTGAAGTGGTTGAGGGACACAGTCAATATTTCTTACATGGAAAATTATTCAAGCTAGTCCTGCACCCTGGGGTTTACCAAAAGATTTCAATACATCTGAAGGCTACTGAAGTAAATGTACTGAATAGACAGGGGTTGGGGGAAGCTCAGAGGAAGCCCATCTGCTGAGATGCAGAGGGGAATGTATGCTTTGTGGAAACACACAATTGTTGCATCCCACTCTAGATGCCTTTGATGTTATGAGGTTGAGATGGTAAGAATGCTATTTATTTAGGTACCTGAATATGGCATCTAGTTATTTTGGATCCAGGCTTTAGTATCTGATCTTCAGAGCCTTCCATCAAAATGCAACACTAAATGAAAATATTAAGCAGTTTGTATGTAATCCTGGTAATACTGATAAATCCAGTGGTTTCTCATACAGAAAAGACAAGGGATGAGCAAGGTGAGGACTGAGGTGGACAGAGCAGTAAAGACATTAAATTGGCATCTTGCTGCACTGTTCATACAGCAGCCAGTCCCATATTTTCCGAAGCAGCAGGACTGACATGGCATTTAGGAGGTGAGACTGAAGGGCTGGTATTGCAGTTGTGTTAATAAATGGCAATGTGCCTGGACAGGTCAGAAAGAGCAACACAACACGAGTTGGATAACTGTGAACAGAGGAATAACCAACCCCAGGAATCATTAGAAGTGTTCAGCTGTGATGACTTTCCAGCCTATAACTGTAGCCCATCTCAGCTGTGGGGCTGTATCATCATGAACCTCGGAGAAGGTCTGGGTTTGTGTAGCATGTACTCAGCAGATAATCTGTTGAGGTTTTCACTGAAAAGAAACTTTTCTTTGGTCTCAGATAGAAAGGATGAGATTCAGTTTCCTTAAAAACACGTTTCTACAGATTAGATTTGCAGCAGGCAAACCCACCAGGTCTTCAGCTTCACAAGGGTATAGATCTCCTGTAGGACCTGTGCTGTGTCATCCAGACTGCTGCAGATGTGCGAGTTACCTCAGGCGCTTAAATCAGCATTAGATGCTAAAGTATAGGCAGCTGAACCTCCACCACTGGTAATTTATTTAGTACTAAATTGTGAAGCCTTTTGCAAAGGCAGCAGAAATGCAGGCAGTCAGCAGGTTGTGGGGATGAGTGAGTCACACAGCAGCCAGGCACCCGCGTGTCCCCTCCACCCACCATCGACCGCTGTCCTTCACGGAGGGACAACAGAGATTCCCCCCAGTCAGTGGTGGGATTTTGAGGACTTACAGAAAAATTGGAAAGGGGACAACTTCCATCCAAGCCAGGGGAAACCTGCTAACAGTGAGCTTTACTGTGATGTGGAGGGAGCCCTATTACTTATGACTGCATAATTGGGTGGGTTATCACTGAAGAACCCATGTTAGGAGACAGTCCTACACTGTCAGTGGGAACTGGGTAAACTAATGGCTTT
The DNA here is from genome assembly GCA_013396955.1 of Regulus satrapa. NCBI lineage: Eukaryota > Metazoa > Chordata > Aves > Passeriformes > Regulidae > Regulus > Regulus satrapa. Next base: position 227,346 of record VWZN01019111.1, read on the forward strand.
CTAGCTGGAATGAGTAAAGAAGAAATTACATAGTGGATTTCATGGAAAATTTAGGCTTTGGGTTGCTGTACATTTCAGCAGTCTTGAGTAAATCTAAACCTGTGTGTATTTTCTGGCATGATTTACTTTTCTCTTTCAAAGTCTTCAACCAGATGTAGTTCCTTACATACATTTTTTTAATTTCATTTTTATTGTACTGGTGAGGCAAATATTTAAAGAAAAGAAGTAGGGGGTTGGGAGAGGACCAAAAGTTAATGTTATAGCTTTTTAATTAGAAGTCTTTTAAATTACAGCAATTTTATACTCTAGTAAGTTTTCAGGGCCATTTAGATTCTAAAATACCTGCCAACTGGGAAACCAGCAGTTCAGTTGTTTTATTTTTCCTCCATTACATCTGCAGCAGAATGTGACTTTTATAGACATTCGCTTTTCCCCCAACGTTTCCTGCTGATGCGTTTGTTTGTGCCACTGCAGTCTTCAAAACACTGATACGATCTCACTGCTGTGTGTTCAGCACCTCTAATCGTCTGTGTTGGGTTTTAGACAGGGAATTGATTATTCTTCTGGGTTTAAGGTGATCCATATCTGCAGGTCTGCATGTACCAAGAGGAGACATCCTCATGTTCCTCCACACCCATCTCCATTCACTCTTCTCCCTGAGCTCTGTGGTTGCAGGTGGAGGGTTTCTTCCCTCCTTGCCTTGTTTGCTAGCTCCTGGAACAGTCATCTGGAAGTGGTGACATTGCCATCAGTACAGCCCAGTGGTGTGCTAAATGAGAGGCAAGCCATGTTAATAGTCCTGCACAACCCTACATCTCATGAATATTTTAGTTTACTGGCAGAGCTCCTGTTGTGCTGCATAGTCCATGCTGTGTGAAGCTGCAGTGCTCTGGAATATAATTGGTAAACAGGGAGTAAAAATGTTTCACATTTGGAAATATTCTGTGATTCTTATAGATAAGCTTGGTAAATTAACGTCATGTTGACAGGAAAACCATGGGGAATTGATTTCCGTGAGGCCAGATTCATAGGGGACATCAAGTGGGGTTTGATATGGGAATAGGTCAACTTTACATTGACCTATCAAATGCACATCTAAAATAGACCAAATAGTTGAAAATATTAAAAATCAGACCCAGTTATTATCTCACCCTGTGTTTTGATGAAGAAAAAAATGTTCAAAAGCAAACAGGCAAAAAGCACAGTCAACAATTTGCTATGGGACTTTTTTATTAACTTAACAAGAGTTTGTTTTCCTGAGAGTTCAGGGGTTTTGGTTTTATTTCTTAATCTTAAGAAAGTGTAGATGAGGCAACGAGAAGTAATAATCAGAGCACAGAACCCTGATCTAAGTAGATCAGACGCTCCGGAGAGCTGCTTGTTGGGTTCAGCAAGTGCCTACAGTATCTGTCAGCGCTGGTTTGTATTAAACTGCTGCCTGACGGGGCTGGGATGGGACGTCAGGGAAGGTTACAGGACGCTCGATGATAAGTGTGAGGCCACCTGTTGTATCTGGACGAGACAAGATCTGATGGGAAAGATAGCTGTAGGTGTTCCTGTTGTTTCCCTGTATTACATTCCTTTTTTCTTTTTTTTTTTAATGCAGCTGTGTTCTTACAGAGAAATACCTACTTTCTGGTTTTGTCTTTGTCCCCAGTGGCTTGTGTGAGTGCATGCATGAGTGTGTGTGTCAGAGAAATCTCTATAGTCTTCACTTACTTTATTTATAGCTTGCAGGGTTAATGTTGTTGCTGTTGATTATTCATAAAGAGCTTTATCAAACTGGTTTCAGCTAGGTAAAATTGGAGGGGGGGAAAACCTGTATTTAATTATTGATGTGGCCAGTGTGGTTCATAGTAAATGTTGTCAATGTTTCTTTTAGTACAGGGACAAAACCTTACTTGAACTCTTTTTTTCTCAGTTTCTGGGCTGCTTTCTCAAACGAGATGCCTTTTTTCAGGTTTCTTACTTTGGGGTTATGTGTGTGAACCCTAGCTAAAGGCTGACTGCAGGGACAGACTATGTTAAGAGGGTTGAAAATGTCCCCATTCAGTAAAACAATGACCCTTGAAGAAGGCCCAGCTGCCTCAAACCCCATGAGCCAGGCTTGGAGCTGGTCACCAGCATTTGGGTGAAAATGGTGGACTCAGGGCAGAGCCTACTCCCAGGAACACAGTCAACACTCTTCCTTCCATTTGCCTGATTTTCTTTCCTTTCAAGCTTTTCTGCATAGTCACAGTGGAATAAAAAAGCCCACTCAAAAAAAAGAAAAAAAAAAAAAATGGGTTATGCTGTGTATCTGCCTCAGACTTCTAACCTAGAGGTAAGGGTCTCTCCTGGCTGACTGATGTCCCTTCAGCCAGGGAAGAATTTTAAAGGGTCTGTGTGGCTCAGATACATTTCCAGCTGACAGCTCTGTTGCACAGGGTTGTTTTAAATGCGAGTTAACTGTCAACACTGAAGCACACGGCATGAGGAGAAAACTTAAGTAGCAAACTGGAAGTTTGGCCGTGGTGCACTTTCAAGGCTTCACCTGGTGCGCCCTGGGACACGGCGCAGCCAGAGCCAGCCAGCCATAGCTGGGGGGAAGCTGCAAGAAGGCACTGCCTTCCTCCCACGGGCTTCTCTGCTGGGGCAGAGCTCGGCTCACGTGGCCTGAAATGAGCAAAAAGATTTGGCAACCTGATGGGCAGGTCAGCCTTGAGAGGCAGCCAAGATCTGTAGTGGTTGTCAGGCAGATCCTGGGCATGGCGTCACCTGCGCCGCACAATAAACACAGATGTGGCAAAGACAAATAGCGGGCAGAGAGGAGGATTCGAGTGGGGAGCAAAAGCGGCTTTTGCATAGACGCGTGACTGGAAAATGTAGTAAACCAAGCAAATTGCTTACCAAGAGCTTAAATAGGATTCCTCTGGTATCCGGCAGGAGTCATGATGAGTGAGTGATTTATAAACCAGCACATCCACAAAGAGAAATAGCCTCGCTGAAACTAGCCAGCCAGCACCTTAGCAATGTAGTGGAATCACTTCAATAAATAACTTTTTTTAAAATAATACTTTAGCACTTCACATTGTTAGTAGCATATTTGTGTAGCCTTGAACTTCGCAAGTGTGTTTTAAAGCAAAATATTTAAACAGCGTTTTCTGCATTTGTAAAGTCCTGACTTGAAAGTGATGCTGCATCTTGTGCAGGGCTTGATGAATCACCAGTGCCCAAGGCTGCACAGAGGATCCAGGTCGGGCTTTGTTTTAGGTGTTAGTGATTCATCAGTAGGTTCTGGGGAAATAAACTGCAACTCTGGTCAGGTCAGACGTAAGAGCCTTATAGTTCATCTTTTAATCCTGGAAAATAAAATAGATTTCCAACTAAAAAAAAAAAAAAGAAACAGCAATAAAGTATTGCATAAAAGCAGTAGAGGGAAGATTACTCTGAACTCAGCAGAGGAGAGCAGTTATCACTTGAAGATAAGCAGCGAGTAAAGGCAGGCTTAATTTTGAATCTTTCTGGAGCAGTGAACAAAAGAGTTACTTGGCTAAGATCAAAGGTCTGTTCTTAACTGTAGCTTGTTAATTGTTGTACAGGATATTGCTATTTACATACCAATTTGGTGCCTATTCAGATTTTTTCCAAAGATGCTGGAAGTGTTCCAAACAAACTTTGCCAGACCAGTTCCACTCAGTGTTGATGTATTCATGCCTAGGGAAATCTCCATGGCCAGGAGAGTCAGGTTTTGCACCCCATGACTGAAGGGACCTTGGACTTCTGCAGCTGGAGTAGGAAGTCAGAAGGTGCCAGGAGCAGGGAGCGAGGTTTCCCCTCTGTGGAAATGGCTGAACTGTGGCTGCCAGGGTCCTTGAGCTGAGATGTCGAAAGCATCCTGGGTTATTCCTGAGTGCTGTGCTCCACAGCCACACAGGGCACAGCATTTGGTCTGAGACAGCAAAACCCTCCCTCCCTCCCTTCTCCATCAGCCTGATGTTCACACATCAGGGCCAGGCTGCAGCCAAAACCAAGTTAGCAGATTTAGAGGCACTATAACCACAGCGAAGCCATGTCTTCAGTTTGATACAGCAGATCGTTTGACATGAAATATCAGGGAGGCAGTTGTTAGCACCAGCCCTGACTGGATTGTGGGAATGAGTCAGCTCTTGGGAATTTATTCATATTTAGTCATAGCTGTTGGAGAGAAGATGCATTTTTCTGCCTGCCTTGTTTGTTATAAACAATGCACGTGTTATCCTTGTGAAACAAAAGTAATATGTCTGCCAAACAAAGTGTTGAGAGACTGAACCTTGACAAATGCAGATAAATTCAGAAATTAAGTCTCAGTTTTCAACAGTGAGGAAAATTGACCAAGAGGTCAACATATAAAGAGACTTTCGCACTAAATCTCCATCATTGTTGATTTTTATATGAAGATTAGATGCTTCTTTACAAGATATGCTATAGATCAAACAACAGTCAATTCAGGGAAGTTCTGTGGCTTCTATCATGCAAGAGGCCAAGTTGGGTAATTTCAAAAGGTCCCTTCTGGCCTTTTCTATGAAAAAAAAATCATTAAAAAAAGTCACAGTTTATATAAAATACAATTCTCCTCTTGCCTGATGCTAAATGAACTGAAAAAGCATGTTTGAAGGAATCTAACACATTGTTCAAAACACTACTAAGAAATTTCACTTGTGCTGGAGACTGAGACATGCTGTATTTTGTAAAGTTGAGCAAATAAAATTTATTTCTGGTAGGCTAAATATGTGTGGGTATAACCCACATGGTTACAATTTATCTCACTGTTGATGTCTTTGAGGACATAGTTTTAAAATAGAGATCCAAAGTCCTATGTCACTTAGTTCACATATGGATTGCTTTTATCTCCTGTACAGCTGACACTGCAGTGTTGGGGGGAGCATGTTGTTTCCTTTCTTTGGTTTACCTTGGTGTCATCTCTCTTGGTCATGACAAGGTCAAAGAAATTTAGCCTCCACCAGGAACTTGCTGTGGGGTGAGCAGTGATGCTTTTTACTGCCCTGGAGAGGGGCACAATTCCCTTTTGCATCTTCCTGGTCATTGCCTTCACCTGATGAGCTGAGTCCTCATTCAACAACTGGGCTCAGTCTCTCAAGTTTTCAGGAGCAAGGCTCTAGAACAGCTCAGACAGAGGCCAAGAATTCGTATTAAAATCCAGTTTGCTGGGAGGGAGGAATAGGAGTCACAGAGAGAGGATGGGTTGGACCATGCCTGTGATGCTTGTGTTGCTGGTGTGTGTGCAACAACCTGAGCGAGCTGCAGCCACAAACTGCTGTGTCCCCAAGGCCGACTGCTCCCCAGCAGGGAGCATTTTGTGTTGCTGCAGGTCATTCAAGGTGTTTAGAGACTGGCCTGGTCCTTGCTGCCCTATGCCCTGCCCTGAAGGGGAGGATGGAGAACAAGGTTCTGTGGTTTTGCTGTCACTCTACACTGGAAAGCTGTGGCACCTCCAGAAAAGTACTGTAACGAGCAGAACAGGATATATGGTGCAGCCCCAGCATCTCTTACTTATTGTTTTTAGTATCTGTAGTCACCTAAAAGGTGAGGCAATGCACTATTTTTTAATTTATTTTACTCTTGGTTTTCACTTCAGTCCTTTTGGTCTTCTGCTCCTTTAAAAACATATTTTCTAGAGACAGTTTTGTGGATGTCAAAGAAAACAGTGCAGAAACCTCACCTCAGATCTGAGAGAAGTGTGGGCTAAGGCTCACATTTGAGACGTTTTTCTTAGAGACAAAAAACATAGTAACAGGGATAGGTAATGTTAAGGGCTGTTAACACCAGTTAAGTGAAGACACTGTGGTTATTTCTCTCATACATGAGTACAGGTAAATAATACCTCTTCTGTTGGTTTTGCAGGACTTACTTCTATAGAGCTGCCAAGCTGAGTTTCATCCTCTCATGTAGTTCAGAAAAAGTCTAAAATTAATTAATTTTATTTAATGCTCTTGAAGGTTCATCACGCAGTGGGTATGGGGTAGAGTGGAGCCCATGCAGCTCTTCTGTATTTATCACATGAGGCAAGCCACAGCACCTCTGTGCATCTCCTTCTGTGCCATCCTCTCCCCGTCTCTTCGTTTTTCTGTAATTTTTTTGAGCTAGAGACTCCCTCCTGAGGCAGGTACTCTTTCTTATGTATTCCTAGTGTGTCTAGCTCCAGCTGGGATTGTAAGATGCTGCTGTAATACAAACAAACAAATAATAATAACTAGAGATAAGAAAAAAGTATCCAGCTTGAAATATGGATCCCAAGGTGCTTGACAGAGGGAAAACTAAGCAAGTCTTACACAGAGGTCATTGAAGGAAAATAAATTAGCGTGCTCAGCTGCCAGATTTACAGACTCCCAAGAAAGCTGCAATTAATAAAATACATTAATTGAGAAGTGTGAAGAATATCTTAAAGCTTAATGCCTGGAAAATATGTCTGTATAACCCGAGAATAAACATCGCATTGCAAAAAGGCAACGTTTATATTGCATAGCATAACCAAGCTCAGAATGACTCCTGTAACTAAGTAAAATTTATGATGCACTGACATGAGGTGCAGAACTCTTTAGCAGTATGTAATACTTTAGTCCTGATGCAGTACTTCAGTGTTTCTAATGGAGTCGCAAGCTTAAAACATTTTAGGGATGGCTGCTTGTGATTTTATTTTTACCAGTGCGGCTAAAAAGCCTTCAAAGTAGCTGTGGTAGATCTTGAAGCTGTAACTGTTATTTCCACACAGACATTTCACTTTTTCAGAATTCCCTGATAACTGTGGAGGGTTTGTTTTGTTTTTGGTTTTGGTTTTTTTTTCCTTTCTATCAAATATTTCATGTTGCAGTTGAACAAGTTCCCTACATTTCCTGTGGAAAGAGAGAAGAGAGAGTTGGTACAACCTGTGCATTTTCCTTTCAGTCAGTCACAATTTCTTTACTTTGTCATCACCGAAAAAGATATTTTTTATGCAGATCACAATTCTGTTTATCATCAGGTTGATTGATCCATCTATATTCCTTATATGCTTTCTAGTGTCTTGAAATGGTTCAGGATTGGGACTTAAGACTTTTTTAATTAAGTAGATTTATTGTATCTTTCATTTATTTCCTCAGCTACATGAATTAAGCCTCTTGGAGTGATTTTTGTAGATACTGTTCTTTAATCCTGAAAGCAGCTTTGTTCTCTCTTGTATCTGAACTTCAGTTAAAACATTTTTGGGATGGGAAATAGTAAGGCTTCAGACTGAAAACAGGGCTGGGACTTGGCAGACCTGGGAGAGGATGATGATTGATCAGATTGTCTTGATAGTGTGGAGCTTTTTGATACGGCTTCTCCCATTAGAAGAGATAGAGGGAGCCTGCTAAGTCATAGAGATAAGGTGTCCATCAGTGTTACTATGAATTCACCTCATTAGGGTTCATATCTTACCTTGTTCTGTCCCAAAATTAGTAACTTGAAAAATGTGACTTCCAGCTGATTGAGAGCAGGACTATAAGCCTTAACTCTTGGGTTCCTTCTTGCATTTTAAATGCAGTCCATAATATTATTCAGAGTATGCTTTTTTGTGATGGACTGCTTTTTTTGGCTTTTATTTTGCATCTGACATTGGTGCCTCAGCCCTCTGCCTCGCGGTCGCTCTGCTGTTTGACTCTTCCCTAACACTGCCATGGTGTTTGCAAGAGTGAATTCTGCTATTACTCCAGGGCGCTTTCAGAGTCCTTCTTGTGGTCAAGTTCAATTCCATTTATTTTTGACATGTGTTTCCTACTTCAGAGATTGCAGTGCATTGCTTTATGTTTCTGTCAAACTTTGTTTCATAAAAACTTCATGGTTGTTCTTCATTGTCCCTCTTTCTTCTGCCAAGCACTGAAGTCCTTAGATTTTTACTTTTTTTTAATAGACATTGCATCAATCACAGCCTAGGGTAGAGGGTTAAGGATGAAACATCTAGCCCATAGTTATTATGGTGGTAAATAATTGTTTCAAGTCAATTTTTTATGCATTTCTCTGTGATTTATATCATAATGTGGTGTGAATTTTACAGTTGCTTTGAGAGACTCGTCTGCATCCCATTTTAGGCACTTAAAGAAGGTGCCAGAGTTAGGATGACCCCCGTATAATCAGAGGAGGGTGCCCAGCACAGTCTGACCCATCTCATCACTGACCAGAGAGGGAGCTTTGGGAACAATATGCCTGGGACACTTCATTCACACGTTAGGGCATTAAATCCAAGTCAAAGTTTTCTACTTTCAAATACTGGAGTAGATGAAATTACTGTGTTTCTTGATCATTTATTTACCCGTGTGCTCACAGCCCTTTTACATAAATGTCCCTCAGCTTAACATCACATAAATTCTGTTACAAATTTAAGTGAATTAAACAAATGTGGCCTTGTGAATGGTGGACACTCGTTGTTAAGAGTCTGTCCTTGATGGGAGGAGGAGTGGAAGCAGTGACATTGTCATGCTGCCTGGGACCATGGCAGGGATGAGCTGAGGGAGAGACAGGGAAGCCAGCAGGAGAAAAAGAAGGCAGATTTCTGGGAGTGATTTTGCAAGAAAAAAAAAAAAAAAAAAAAAGATGGGAATATTATTCCATATACATACCATCCTTCTGAGTGTTCTAATTCAGAAGTCGAAGTTGCTAAGGTAGAAGGAGTGCCAGAAGTGAGATACGATTATAGTTCTGAAAAAGGAGGAAGTGAAGGGCTGTCACTGAATGCTCACATAGGCAGTGACACTTGGGTACAGTCATCCAGACTGAGAAAATAAGAGTTCTTTTCCTCAAACCAGCTCTGTAACCTTGAAAAACTTGCCTGACTTCTGGCACTGACGCCTCGTCGTGGGAGTTGTGCATCTCACCCATTTAGGGTGTAAGGTCACTGGAGCTGTGGCCTCCTGCAGGGCTGTGCCAGTGCCCAGCACGCTGGGATCACATTTGGACCCTGAGCCGTGTTGAAAGCAGAAATACTTTAATACACTGCCAGCCGAGGCAGGAGGGAATCGGGCAGAGCTGTATGAAAACTTGGAGTGAAATAACTGCTTTTCTCCCAGCAAACCACCTGGGAGATGTGTTTTGTTTTGCTTTGATAGCTTCTGACACTGTGTCTTATATTGCGACTTGTCAAATTATGTCAAAATTGTGATATGCTGCCGTGTTACAAACCATATTTATTGCTAATTTCACACTAAAATGTTATTCCATATCACTCCGTAATCTGGTGCCATATTTACTGATTTTTGTGTTCCATCTGGAACTTATCAGCCTTTCCATGATGTCTGCCAGTAGCCCAAAAGTTCCTCCCTTGATCTTCTCTAATACCCAGGGATAACTTCCATCTGGTCCTAGAGATTTGTTGCTTTTAAATTCCTCTAGATTATTTTCTTTCTGTCTCACTGGTGCTGAAATCAGCTCAGATTGTATATGTGACATGGGCATTTTTCCTCTTTTTTTTGAAAGGCATTTAGAATATACTAATTTATTTTTAGCTTTCAGGACATCCTGCAGTTTTCTTCAATTTTCTCTCCCATTCCCTCCTATCATTCCAGTTCTTCCCATGATTGAAATACTTTTGTAATTCTCCATTAGGAATTAGTAAAACAGCAAAAGCAAAAAATTAATGTCCCTAGCCCATAGGGTTTTTCATGAAGTTAGATGAAATTAAAGCATAATAATGAATAGAGACACAACTAAGTTTTTTACAGTCTTTGATTTTCCTTTCATGATTTATGTAGTAAATAATTTTTTCTCTTTTTTTCTTTTTTCTTTTCTTCTTTTGAGGTATGTGACTTGTTATCATTTGAGTGAATTTACATACTAAATGGATTTTCATGTTGCTTTGCTGCTTAGGGTCATGACACATATTTATTATTTTAGAAACACAAGTAGTTTTAATTATTTTGGTGCTAGTCATATAATTCTGGATAGCTGCTAGCAGCTGAGCTTTTACATTTTTGTTTGTGTCATTAATAAAGTATTGTTTTTAAATTTATGAAGGTTTACTGCTGCTCATCCATGTCAATTAAAACAATCATCTACAGCTTTGGTCGTGCTCCAGGAGAGTCCATTTCATATTTATTCCAGGTCATATGCTTGTTCTCCACTTTAACCACCCACTTGTATCAGATCAAAGCTACCCTTGTAGGTGTGTCAGGAGGTTGGACTACAGAAATGTTTCCACAGCCTGAATATTAATAATCTTGATAGCCTCCACTTTTCTTTTAATTCAGCTTGCCAGCAGACTCTACATCCCTTAACATAAACATTGCTGCCTTTTGATTTAATATTCAGTCCTTCCATGTCTCCACAACCCCAGGAGACAACACAGGGCCCTGCATCTCTGAAAATATGCATTTTAGCAGGATGTATCAACTCCACTGCTTGCACCAAGGGGTCGCCCTTACAGCTGCCTTGCATCTTGAATCACTGGAATTTATCACTCTGGAAATCAGGAGCGCTCAAGGGAGTGAGTTACTCCTCATCAACGAGTGGACATGGATGAACCAGTGTCTAAACTGAATTCTCTCTGGGAAGCAGTTTTCACTGTTTATCTGAGGTTCCAGTTAATGTTCCCTCTGCAAGGAAAGTTGTGTGAGACCTTAGGGGCTTCTCTGCTGCTGAGCTCCCCATGACTGAGCCCCTCAGAACACTGCTCTCATGGTCCAGAGGCAGGAGATGTAGTTGACTAAATGTCAGTAATTATCCCTACTGATGATAATTAAAAGATTTAAGTCATACTATTTATCACCCGCATTTCTGTTTTTCCTTCTGGTGACTGACTCACTGGCTGAAGCATAGCCGATTCATCACAGGTTGAAGTATGGCTTTTTATTATTAAAAAAGGAAGGAAAAGGATTTTCAGTTGGATGATCAGAAGTTTGTTGCATTCCCATTTCTTCATTGGAGACATTTCACATCTCTTTATTAAAAATTATCCAGCAGAGATTATACTTTAAGCAGAGTCCAGATTAATTTATATTAGATCGAAGTATCTTATTTCCAAAATCAGCAGTTAATGCCACCTTAGAATAGCTCATTGTTATTAATTTAGTTTAGAATGACAATGGAATTTCACTTTGTTCTTTCCTTTGGGTCAATATTTTCTTAATCAACTTGAGTTTAATCCAGATTAAATTTCATTGCAGAACTTTTTAATCAGTTTATAAACATGAAGAGGTAACCTAACTTATAAAAACTGAAGGAACTTTTTCAAAGGAAGCACTGAAAGAAGCCTTTGAGATAGTCAGTATGCTAATACTAATAACCTAATTTTTCAATAGGTCCTCCCTCTCTGAGAAGTAATAGTCTGTGCAACCTGGGATTTGACAAAGAATAACAAAAGCTGCTCCTCTGTTAAATTGCAAAGATATTACAGTGTGCCATTATAAAAGCAGTGAAAAAGAAATTAAAAGTAGATGGTTTATTGGAGCTTACAAAGCTATCAAAAAGGGCGGAGGGAAGAGGAAGAAAAGAAAACGCAAAGTAAGCAGAAGTCCTTTGGTTACAGCCTTCTCACCAGGGATGCTGAAGCATAAGTGTTCCTAAGGAGGTGCAGAAGTTCTGGACTTGCTGGTAGCACCACTGGCTCTTCTGTTCTGACAGTTCCTTGCTGCAGAGGATGTGCTTGGAAGGAGACAAGCAAGGAGAGCTTTGATGAGGCAGCTGCTGTCCCCTGCCCCAGTTCAGAGAGAACTTCTGCTGCACTCACCTGTGTCAGGATGTTGGTGGAATTCAGACCCTGCCATGCCCTTCCTCTCCCTCACGTTCGGTTCACAAGTGTCTTCCACTCCTGGGTGTGGTTTGGGAGGGTGAGTCCTCAGCAGGGTTGGGATTGCTTTTGTTCTTTCTGTTCTGGAAAACTTTCCCCCTTTTTTTAATCAGCACATTTTCACAGTTATCCTTGTGGTTCTCTCAGGGGCAACTCAAATCAACCCCCACTCCTGTTTCCAAGTTAAGCATGCATCTCTGAAAGTAAGATGTGTAAATCTTTCAAATTTCTACTCATCTAATTTACTCAGTATTTTGATATCCTTTTTCTTTATAGCTCCTTGCAGTCTTATTTCCTTTTCTTAGTCTCTTGTCTTAGTTTCCCAGCTAACACCATGTTTTATGCTCAGATGGTGCCTCATATTAGAAATTGTTTATAGCATCAAATAAAAACACGCATAAAACATCTTAGCATTTGTGTAAATGTAATCAAGCAGTTATAATATGGAAAGTCTGTATCCAAATAAAAGTGTTTGCAAATATGCATCGGAGACAGAACTTGCATAATCCGTAGCACTGCAAACACTAGTGGTTGATACCCCCTGAGAAGTACAGTTTTACACCTATTAATGTTTTTCTAATTGTTGTAGAAACACAAAGTGCTTATATATGGATATTTTAGAGGAGGTCTGGTCTTTGTTTCTTGGGATTTTTTCTTGGGTTTGGGGGGGTGGGGGGGTGCTGAGGTTTAAATTGGAGGCTTGTTTTTTCCTTGTTGAAAGAAAAGACAGTTTATAACTTTAATAGTATATCCAGTGCATCACCCCATTATAATAATTCAGTGTTAACAGGATCCTAAAGGTCTTTCTCATCACCAGGTACTTTCCAAAGGTACACCCATCTTAAAAAAGTTCTTAAAATGATCTTCAGAAAACCACTATGTTGTACATGAGGGCTGTGTGGTTCTTTTCTGATAAGATGCCCCTGTTGGTTTATTTGCTTTTTGCTTATTGTCAACATGATTTCTGGATTCCCCACCTGCTGCAGAGTGTAATTTGTAATTAAGTATGCCTCGTATGAATTAATGTACAGAAAGGACCATGATAACCAAGAGACAAGTATTTTAAGGTCAGGTGTAAAAAGAATACATACTACAAACTGTTCATTCCAAAACTGCATTTGGGATCCTCTGTAATCTCGTGCTGTAGTAAGAAACGTGGCATTATGGCTTAGGAGAATGTGTGGCACTTGTGTTCTGTCTTAGGTTGGTGGAAAGATCCCCACAGCTTAAAGATTTTATATGACTCCACAAACCCAGTCTGAGTGACCCCAGTACTGCATGAGGAGGTGCTAACACACCCTAGCAAATAAGAATAATTAAAAATAGTTGTATTTAAAAATACATTTGCTCACACATTTCCGTCAGCTGCAGAATGGAGAAGTCTGATACAATTTCACTCCAAATTTTTTTTTCCTTTTTCTGTGAATATTTATGGTTTGGCTTGCAGAAGGAACAGCACTAAAATGAACACCTTTCTGTCCTTACACCCTCTACCGTGTTTTGTTTTGGAAAAATGCAGTGTGCACATAACTCTTAAAAAAAAAAAAAGAAAAGCCCCTCAAGCTTTAGGTTTCTGCCAGACTCTCACTGATAAGCATGGCTCTGCTGGAATTTGCCTGTCCTTTTTGCAGAAGCACTTGCAGAGGTAAGATAGCGTCTAGTGAACCTCTGGGAAGGGTGTATGCTTGTTTGGCTTCTGCGTGTGTAATGCAAAGCAAACAAGGAGATGGAGAAGATATCCTGTGTTTGCAGGAGCAGCATTGGGCAGAGGGTGTTTACTGCAAATGCACAGAGAACTTTTGCCTTGCATATTTATTTAGCAATAATGCACCTTCACTTCAGCACTACCCAGAAAAGGTAAAGGTCATCGTGTGTGGATTCCGTGCTGCAGGAGTGATGTTTGAAGATACATTTGTAGTCTTTGTCCATCTGTGAGTCTTCTCAGAGCCTCCAGAGCTACAAAACATGTAGAGTTAAAAGCTGAAGGTGGCTCTGAAGGATATTACTTCTATTTCCTCAGTAAGGCTGGATTTGCTGGCAGAGCTGAGAGGTGATACCTCCTCCGCAATACACATCAGGTCATTTGTATCTTGCCTGCAGTGCAAAGTCCATTTCTTCTGCTTGCATTTCCGAGTGTAAACAAACATAGCAACAAATAGAATAGCAAGAAATCCAAGAGCAAGGGAAACAATGTAGCAAACCAAATAAACTCCCCAAACCAGCTCCCACACTCAGAGTAAAGGGATATGTACAGGTGCACACACATCTTTTACTCGAGCTGTGCCACCTGCCTGTACCAAATACGAGCCACTGCTGGAGGCTCTGCTGGGAGCTGTGCAGAGAGGGGTGGTGTGTAAGACTGGTGAACTTTTGGGATGGTTCAGGATGGGTTGAACGCTCTGTGAGTCTGTACCATTTATATGTACATTGTTGTTTTCATGCAGTTTTTTCGGGCTAAGACAAAACCCAGCCCTTACCTGCAGAAGTGCAGCTGGACTCTAACTTGGCAGACGTCGGGATTTCAGCCCATGTGTTTGGGCAAGCACAGAGAGACCCCTGAAAGTCTGAGTTGCTGTGGCAGGGTAGGAAGAATGACTCTGTACCTTGACTACACCTGCTCATAGTCTTAAGAGAGGTGCATTTATGGAAAGGTTACATGATCTTTAGAAGGGCTCCTGAAGAATATTTTTCACGGTAGCAACACTATCGTGCACTGTAGTGAATGAAAACTGAGATTATGCCGGGAAAAACCCTGTAATTCAGCAAATCGCTTAATTCTTTGAATGGGAACATTTTCCTTCCAACTTCAGAGTACAAACAATTATTTTACATTAATTCTGTAAGCTTCAGAACTCAAACAATGGAAGAAATGTTATTTTTTATACCATCAGTTTTAGATCATTCTCATTTCAGGTAATGCAAAAAGTAAGTTGGCTGCTATTGTCTGCTTCACCTGTCTTATTTTCTTTCTTGATTGTTATTGTTCTTAGCCAGATAATCCTGCTGTTTGATCAGTGTCCTCATACTTGATTTGTTTTATTGCACCTACTTAGAATACTTAAAATAGCTCGGTGGCACTTGAAGAATAAATCTGGAGTTAATTTGATTACAGTGGTTATAAGATGTAGCAATTAAGTGCAATAATTTTTAAATAGTATGATTTTATAAACATTGAATGAACATAATGTAAGCTGCAGATAACGCCTGCAAATTTATAGTAAACAACTTCATTGTTTATTTTGACAAACCTTCTGGAAGCTCAAAATATTAATTTACATTTTTATAGAAGTTGTTCATGCCAATAAGAAGAGAGAGTGCTGTATGTATTTTAAAGAGTGCACATTTAGGACAAGAGATCTTCAGGAATTTTTTTGAGAAACTACTTTAGGTTTCTTAAGCAGGATATAAAATTTGTTTTGGGATAGCCCTGGTTTTCTTAGCAATTTGAAATTCCTTCAGTGTATGCTTTGTAGTAAAGAAGTGAAAAATTGCTCAACACAAGCCATAAACAGCCATCTCAGTGACAGACATGCAGAATTAAGTGTGCTCTCCAAAGTGTCTTTGATACCCTTTTTGAAACTCAGTAGTGACATCTGGGACCTGAGTAGATGAAAAAAGTCATCAGAACAAGGTGGGGCTGGGAGAACTTGAGCAAGGGGAGAAAGCAGCTCCTGAATTAGCAAAGGCTATATTTATTATTTGGCTTAATTTGCTTTGTTCACTTTGGGCTGATTTTTGTAAGCTGTCATTTTCCTAAGGGAAAAGCAATAGTCCATTCCCTTCAGGTGAGAAAAAGATCCCTTGTTACTGCAGTAATTCTTCACAGTTTTTGAGGCCGTGGGCACACGTATAAATAAAAAATGAAGAGCCCTCTAAGAGCTCATGCATATAAAGACTGCAGGTAAGCAAACCTTTTTAAAGAAAGCGTTTTTTATATAATGAGACAGTAGCAGAGCCTCCTAATTCAGTGCTTCACTGGTTTCTGTTGAGGTTGGTTCAGCACCCTTGGGAATTTAAAATCACTTTTTAACCTGCCTCACTTCTAAAGGCAAACAAGTTAGCTTAAGTTTCAAATGTAGACATGTGGCTCAAGCTCCTTTTGCATCTCCAGAGGGGGGACACTAAGAGAAAACAATGATATGTTACTGCAGCTTGGTTGTTCCTTGTTGTTTTACAGTAACACAGTTTCTTGAGGTCATCTGTGTATAACCTTAGTCCTATATAGAAGAATTTCTTGTAATTACAAAAAATTCCATTAAATTCTCATTTTAGTTCAGCCTTTGTAGATCTGTTATGGTGCTGTTTTGCTTGTATTGTGTGTCAGTCCTAAGCCTTTCAATTTTATGTGTATGTGTGTGCTGTCAGTTGGGTAAAAAGCCAGGGGATTGACATGGAAAAATTAAACTGGAATGAGACATATTGGTTAATGTAGATCAAGATTTTTTTTTTTTTTTACAGGTAAAAAAAAAAAAAAATCCTTGTTACTGAAAATTGAGTGCCATAAAACCTACATTACATAGAACTTAAGATTTGATAATCAGAATCTTTATGCACAATTGAAAAAAAAAATTATAGCAGCTTCCAGCTGTCAGACAAGTATGTTTTTTGTTTCATGTCACTGACTCCTTAATGTCTTTCCAGCTTAACCCATGTCCCATCCCTGCTCATCCTGAATCAGGGAGGTAAACAGATGTTGCTCTGACATCTGATGGGCTAGAAATCTTCTAGCAAAAGACTATTTTACTTCTGATTTCTGCCTAATTCTTTTTTTTTTTCTAAGTTAAAAGTGATAGTTGCAGAATGTAGGAAACAAGAAACATGTATTGACTAACTGTATCAAGTGAAGTAAAAACCATACATGATCCTTATCATCTTTACATCAGAGGGCTTTTGGAGCAGCATCTTTGTGTCTGAGTTGCTTTATTTTCCCTTCAAATCCACAGTGACTTTGTCCTCTTGGTGCTTCGGCTGCAAACATAGTCTGTAAAAGCATAAGCCAAAATGTATCTTGGGGTTCTGTTTGCTTTCTATCATATACAACAAGCCTAAATTTGGATTTGGGTAGATCACCTTCACAGTATAAATGAAAAATCAGATTTTTTTCCTCTTTTCTCTGGTTTTATTGCAATGGGTCATTGAAAGGAAGCCTGGAGGGACATTCTGGAATGCATTTTTCTTCCTTCTGTCTTATTTTGTACATTTGAACTACTTCAGCAATTTCTCTTCTTTTGTTGGACAATTCCTCTGAGAAATTAAAGAATTACTTATTTATGATTATTAGTTTCCTTTCAGCATTAAAAAAAAAAAAGTCTGCAATGTTTGAATCACACCAGCAGGCATTGCAAACAAAATCTGTAGCAAAGAAAACAATATAGCAAAAATAATGACAAATGCCATCCAGAGAGTAGAAGGGAGGAGAAGTGTTCAGCTACAATTATTAACCAAGTTTCTCCATTCTTCAGATGCTTCTAGAAACTACCTGATAAATTGATGGGGTTTGGGTATGCCCCGAAGATGGAAAGGCCTGAGCTGTTGCCATTGTGGATGAGGAGAGTGGCTAGCTCCTAAGCCTATGTGAAAGTCATTTATTTTTATAAACTCCTGATTAACAATAAAAATTAATGTTAATCAGTAATGTTTCTCAAATACTGTCCTCTGGAAATGCTGGATATGCTTCCATTTCAGGCAAGTTTCTATTAGGCAGAAACAACTCTTGAAACCAGTTGGAGAAATCCTGTTCCATTCTTCAAGTTCGTTCATTCTGGGCTCTTTGAGTATTTACAGGAGAATCCGAGCTCCCCCTGCTCAGCCCTCCTGCAGCAGGCTGTCAGTCAGTGGGACACGTCACAAGGAACCATCTCTTTGAGCTGGGTGGAACACAAAGCTGGCTGTTGCCAGCCTCCTGAATTCACTTCATCTTGCCTCCTAATTCAGTCTTGGAGCATTTTCCCTTGCATGTGAAAGAAGTGGGGTCATGCCTCATTAGGAGAGAGTTTCAAGCAAAAGGGTTTTGCCTTCTGGGCTCTTCTACAGTCAGTGCCCCTTGATCTGTTTGCTTGGTGGCAGCTGGCTCATCACAGTAGGAGTAGAAGTGTAAACTCAGGGCAGCAAAGGACGGGGGATGCTGGGGAAGACAGAGCAGTTTCATTGTAGCCTATCCCACAGTCTCAGCCAAAAGACAATATTAGATTTTGGTTGTTGGGGCAGAGGCTGAACTGCACCTTCCTGGACGCCTTGGAATCACCAAAGGTCAAAGGTGTTAACAGACCCCAGAGGATTTCTTCACTCTTCAGCAGCCACTGAGGACAGGATACAAGGGAGAAAAAAAAATTTAAAAATTTCTGATTGTCATTTCCTTAGAACATGGAACAGCTGATGTGTGGCCATCACATATTACAAGAAAGCAGTTAAATGATCTCCTTTGTTTCACCAGTTGTTTCTTCTTCCAAGATCCCACTACAGCTCCTGGCCTTCAAGGGTCACCTCATAGATCCTCATTGTTTTTGATCTTTTCATTATTAAAGCAAAAGAAAATATTTTTTATGTTCTATTTCCTTTGAATATCCCCTTCAGATATTGCAGAATAATCTTTTTGTAGATAAGACTGTTCC
Organism: Regulus satrapa; assembly: GCA_013396955.1. Classification (NCBI taxonomy): domain Eukaryota; kingdom Metazoa; phylum Chordata; class Aves; order Passeriformes; family Regulidae; genus Regulus; species Regulus satrapa. Next base: position 245,730 of record VWZN01019111.1, read on the forward strand.
ATTGAGAAGGCTGTGGGTGATGGCTTCTCTGTGCTCCTTTAAGGTCTTGATCTTGGTTTTTTGAAGTTCAATTGCCAGAAAAGGCCTTCCCTAGAGAGCACATGCTGGATTTTTTCCCCTTATAATTCCAAAAAGACCTGCATATTCTTTTGAAACCTGTGGTTTTTGTGGTCACAGAACATCAGTTATCCTAATTAAGAGAAGATTTTTGTAATGTCTTTTTATTTTAAATTATGCAAAAATTTTGTGGTTTCTGGCTGGAAAGAGCTTGAGGAATAATCCTAAATATGCCTATTGTGCCAGCCTGAAACCACATTGCATCCAAGCTGGTCTTCCTCTGGCATTTAGGAGTATTAAACCATTTAAAGGGAGTTGCTCCCGTGGTAATGGACCTCCATTTATTTACATGGAAACTGTAAATATGGTCTAAAGTGTTCTGAAAGACAGGATTTCCCCCCCTCCCTCCCCCCACCCCTCAACAGAATAAAAAAGAAACA
>VWZN01019111.1:246240-261086 GCA_013396955.1 Regulus satrapa
AATAAGATGACATAAAAAGAATCTTTGCTCCTTGAATCTAAACCCTTGACATTCCATGGAGTCATGGTATCTGAAGCACTGTGACCAAGAGGAATTTCAGTCGTCATCACTGTTCTGCCCTTTCAGAACTCCACTTTTTTGCTAGTGTGTTCAATGACATGTTGTGACCTTTCCCTATAAAGAAAACCTCATTTTTTGTTCACCCCCCTATCAGCAGAGAGCAATTATACAACCTCACACTGTTATCTCTCTCCTGTCAGCTTCCTTGCCATGTACTCCCTACAAGATGCAGCTTCCATGGTGCCAGATTGGACCATGAACTTATCTCCAATGGAAAACAGTTTGTAGCTTTTAGATTGAGGTTATACCTGCTAAAAACCACTTCTATTTAGACCTGGTGAGCTCACCAGGAGGATATTAAATAGATTATCTAATCTGTTTGTCTCTCTTCCTCCTGTTGACATCCTGTCAGTTTTGTTGTTAGTCAGAGTTATAAAAAATGGACCTGAAAGGAGCCCACAGCATGTGGGCTACAGCATGTAAAGAAGGTAACAAAATTGCTCAGGGTTTCCTGCATAGACATTTCTCTGGATGAAGACAGAAGGAGAAAAATCTACTTATACCACTTTGAACATGCTCTATTTTCGATTACTACAGAGCCAAAAGGCAAAGTGTAACTCCTTTAGAACTGTACCTGACAACAGCGCTGTCCCAAAAACAGAAACAAGGAGAAACACTTTGGAGATCATTGAGGTATTTTTCTCTTCCCTATTCCTACTCCTTTTAGTGCAAGAACCAAGCAGACTCGTGGCCTGTCTGCTGCCAAGATTCAGAATACAGCCCGGAGAGCTTGCCCAGTGGTGGAAGTATTGTGAGGTCAAAGCAGGTGTGTATGGGCACTCCTTGAACCTCCATGAGTACAATTACAGTCCCACTTGTTTATTCTGTAGCTCAGTCAGTCCTTGAAATGACCACTGTAGGTTCAGCATTTAAAGTGGATCCACAACAGCAGCTAAGCCCAAGCCAACTCAAGGTGAAAGGCCTTTGAACACATAACCAATACCATGGCAAGCACAAGAGGCTGATATCCCTGATCCATAGATTTAAGGAATTTCTGTTTCCATTGCTGATAAAACGAGTCCCCACTGTTTTAGTGTAGCCTAGTTGAATAAGATTTAAGCTACTGGGTTTTTGCTTGTTCCTTGTAGACTGTTCCAAAGCTGGTCAAGAGAATTTGAACAGTCCCATTCTTCCCTTTGAGATACAGGGACACAAGGCCATCCTGCTGCTGTTGGCTGGTGTAGGATTTCATGTAATAGTGCCTTGATTCTGCGCTCAGAGGGTAGTAGGTGCTACCAGAAGAAAATGCAGTAGACGGGGAGGGTGTCTGTGCCTATATCCAGACAGATACTCTTAGGAACATACGACCTGACAGCGATCGCTTTGGTTCCATCTGTTTCTGTTCTCCACCCAAACATGCATGCTTCTACCAAAGAAATAAAACCTTAAATTACTTGTGTGGTCTGCAGCTGAGCTACCAACAGAACATACATTATATATATATTGCATGAGCCAAGCCCTACTGTTCCCAGGCAGCTCAGCTTCTTGCCGTCATTTCAATTACAGAGTTTTGTTTTAGTGCAAGATGAGTAAGAATCGTGAGTTTTGGCCCGAGACTGCTTTAGCAGTTATGTGTAATGCTTAATTTTACTGCACAGCAGTTTGCCAGATATACCATATTGGAGACACGTTGATCTTTGTCGTTTCCAAAACTGACACTTCCTTTTCCAGTCCTGCCTGTTAAACTATTTCAGTTGGACAACACTGAGCTTTTGAAAAAGGCCAATGCTTCACCCGATTTTGATATTGTATTTTAATTCAAGGGCTTAGTCAAGACTTACATGCTAGTTCAGGCTGCAGTTTTTATTTTATTAGTAAACACAGTGATATTGGGATGAAGCCATATTACAAACGCAGATACACCCTTGGCTGGTTTAGTGGTGGAGAGGTATGCCAAAACCTGTTTTTCCTACCCATCATCTCTTGTTTCTGTGTTGTTCCTAATTTTTATGTGAATGTTCTGGCTTTCTCTTTGCTATTGAATTAGTCCTGGTCATATCAGTACAGCTTACACCAGTACAAGCTTCTAGTACAGGCAGTGCCATATTCTGTTTTAAAACCATTATGAAAGGTCAGGAAAAAAGTGGTGCGAAGGACTTTATTACAGAGTTCTAGGATTAGGGACATGGCCTAGCTGCTAGAATTTCAGTCAGTAGGGCTCTTTCCCAAGTTGGCCAGAACTTGAGGATGTTTTGGTTCCTTGCATGCTGAGTTTTTAATCTCCTCTTAGGTCTCAGGTGGGTCTGGCAGAGCGTGTGATGAAGGGGAAGAAAGCAGGTCTTTCTATAAACTGTAGCTTGAGATAAATGAAGCAGCTGCTCTTGGTCTTTGGTCTTGTTACCTCTGTGCATTGTTCTGTGTGTCTGCACTCTGGAATATCACATAACTATAGAATCATGGAATGGTTTGGGTTGGAAGGGTCATTAAGGGATGACACAATTCCAACTCCCCCACCCTGGGCAGGGACACCTTCCCCTGGACTCCAAGGTTCACTTTCACAGGTTGCTCCAAGCCCTATCCAGCCTGGCCATGAACGCTTCCAGGGATGGGGCAGCCCCAACCTAGAGTTCTCAATCACATAGAATCTTGGAGTAACCCCTCTTCTGTCTGAATGTATCTCAACCAGTTATCTTAAAAATGTACTAAAGAGCAAACATACAGAGAGCTCTTCAAGAAATCAACATGTGGAATTTTTATGCTTATGTGGTTTTTTTTCTTATAAAATGAAATGAGAATAGCCCAATTTCATTGTCTTCTCATTAAAAAAAAAAAAAAAAAAGTTCGATTTTTCTAGAAATTCTTTCTTTGTGGCATGGACACTTATATTTATTTGTGATTTGGGACTGGGTAAAGTCAGTAAGTGCCATCAGTTTGTGCATCCACTGCGATGTGTACATGAAACTCTTGTCTGCTTCTCTGCAGCTCTTGTTGAAATCCAAAACTGCATTTATTTTCAGTATGAACACAGCCAGAGAGAAAAGTTAATCCCAGCATCTTGAATGCAGCATTACCTAAAGGCTGATGATATAGAAATAATTGAAAGTAAGTACAGCAAAGTTGTTGAGATAAATTTTGACATAAAAATGTAGGTTGGTTCATAAAAAGTTGCAGTGACAATAGGTTATAGTGACAGCTTTTCAACAACTGTATAAGCCTCCAGATGGAAGGGAATTTGGCTTAATGAATTATAGGCAGTCTGTGTAACACAAGCTTCTTTTATAGGAGCAGCTCAGAATAAAGAATAAACTTATTCATACTGGCATGTGTTAAATAACATCATTGTTAAAAACACGGGATTGAAAAGAGGCTGAGAAATGAAGGAATTAGAAAAAAACCAAAACCACTGTTAATATCTCAAGGCCCCTGAATAGGGCACTTGCTGCTTTGTTTCAGAATGATCAGATAATGAAAGTTGTCACTGGCCAACTGTGGAGGCTCACAGCCTTCTGGTGAGGAGGTGACCTCCTCCTTTGTGCACTTGCTCTGGGTCTGGAGTAGCCTGAGCTGGTTAAGGTTGTTACTTACACCTGGGGACAGATAGTCAGAGCTCCTGAGAACACTTAATTCCCAACCTGTGGCACAGACAGGCTGCATGACCTTGGCAAATTACCTAATATCTGTTTTCCCATCCAGAAAATGATGATGATACTTACCTGCCTCCCAGGAGAAGCATTTGAACTTCATTAAGGATTAGGGCATGCTTTTAGTTTAGTTAGTTGTGTTGAAATGTGCTTGGTAAGCAAAAGTTATTGTTAAATAATGAATGAGGAGAAAGGCTGTCAAAGTAATCTAAAGGACTGAGCCAGTGCTGAGAGCGATATCTGAATAAAATCACACGCGTCGTGATGTCAGAGCCGGGGAGTGTGACTGAAAACTAAGAATAAGCAGCAGATGTCAGTGACTCATTAAAATAGCAAACTTGTATTTCTAATTTTGTCGGCGTACCGTGGCACTTTCGGTAGGAGGGATTAACCGCTGATGAGCTTGTAGGATTTTTGACACACGTGGCGGTGAGTTAAGGACATGGCTGTAGCCTTCTGCCTGCCTTGCTGGATCAGTCTGTGGCTGGCTTCCGAGGTAGGATTCAAATCCACAGACTGAGGATTTAGAAATGCAGGAAATTCCCGTAAAGCTACTAATCGTGGATGTATAAAATAGTTAAGTTCTCTGGTAAGGAACACTTCATTTTGGTAGGGAGTATTTTTCTAGCAGTGACTTTAGAAATTTTCAACTGGCCTGATTTGCATCTTCCAGCTAAAGGTGGCAGCCACATCATGGACGGGTACGTTTACTGCAGAAGGAGAACCAATACTAAGTATTAGGTATTTTCTTGCAGCAGTAATAGTAAAGATGTACAATTATTTATCCCACTCCCTGTTTCATGAGTGCAGAAATCTTAATTGTACTGGCAAAGCAGATGTGTATATTTTGTCAGCGCAACTGTGTGTTTTTGATGCTCCATCTCCTCAAACTCTGTGAGGGCTCATTTTTCTCAGCATATTTTATACTTAGGAGCGCCTGGATCGTTACCCATGCACCTCATGAAGCCTTTTTCTAACTCATTTTCCTAATTAGCCACCCGTCCCTGCCTCGTGTGGATAATAACACTTTCATCCGTGGATAATAACACTTTCATCCTTGCACAGGTGAAAGGATGCTCTCCAGAGCAGCCTCTTCCCTCCCCCCCCGCCTTTGCATCTTTAAAACGTTATTTTGGGGACGGCTTTTTGTACGAGCCCTGAGCAGCTCTGCCGAAACACTCTGGGGGTCCTGCCAAAGCTCATTGTGGAGCTGCTGGAAGAGGGCTCTGGGAGAAGAAGGAGCTGAGTGGCTCTGCCTGCCTGGCCCCGGGCACCGCGGCTCTCGCGGAACACAGCAGAGCCTTGTCCAGCGCTGAGTGACAAGCCGTTCTATATTAAGGGAAACATGAAAACGCAGCTTATTAGAAGCCACAGGGTTGATTGAAAGCGTAATAAATGGCAGCCTACCAACAAAGATTGTTGCTCTGGGTAGATAATCTGATTAGTAAATATTTATTTCATTACAAAGTCTCTTTTATGGTTTGATCCATGTTCAGTCAACAATTCTAAATGACCTCTTCAGCATTTTAAATGGGATCTGGAGGTTCTGCTATTTGAACCAGGGATACCATAAACAAATAAAAGAGTTTCAGTGCTATTGGAGGTAGCGGTATGAAATGCTATAGTATTTATTTAGAGAATAAGTGGCATCTGCTGTTTGATTACGCAGTTTGTTTACTTTGGACTAACTTGTTTAATCTTAAACTCTGAGAGGATACAGAAATACTGCGTTCATCTGGGGACAACTGAAAAACATTAACTCCTCAATTACTACTGTGTGGACATTCGTTTCACTGGTGCAGCTCACTAACAAAGCTCATAACCTAATGGCCCGCAAGCTGTTTGTACCGGGATTTTTCAAGCAGTGTAGCAAATGCTTTCTGCCCAGACAAGCCTGGTGTAATCAGCTATCAAGAAGAAAGGGAAAATATACAGATTTTTATCAGCTTTGATGGTGCATTGTATGTGCCAAAGCAAAGCAAACAGATCTGAGCATCTTAATAGTGGCATTATACATATATATTGCTCAGTCATTGTCCTCAGATCTCTTCAATGTAATGTTCAAGTCTGCAGATACCATAAAAGCATTTTTACTTTGTCCAGCATGTCAGATAAAGGAATGCAGATTTAAAGGAGGAGAATGCAGTACTTTCTCCCACTGGAGGTTGTGGTTTTAGCTTTAAATTCAGAAAATGCTAAAGAGAACCTTATGAAATGTAATAAAGTTCTCTTTCCCTGAGCTCACACTCTCAATCTGAAATTGTATTGAGGGAATTTGGGTTTCAATAGTGTCCTTACGGAGCAGCTATGCTTATTACTTAGATATTAGAGATGCCCTGTTGATGTACAAGCGTTTGAATTCCAAAGGGAAATAAAGTCTGTATTTTCAGCTTATTATTGTACAATATTGTAGGCGCTCTGCAGTGAGCATCTGAAAAAGCTGTTCTTTTTCCTTTCTAACTTTCACCATCTAACGTGCTGTCTTGGCTTTCTACCTCTGCTGCAAAGAAAACATCAGCCTAAATATCAAATTCCGTAGTAAGAGGTTACATACATTATAACACTGTTATAGCTAATGTAGTTTATGTACTTAATTCTTTGTGCTAACAGTGGTGGCCACATTCTGAGGTTGTCATGACACCTCGATGCTCAAGGAAGGGACTAAAATTACCCAAGAGCAGGCTGAGAACCAGGCAGCAGGTCCTCTCGTCCTTTGTCTGTTCCAGCACTGGCTTTTAACATCCTGCTGAGTTTGCTCTGTAAATACAGGGGCACACCAGTGAGCACAGCTGTGGGATGGCTTACTCAAAGGAGCAGAAGCAAAACTGTGCAGCAGGCACTTGAAGGAAGTTGTGGATGCCTCTTCCCTGGAAGTGTTCAATGCCGTATTGGATGGGGCTTGGAGCAACCTGGTCTAGTGTGAGGTGTCCCTTCCTACAGCAGGGGAGTCGGGATGAGGTGATTTTTAAGGTCCCTTTCAAACCACGCCTTAGTATGATGATTTCTATGTACTCAGAAGGAGCTGCTCTGTGTAAAAATGCCTTGTCACATCCCTCACCATCTCATTTTCACCTGCATATGCTCCTGCAGCGTTGTGGGAATACCTTGCCTACAGCCTGGTTTGTGAATGCCTTTCCAAATTATCCTTTTTCCCACCCATGCAGTAGAAATAGAAAACTGAAAGCTCTCAGTTTTCTCTACTCTCAGCATGAAACAGAGCATGGAGGGGATGCTCCAGGCAGGCAGCAGCTCCAAGTTAACTGTCAGGTCAACAGGGAAGGCCAGGAGCTGGTCAGTGTGCTCCCAGTGCAGCCAGGGTGATGTGCCCTTCTTTTGTAATGGACAGGGTTATTTATAAATGATACACGGAGGGATTCTGAGGTCTGCAAAGGCAGCGCCAGGGCCACGTCAGAAAATACTTGAAGGTTTTAGTTCAGCCGAGATCCTTGGCCATGTTTCTCACAGCCCAAAATAAGCTCCTAAATGAGAGGGAATGAAAGACTTCTACTGGGTCTCAGAACAACTTCCTCCACTTGCTGCTGTGCAGCCATTAAAAGAGGGGCGAGCAGTGCTGTGCATATACCAGGAGAGCTCCTCTTCTCTGTTTAGTTTCTTTCTGACCCCAGCAAGTACTGAAGCCTTGCTGCTTGAATAAAAACTAAGGACAGGATTAGCCCAGCTGAAATCAGGAGGCTTTGGCATTGACTTCAGTCTGGATGGTTGGAGCTGAGTGCCCACATGACTTTTGGTTCATGATTCCTGTGGGCAGCTTCAGCACTTTTGTACATAACTGGTCTACTTTACATTTCATTACATTTGTTTAAATGGTATTTCAGCTCTAGATTTGGGGGGCTTAATCCCTGAGGTTCATTTAGGAGTGGAGAAGAGTCACTCTTGAACTGTAATGCCTTTTAGATCTTCCTGATGGTGCAAGATAGAAGACATGTAATAATTTATTGCCACGTTAAATATTGATTTATTATTTTTCATGGCACATTTATTCAAAGCTTCATGTCATAAGGTTTGCACCATCACTCTGTGTGTGTGCACATGTTCTCACATCAATACTCATTAATACCAGATGTCCTGTCAATTCCCTGAAGTGACACAGAAGTGGACCGTGCATTTGAAAGTGGATATTGGCATTTAAGAATTATCTGTATCCATCAAAGATTTTTCTCACAAAGAAAGGAAGAGCCCAGCCAAATAAACAAAAAGTCCTTCTGAGATGTGCAGTCTATGCTGCTGATATATTGAAAGGGATTTTTTAACCTAAAGGACAGTTTTTTGCAGAGCCTGTAGTACACAACTCGTTGAGCTGGGTTGATGGCTGGAGGTCATTTTGTGTGTTTTCTCACTTAGTTTCATGGATTGCTTAAAAATGGCAAAGAAGCAGCTCTCCAAGTTGGGGCTCCATACCCATGGCTGCAAACTTCAGAGCCCTGGAGATGACGAGGCAAGCTGGGAGAGCCCAAGCACACCTCTCAGGCAGAGCAGATTGAGACAACTCCATAATATCACCCATTCCACTAAAGCCTGGGGAGCCAGTTGTGCCATTTCTCCAGCAAAAAGCATTTCTATGCATTATGGCTCATAAATACACTGGACAAATTCAAATGGGAGCTAAAATATCCATTTGCAAGGGAGTTCACTGCAGAGAGAAAAATTCCCCATGCTCGTTTCCTGTGCTTTAGTTTTCTGTTTTATGGAGTTGAAGAGGTCAGGTTGTTGATAATGCCTCCTGTGAATCGTGGGTTCCTCTGGAGAGGGTGGTAGATGGCAGGGGTCTGTCCCCACTTCCCCACATCAGGCCCTGGAAGATCTAGCTAGGTCTGGGAGTTACTTTTCAGTGGTTGGCTAAGAGTTTGCTGGAAAGAAATAATTGTCCAAATAGCTTCTTTCAGAACCAAGTGGGTGGTCTGACTTGGGCCAAGGAGTTGATAAGCAATTTCTGGCAGTTGTCAGCTCATCACACCACTGGCCTCTGCATGCTTGAGCAGCAGCCTGACTTGACACAGCATTTCCTTCCACTGCGAGCACCTGGTAGCTCCAAAATGGAAAGGTCTTCCAGAAAAAAACAGATCCTTGCATTGGTCAGGACTCACGTCACAGTCTCTCTGTAACATTGCCATGGAATGCCTTTGCTTTCATCTTCCCCAGCTGGAATTTGAAAAAGCCAAACTCAGACTCATGGGGGAGGCTGTTGCACTGTAGTTTTTAACCCCTAGCTAATCACTGGCAAACTGCTTCTTGATTGGGCTTATCCACTGTGGGCCAAGGCGAGATGGGGGGCTCACAAGTGATCCTCCACATGCACCTTTTCTGAAAAGAGATGACACTGATGAAATCCTGGTCTCCAGAGGGTTTCTAAACTGGGCAGAGCCCTGTGTTCCTGCGTGGTACCCTGTCCATAGCACTCACAGCTTCATGAATAGGAAAGCCTGCCAGCCCATCTGCATGAAGGTCTTGGGGTGGTGTCACCCATGGCACACTTGGCTCACGGGTGACATCAGACCTGAGTTGAACTCCATGGTCGGTGTTGGCCACCACTTCAGTCACGTCACACTGACTTCTCCAATGTCTCTTTCAATTATGCCCTCTGTTCATATGTCCTTTAAGTAATTTCTTTCCTAGCTTCCCTCTGTTAACAATTTCATGCTAATATTTTTCATTTTTCCCCAAATCTGTCTGCTACCTGCCCATTTTGTGTCCTGTTTACTGGTGAAACTCCTTTGCATTATGCATTCAGTAACAAATGCCTCTCTCTACGAAGCGCCTTCTGCCTGCAAACACCCTGTTTCCCTTAAGACTTCCAGCAATGATCTCTGAAAATATCCACACCACTTCACAGAGAGCTTGTCTCTGGTGTATTCAGATGTCAAACTGTTTGTGTCTCGGCTTGGAGCAGACACTGTCTCATTTGTTTGCAAAGCCCTACTGTGCACATGGGACACTTCTCAATAAATAATAGCACCAGATTTGTCTGCTGCATCCTGTAGTAAAATTGCAAAATAACCCCAAACTTTTCACAGTTGAGGACTGTCTCTCCTTGCTTTCTTCCCTGCATTTTAAATTATGGTTTTGTTGTGCTCCCATTAAGCTTTTGCAATTGCATTCTTCAGTATGTGAGAGCTCACCTTGGACAAAATCAGTCTAAAAATCAACTGCAGATTCCCTGTGGAGATTCTTCCTGGAAAGGCTGGAATTTCTTCTGATGAAGAAGATGCTGTGGTGTCTAATGCCACTTTCTTGTTCTAAGCCTGGAGGCTGGGTGAGATGCAGGGTGAAGGGAGAAGCAGAAAGAAAGCTGATGAATTTCATGTGAGCTGAACCCACCATGATTGTGGGGGATCTTCCAGTGTCCCCACAGGGAAGGAAAGGACCTGTCATTCTCTGACACATTCTCTGACATGTCCAAACCCCTGGCAGTAGCAGGGCACTGACCAGCAAGGTCGAGCTTTGGTCACATGCTGTTTGCTTCTTCCTCCCCTCCCACCTGGATCCCTGCTCTTTCTTTTCCACTGGCTGAGTTGCATGAAGCATCCTGGGGTTTTTTTTTTACCCAGTGGGAGTAAAATAAAGCAAAATAGGGTACTTTAGGTAGCTGTAGCAAATAAATGAGCAGTATTGTGGCAATCACCAAGGGGGCACCAGGAGAGCATGAGCTGCACAGTGGAACCAGACAGCCCTGCTCTGTCTGTGAGTCTGCTGGTTTTGATGCAAGTGTTGGCATTTTCAGGGTAGGTATGCGTGGAAGCAAGCTGGGCTCTGAGGGGGCTTGAAAGAAGGGATGTTGTAAATTTGCAATAGCAACACTGTGTTGCTAGAGGTGCCCACAGGCCTATTTCACCATCCTGCTTTTCTGCCTGTTGTCCCTGCTGTTCTTGAACAAGCAGGATATTTAAATACATGAAATATTGCTGTCTCCAAGGGACATTGCATACTTATAACAGCAACTAATCTGTGAGGTGACCAACCAACACCACCACCTGAGAGTTTTGGGTTTGTTTGTGCTCATGAGTGTGTCTGCACATCACAGCTGCTTCTCTGCTCAAGAGCCACCAGAGTATTGTAATATTGAAGAATCCTGCTCTTGCCCAGAAGCTGATTGCAAAACAAACCCTTACTGTCCTGACCTGCAGTTTGTACAGTGGATGGCTTTAAAATTAGGACTTGGCAAATAATTAGTCCATCTGGTAGGCTGCCAGATTGAAAAATATCATTGCCAGCACCACTTAAATGCTCCTATATGACTAAACAGCACCGGGTTTATTTCTTCTGATCAGCACAAGAGCTGCAAAATGAAGAGGAAAAAGAAAGTACAAGTAGAATGAGGTTTTACTGTCAAACAAAGGAGTCCAGTGCACTCAAGAAAAGGCTTAGTCCTTTGAAGAAAAGTGAGGGAGAGAAAGACAGACTTCACAGAGCAGGAGAAGTGCGAGGCTGCCCTTTCACCTGGTAACTCAGCGGTTCAATTCTGCACCCAGGGTGGCACTGACCAGGGTTGCCATCCCTTTCCTGCCTGGTAGAGCCTGGATCCATGCCCCTGTGAGCATCCAGCCTTGCACACTCACTCTGCCCCTGCCACAAGTCTGGGTGCTCAGACAGCAAGGGGGACATCCCCACCATGACATTACTCACACCTTCATATTCTCTCTCCTGATTAATAGTGCAGATATTTCCATCCAGCAGACTCCACAAAGCGAATTGCAGCCATGTGGGAGTTCAGACTTTTTCCTGGAAAGTGGAAGTCTTGGTTTACATCTGCCTCAGAGCTGGGCAAGACTTGAGCCTGCTTCCCCCACCTCTCAAGAGGACTATGTTGAAGTTGTTTTCCTTTAATCTCTCCCATTTTGCACCAGCTCTACTGTGCACCAAACACATAAAACATGCTGTACATATACGTGACATTGTGCAGCAGTAAGTAGAAATTAATAGAAGTCTGCTCCTGTAGCAGATGTTCTTGCAACTCCCCATAATAGAGCAGTTGGGCATTAAGAAAGAAAATTAAAATAGGCAGGAATAGTCCACCTGACTTGATGTTATGCTGAATTTTTGGAGAAGAAATCAGCAAGAAGCTGGGAAGCATGGTTAGGGATGGGTCCCTGCCATCAGAGTCCTTGAAGTGAGAAGATCTGACCTTAGTCAGAATAAACTGAGGCCCCAAAGGATGGGTGACAGAGAGCCTTGGCAGTATGTGACATGAAAGAAGGCCAGCAAAGTATCTTGGGCATAAATTGTAGTTGGTACTTTAATAATCTTGAAGCCCTTGCTTTGGCAGACTGATAGATTTATTTCAGAATCATATGGACATTAGAAAAATATATTTTCTGGACTAGATTTTAATTTAGAGACCAACCAACTGTGGCATTGTCCTTTCTCCTAAGGTACGGTCACCTCCACGTCCTTAGGCTGTGGAATACATGTCTCTCCCAGTTATTCAAGTCTCTGAGACACAGTAATTCATAAGGTTGTAAATATCTTCAAGTTTGCCAGTTCTTGTGATTTGATCACAAATTTTGCAGTATTGTGTTATTTGGAAAGGGGAAGAAAGGATTGTTGTGGCTCTTTTTCATTTGTCTTGAAAACCTCAGTTGTGAAGCTATGAAGGGAAATGCTTGGTTGGTGGGCGTTTTTTTCCCTCCTGGCTAATACTAAAGACCTGTTGAAAGTGTCCTGAATGTGAGGTTTTTTTCTGAAACAAGTAGGAAAAGCAGTTATATGCGCAAAGAAATGCATTATCATGCCTCAGGGTTGATATCAGGGAGCCTGCTGGACCCATCACATCTGGCTGTGTCAAAAGGTCTGAAGCCAAGCCCCCCACAAAGAGCTGTGCTGTTCTTTCATGTTCAAGGACAGGTGCCCAATTGATTGTATAGATGAATCCAAACTGGAGCTTTCTGGCTTCTTACTGCATTTAACCACTGCCATTTGTCTTCCTCATACAACTTGCATTTCAGCCCTGTATCTTGATGAGAACAGGTTAGCCACCCTTTCTGTTAGTTGAGCAGGTAGGAAGTAGGCTGCTTTCCTTAGATCTTTTTTCCCAGGAACTGTAGCAGAGTCCTCTGCTGCTCTGCATAAAGTTCCCTGTGCTCAGATGTTTGATTTATCCTAGTCCTTGAGCATTAATAATTTCCTTTTCTCTCATTTATCATCTCTGGTGAAGTTAGAACTCTTCATGCAGATACAGATTGTTCTAATAATAAAAATAGCAGTAAAAATAAGCCTTGGAGCTTCTGCTGTTCTGCAGCAGCTTTTCCTGTCTGGAAGAGTATATTGCACATACATCAGGGAAGTCCTAAGCACAGATTTAGGCTGAGTGGAGAATGGATATGAGACATCCAGTGCAGTGAGTCCAGAGGAGGTCACAGAGATGATCCAAGGGCTGGAGCACCTCTGCTGTGGAGACAGGCTGAGAGAGCTAGGTTTGTTCACCTAGGGAGGAAAAGGCTCCAGGGAACCTTAGAGCATCTTCCAGTACCTGAAGGTACCTAAGGGAAAGCTGGAGAGGGACTTCTAACAGGATGTAGTGATAGGACAAGGGGGAATGGCCTTGAGCTGAATGAGCGTAGGTTTAGATTGGATATTGGAAAGAAATTCTTCACTGTGAGGGTAATGAGACACTTGAACAGGTTGCCCAGAGAAGTTGTGGATTCCCGATCCCTGGAAATGTCCAGGGTGAGATTGGATGTGAGTTTGAACAAACTGGAATAGTGGAACATGTCCCTGCTCATGGCAGAGAGATTGGAACGAGATGATCTTGAAGGTCTCTTCCTTCCAGCCCAAATCATTCTGTGATTCTGTGGTTCACTTGAGACTGCCCTTTATGTTTGACCTTACGCTTTTATAGAAGTATGTCAATTTTCCTTTTCACTTAGTTATTAACCTTTAGCAAGAAAGAAAAATGAGGGGAGGCTAGAAATACAAATAGGTGAGCTCTGCTGTTCTTTTTCAGACACATCTTTGGTATCCTCAAGGAGATCCAGTGAGCCAGTGAAGCACCCTGTGTTTGCTCTCCTTGGTCTCTCTTCTCTCTGCCTAAAATGAGATTAAAAAATAAACTCATAAATACTCTTTCTTTGCTGCCTGCATGTAATGTTTCTAAATTTCACTCTTCACATAAATTTCTTTCTTCACAGCCCATCAATTGCTGTTTGGTCATTTATGTAGGAAGCCTGTCACTATTGTGACAGAGCCATCATCCTACAAAGCCATTATAAAACAGTCATTTTCTGTGAGCAGAACAAGAGGGGCTAATGCTAATGACTTCTCCTTTATCTCAGGTTTTATGTATAGATCATGGTGGACATTTTATTTGCGTGTTTCTTCAAAATCAAATAATTTCCCTGTCTTAAAGACTCACAAAAGCTATAGAGCTCTATTAGGTATGTAAGAAAAAAAGGCAGGTTTATTTTGGGCAGGTTTAGGGTGTGTTTAGTCTCACACCCTTGAAAAACTATAAATACTCGCAGGCATTTTTCAAATAGCATCAGATCTTAGAGATGATATTTAAAGTTACTGAATGTTAGATGTGTTATTAAACTGATCTTCTGAAAAATACGTTCTTCTTCTCTTGTAATTAATCTCATTAAAAAGTCTTTAACTGGTATGGAGAAATAATGGTTCTTTAATGTTTTGTTTGATATTGAAAGCAAGTTTAATAGTGAAACATTAAAAAGTAGTTTTAATGTGCCACTCAGCATGCATGGTGATCACTTATAATCGGTGATGCCTAATCTAAAGGTGATGGAAACTTCAGCTTGGGCCAAAAAGGTGCAGGAGAAATGTGCTGAGGGAGGATGGGATGGGTGACTTGGCACCTGGGGACCAACATCTTCCTTCTTTGAATAGAACAGCCCCAGTGAGAAGCAGCTCATCTTGCATGTCAATAGTTGGTAGTTCACATATCCGAGAAGTCGCATATCCCAGGCAACCAGTGTGTGGTCCTATTTTATGAAATACATAAACATGTATTCCCAACTTTTATTTTTTATGATTGTTCTCATAAATCATGAAAATGCTAAAAATACGTTGTCTGAACTATTTCTGTTTCAAAAAAAGACATTAAAGTTTATCTGCAAGCCAGGTGATGCTGGCCACTAAATGTCTGAAGGATTTGTTGGCAACTTAAAACCTTTCAGG
>VWZN01019111.1:261111-301096 GCA_013396955.1 Regulus satrapa
GACCAAAAAACAAACAACCAGAAATTGAGAGAAGCAAATACATTGTTTAGTACGAAACCTTTCACTGATAATAACTTCACTGGGGTTTATTGACAAGGTAAAAGACCAACTAATTCTGCTTTAATGTAGCAGGGTGTTGGGTACCCTCTGACAGGTGAGAAGGAAATGGTAAAGGTGGTATTTTGGGATTTGAATAAGGTCTGTGACACAGTCACATGTAACATCTTCTCTAGTTGACCAAGGAGGAATGGTCGAGCTGAGAGGGCAGCCCAAGACAGCCCCAGGACATGGGCTGGCTCATGCCAAGGCTGTCCCCCTTGTCTCACGGTATTCACGTGGGGTTGATCACCTCGTGGGGAGGAGAGGAGGCTTGGAGAGTACAGAGGTGACTTGCTGTTGATTGTTTGGTTTATCAGTGCAAGGCAATTCTGTTCTTAGATGTGGAGGTAGGAAGGAAAAGAAAAGAACCAACCAAAAAAACAAAGCACCAAAATGCACTAATAGAGGAGTATAAAGGAGAATAGGGCAACAATATTGGAATGGCGGAATTGTGGAATTTCCCTGGCTGGGAAACAATACCTGAAATAGGAGCTTTAAATCAGCTGGTAGGAGGATCTGGTGACAAATACAGCTAAGCACTGAAGTGGGCTCCTTGGCAAGGTTTTGAATTGTCTTCTCAGCAGATTTTTAAAAAGTTGTGGTGACAGGACATTGGCAAACAGCATTCAACTGTAGGAAGGCAGGTTTAGATTAGATTAAGGAAGAAATGCTTTAAGGGTGGTGAGGGAATGGCACAGGCTTCCCAGGGAGGTTGTGGACTTTCCATCCCTTTAGATGTTTAAGGCTAGGCTGGATGAGGCTTTGAGCAGCCTGGTCTAGTGGAAGATGAGATGTGTACCCCAGGGTCAGACTGTGTTTGTGGGTACCACTTCTGAAGTGGTACCACACACACAGCTGTGGGTGCCACAATTGTGCTCCTTCCAGCTTTCTACTTGTTCCATTTTCAGATAACACTTTGCAGGCTGGGTTCATATCAATGTCAACCTGTAATGGGAGCACATTGGCACTGGGCAGGCTCAGCCCTGCACTCCATTCCTGCTGAATTAATTTTCCTAAACTTGTAACCTATTTCTTTACAAATACTGTCTGGACATAAAATGAAGAAATACACCTGACAATTATGATGGATTTTTTGTGCTTGTAGGATGGCTTTGGCAACATCTGCTTCTTCTAACATTTAAATAGAAAAAGCATTATGGGCTTTCATTTGCAGTTTAGGTAGCTGGGAGTTCAGGTGGAAGAGCCTTTGTATCATCTCTGCTCATTGCTAAAAAGACATGGGGAAATTGGCAAGAAAACAACCTGCTTAATAGTAAGAAATGGGACTGAAAGTGCAAATTTTCTTGGCTGTGTTATAAGCTGGGTTTGGCAAGTCATATAACTCTTCACTTTATGTAGCCTCTCTAAGGCTCAGCCTGATCTCTCTTGGGAAGTTTTGGAGTAATTTAGAGAGACAGACCTATGTAACTGCTAAATATTATTGTTATTCTCATTTATTCTTGGTACAGTTTTTTTTTAAATTTAAGTGCTACGTTTTTATATCTTCCGGGGGGGGAGGGGGGGGGGGGCATTTTCTTTCCCTATAGTCCACAGAAGTTTGTATAACTAGTTTATTGGTACAAACTGGAACCTCACAGATTCCCCACTGCTTCTAAATAAATTGCTACATTACATTGTCAACATGTTTGTGAAGAGCATACATGAGTAGAAACTGCAGGTGAAATGTGTGGGGCCAGGCAGATACCCTGGCCTGGGTGGTGATACTGAATGCTGGGGCTAAGGAATATTAAGTCACTGCAACAATGCTGAACAGAAAGGGATAACCTCCTCTTTCTTGTGGCACAAAATCAATGTATAGCATCACGATTGTATATTGACAGCTTGATTATAAAGGACACTGAATATACTTGACCCTGGGATAGCACCAGAATGGAACAGGACATTTATGTAGCACCAACAAGAGTAACATGCATTAAATCCTTTCTGCTCTTCTCAGTTACAGCAGCTATTTTAAAATCTTGTTACCATTACTCTTTCTTTTTGCTTTCTGTTTTCTTTTCTTTAGTGCTCTGGCACTCGTGCTTCCTCCACATGTGCAGCTGGCAGTTCAGATCTGTGACAAACCTTTGTCACAACACGCCCCTCCTTGCTCTCCTGACACATCTTGTTTAGTTTGTGGGGGGAAGGCACAAGCTTGCCATTGGAACTGTGTGAGAGGCAAATGTTACATGAGCTTTTTCCTTTGAATTTCTTGCAGCAGGAGTAAGGGTGATGTTGTGGGGAGGTTGGCAGTGTCCACACTCAGACTGGGGTTGGCAGGAGCCACAGCAGCAGAGCTGGTGGGTCTCCATCACCCTGCTGAGCAGGAGTTTGTCCCTCCAAGCATAACAGCAAAGGAGCAATCCCCATGGCATGTCTCTCTGCCTTCCTACATATGTTTTCCATCTTGTTTCAGGTGTTATGTCCTCTCTTAACACCAACTGTGAGTTAACTGGGCAAGAATGCTGGTTATCCTACCCACTTCCAGCTGGAGTATAAGAGAGGGCACTAAAATGAAATACCGTAGTAAACATTATGATTAATTTCATCCAAAAAAGACAAAATGCTGAAAATGGTAGCAAGAAAAATCTCTGCCTTCTCTATTTTAACTTATGGATAGCTGCAGTTACTAAAAGCATATTAGGCAGTTACAAATGAGGGAGAAATTAGTCTGCAGGGTAATTGCTAAAAATGGATTTGGCACTACAAAATTTGTGAGATGTTCCAGTCTTCATAGGAAAGTGTAACCTCCTGCTTGTGAGTCACTTCTGTGGCTTTGCTTCCTAGCTCATTACTGCCTGACCCTGAGCATTGCAAAACTTGATCTCTCTTTTGCCACAGAATAAACCACAGTGACATGATCTGCCACCTCTCCTTGACGTGTTCTGCTTCCAGTTACTGTTTCCTCTGTCATTTCATTGCTGGCATAGTTCTCATAATACTGTTATCTCTGTTTCATTGTTGTTTCCCTTATTTTCCTTTGGCAGTGAGCACAAATTTCAAACAAGTGAAAGCTATCTCAGACGTTTTCCCAAGCAGAGCAGTCCCACCAGCCTGGCTATCTGATCCACCCATCCCAAATGGGATTTTGTTGACCCTTCTCTGCAAATTTCTTTCTTCTTAGCATCTTCATTTCAGGAATGACTTCCTGATGGGAGAATCTCTCCCAGAGACAAGAAGACACAAGCAGCTATATCACTTCTTCTTTTTCTTTTTCTTTTTTTTTTTTTTTCCTTTTTTTTTATTTTTTTTATTTTGAAGGGCGAACATTTAAAGAGAGATACATCATTCATGTTTCTGCAGTCAGTGAGCAAAGGTCAGTCTGTGCTGTAAACAGAGCTGTGATTGTGGTACAAGTCAGGACACCATCCAAGCCTTAATCACAGCAGCTTGTAAAAGAACAGGGAAGGTGCAGCAGGATAAATGTCATTTGTGGCTCACCATGTGGCTGAGGATCCAGCATCGTGCTGGTACCCAAGGAGCTAGAGAAACATTGGTTCAAATACTGCTCAAGGTGCTGCAATTGCTTCCCAATTATCACCCAATATCTTCTTTGGTTTCCCCCTTCTCCCCTCTTTGCAACAGATCAGGAAGGAATAGAGCTGTTTTAACTGAGGTGGGTATCACCATTCTCCTCCCAGTTTTAAGCTTTCAGGCAGGCACACAATCAGCAGGGAGAAGTTGCCTTCCATGATCTCAGTGACTGTTTCTAGCAAATTTAAGCAGGATATTAGATTGCTGTTTTACATTCTTGCAGAGCTGCTAAAGCACTGAGTATGGATAAAGCTGAGTGCACATCCGTCAGGAGAGGAAACATTATCCCCTTTTTTTATTATTTAGAGAATATTGGTGCATACAGATGAGCTTGGCTCTGGCAAGTCACTTAGGGAGAAAAAAACCTCAAATTATTGGAATCCACTTACCATGTCGTTCTCCCTCTCAGAGTAACTTTCAGTCCTAGGATCTTTGTAGGAAGCAGTTGTATAAATTAGGGAACTGAAACGTGTTGTGTTTATGTGTATGTTTGTGTAGTATCCATCACAAAATGCAGCTGTCTCAGAGAGGGATTTTGCAGTGCTTAAGAGGTGCACCCCATCACAAACCAGATGACAGCACACAGGGAAGAGAATCTTATGCAATTAGAAGTACAATTTGCTACAGAGAAGAAATCTGGCAAACTCATCCCTGTCAAGTTGTTTATCTGTTTAGCTCAGTTACATGAACAAAGAGAAGCCCAAAGCACTGTCTCATTTTGTGCTGGGGTTTTCAGCACACTGAGCTAGAAGATAGTCCCTAAAATCAGTGTCTTATGGGGTTTTGATACGAGACAAGAGGTGGATGAGCAAACAGATGGAGGGACCACAGCTGAGACCTTTACATCTAACATAATAAGCCATGGTCACACCATCTGCCTGACTCTTCTGGAGTGTTTTGTAGTTGAATTCTCACGTAAAACACACCAATTCTTGGGAATATCGCCATAAAACCTTTACTGACTGCAGGGATTCAGGATTTTCTCTTGAGTCACATTTCTGGAATACTGTTACAAAAATTGCACTTTTGGATATTTTATCCATGGCTTTGGTCTAGAAATACTCCATCAAATTGTGATGGGATGCATGCTGTTATTAGAGCTGATTTTCCTGCTCTTGTTTGTTGTTGTAATTTGTGGAGAAAGGCCATAAGTTAAATCTCTAATTCACAAGTTTTAATGTAAATCATATCCCATTACAGTACATCATAGTGATATAATACAATATGTTAGTTTGCCCTAAGTGGATGTATTTGTCTCTATTTTCTGGCTCAGATAATAGTTACCATCTGGGTGTGTGTTAATTTTTTGTTGTTGTTTCTTTTAATCATTTGTGTCACTGCTTGTTTTAAAGCCGAAAATGACTAAAATTTGAAGCTGATTTAGGAAATTGCCTGGAGGATATCAAAGGGAACGTCAGACACTTTAAATGCTTCACATTTTTAACCTATTACCAAGAACATTTCAGTAGCCTTGAGGCAAGTTCCTCCCTTTGTTCTGTCTTTGGCTATCTTATAAAATTGGTGGCACTGGGGTTGAGCGTGAGGGAGAAAGAAGGGCAGAATCCCAGACTTCAAACCTTTTCTTGTATCTGGAGTTAACAAATATCAGATAGTGTTGTGAAGGGCTTTGGTGTCCCCCGCCCCCATGTGCAGGATACGGAGAGATATGTCCAGCTGGACTCAAAATCCAAGTAATAGGAACCCAAGTTCCTATTTCTGGCTGCTGTGAGCATTTGTGCTGCACTCAGTTTTGTCTTAGGAGTCTGTGCTTATAGCTGTAACATTCATTATCTGTATGTTTTTATATGCGTGTATTTTGTGCATCCTTCAGGCTGTTTTATTCAATCTCCTGCAAATCTCTATGCCAAGCCAGTAATGACACATCGTATGAAGGAATGTAGATGCCTAATTTGCACCTAAATTTTATGTTCTGGTGAAGATTTCCCTGTAAAGTAAGTGCATAAATTCCTTATAATGCCACTGGGGAGAAACAGTTGCTTTGAAGACTCCCAAAGAGCGATCTTTTCTACCTGCCTTTGACACTTAAGTTGCTCTCAGTAGTGCTGTGATCTTTTTCCTTCTGATGAAATCTCAGGGATTTGAGGCATAACTTTTTTTTTTTCTTGTTCTGCTCTGGTGCAAGGTGACTGTGGTGGTCAAAGATCACAAAGAACACACTGAATTAAATTTGGACTCTGCTGGGAAACAAAGTGTGTATACTCAGTTTTCTGGTTTGGTGCACCTATGAAAATATTTTAGATGTCGATTTGGAGAACATTAATGTAGGCTCCAAACTTGCACATGTTTCTATAAGAAGTAGATGCTTCACAGCTTTACATTTGCCTTCAGACTGGTTCCTCATGCCTAGGCAGGCACATGGCTGTAAAAATTTATTGTTTCAAATCATGTAACTTTTAAACCCTGAGCAAATACAACTATTTATTCTGGTGCCCCACTGTCCTTAGGGCAGTGCCCAGAGAAGCTGAGGATACCCCAAGCCTGGGAGCATTCAAGGCCAGGTTGGGTGGAACTTTGAGCAGCCTGGTCTAGTGGAAAGTGTCCTTGACCATGGCAGGGGGATGGGAGCTAAATGGAAGTTTGGATACAGCTTTCTAGACCACCTTTGAGGCCTTTATCCAATTTAATTTTTCTCACCACACACAGAGCAAGGGAGAATTTATCCCAACAGCTTTCCCAGAGAAAAAAAAAATCTAATTATTTCTATTCAGACATGGAAATCTAAATCATATAGTCCCTAATGATGTTACATGCAATGAAAGGAAGGGCTTTTACCCAAATACTTGACTTTATTGTGTCATGATTAGAGGCAACAAATAAATGAGAGAAAACATGGGTTTGGTTAAATGGAAAAGTCATGGCTATTTTCTCTTTTCATACTGTTTTGCTATGATAAACTGTGAAAAAATAAATTACACAGGAGAAAACACTTGAAATTACTACTGGTATTGTCAAACAGTACCATTTGCTTGCATATCTAACGTTCAGACATCAGTATTCTTCAGAAGTAGGCTTGAGATCAAATCCTCTGAGTCTGACTTGAATTTGAGTTTATTCTTTGCTATAGAATTTTGTTATTGATAATGTGCTTCTGATTAAGGTTTTTGGGTATAACAAGATTTATCTGGGCCAAATACACAGCCATATGATAGATGTATATACATCATCACCAATATAGATCAGCATCCAAACCGGACAAAAGGAAAATAAATTGAAAATTAAATTCCTTGACACCTATCCCAAATTAAATTCTTTTGTTTGTTGTGCATGCTAGAGTTAAGCATGGCTTTGCCCATGCTTTAGGCTCTGTTATCTCTTTTGTATTTGACTGTATAAAATATATCAGATGGAGTGGTGCTGTTTATTCAGAAGTTCATAGGTGGGGCATCGAAGCTTCATGTATCTGCATAACAAAGCTTCTGTTAAGTGGAACTAGACATACTCCAACAGAAAAAGTGGTCAAGGGCCTTAAAGGAAATTAAAATGAGCAATTACAATTGGAATTCACACAAGAGCATAAAGGATCTTCCGAAGATAAATAATACATGCATTAAAAAGCATTGAATAGGAATTAATGTGATAATAGAGATTCTCTCAAAAGTAAAATCAAAATCAGAAAATAAAAATAGGAACATTGAGTGAAAAACAAAGCTCTATGACACCATGCCTTTGAAGGCTTAATGGGGAAGGTACACCTCCAGCCTGGGCCTTCTGCCCGCACAGTCTCACAGGACACTGCATTTTGATAATGTGTCCCTAAAATGAACTGGTACAAGCTGGGCTGGCTTAGGTTTGAATGCAACAGAAAGAAATGTGCTAGTGCGATTGCGAGTTAGTGGTTTGGGTTATTCAGTTGAGGGGGGTTGGTTTTGTTTGGTTGGTTGCTTTGATTTGGTTGTTTTGATTGATTGATTGATTGATTGATTGTTTTAATGCACAAGGGACATAAGACTAAAGAAAATCATCAGAATAGCCCAATCCTTCTGTCTATTGGCAGTGAGGCCATAGGCAGCATGTCCCTGTTCACTCCATGGACAATATCCATAGGCTGTAATGGAATAAAAGCCATAAGAGTATGTTGTAAGATTGAAACACATTATCAGTGTTCTAGACTGTTGCAGTAAGAATTTCATTGGGTTAGAACATGCTGGTGTTCCATAAAGGACTTAGCACTGCAACAAAGAATGCGAGAAAATCCATCCCTGACTGATCAGAGTCACAACCAATACACAGAGCTCAGGTCTGCTTTTGAAACCACCTCCACTACCCCACCTGGAAGATTATCCAAACGATATTGGAAAAGCTCTGGCTTGTTAAATCCTTGAGGGCTTGTCCCAAGTTCATCTGAAGTCAAAGGGCATGTTTATATTCACTTGATGAGTTTTGGATCGGATACCTTGGCTCCTCACACATATGACATCCAGCTCCCTAATTGTGTGCTCATAAAAGGAGAGAACATAAAAGCTGTTGAGTTTCTGTGCCTGTGATTGTCCTCAGTGATGCTTGGTACTCTTTTTCCAGAAGAGCTTCTGCTACCTTCTCACTCCGGGCTGTTTTGATGACTTAACAAGGAAAGCTCCTGCCATCAAACAGAGCTCATCCAAATACACATTTTCCTTTGATGCATCCCAGGTCTCAAACTGAATTTCTTCAAAAGCAGTAAACAGAAAAAAGAGAAAACAATTATCATCTTTGTGTGTAGACATCTGAGCTTCTAAAACAAAGCTTGCTTTCATGTCTTCCAAGTGTTCAAGGCTGGAGGTAGGCTTTTGACCTGATTCTCTAGGGAAACTCCGTTAGAAAATAACTTACTCTTTGATTTCTTGTCAGGGTTTTATTTCATGCCAGTCTTCCTAGACTAATAGTATAAAAAGGACAATTTCAAGAAATAGCCTTGAAGCTGTAGAGAGGATGCTAATAGTTCCAGAAATAAAGAAGTTACATGTCAGTTGGAGAACACAGAATTAGCTGAAAAAATCAGCATCAGCAGACATTCTGGGTGTGTGTCATGAAGACAGTTTCCTCACACTGTGGATATGATACACCTTTTGTTCACATTACTTGTTAGAGTGGTTGTCAAATTTATCTCCACCAAGGACAGCAGGAGCCTTCATGCTCAGGGATGGGAGTAAACACTTTACAACAATCATTTTCTCACATTGTTGTATTATTTTATTTTACTTCTGGAAATAAATTTTTCATCCAGTGGATTCCCTGGTTGTAAGATGCAGTGGGAATATTTCATGACTGAAAATATTTCATCTTGCTTACTATATTTTATTTTCGAACTTCCTTGAGAAGTGGTTCAGTTCTGAAGAATGATGAGCGCATTAACGCTCACGTTGAAAACCTGGACTGCATGAGTTTTACACAATTTTTTTTGTTTGTTTTCTCTTTAATGCTGTCTATCATTTACTTGGACACAAGTATTTGTAGATGGCTGACTCAGAGTCATAAGTCCTGGCTGTACTTCTCAAACCACTTCAATTTTTCAGTCGTGCATGAAAAGTCTGAATCTTTCAGACAGGATCTTTGCATGTTCTTGAGGTGATCACACTGATACACAAGGGAATATTTGAGCAACGCTACTTCACAAGAAGACAATAAAAACAAATAACCTATGTTCTGTTTCAAATAAACATTAAAATTGATAAAAAATATTTTGGGGTCAAAGGAAAAGGTACTATTTCCACATTAGAAACTCATCCCTCAGTATTCCTTTGCTTTAAGACAGCTCTCCAGACTTTTTACTCCTCAGACCTATCACAACTTTCCACTGTATTTTAGTAGCACAAAACCAAATTATTCCACCATTTTTTCCAATAAAAAACGCTTGGGAGATGATCCCTTTTCATGCCAGGCAATGGTGTTTGTTAGTAGTCTGTTGTTTTCCTTTTTACCATTGACTGTCTCTGTAGCCTGTGACACATTTTATTTCCTCATAACCAATTCAGCCAGAATATAAGAGGTTTAGTTTCTCCTATATTTGTAGAGTTTGAGGCCACAGATGATGCCTGTGAGTACCTTCTGAAAGGTGACAGAATTTTATCCAGTCATCCTGGAACAGATCCCGTACTTAGTGATGGACAAAGAACATGGCCTGAAAATATCAGTCCTTCTTAGTCTAATTCATAATGGATAATTCTCCGTGTTCCTTGACAGTATATTCCAGTGGTTAACTGATGTCAAAACCTTAATTTTGTTTCCTCTTTGAATGTACCCTTTTACAGCTCCCAACAACTGGATCCCTTTAGTCTTTCTCCCTGTGTTAAAGAAAAGGCTTTTCCCATTGCAAGGTAGCACTATGCTTTGTTAAAGCCTCCTCTTATCATTTTTAGGGTTGGAGGATATGACAGAGAAGATACTTTAAAATCAGAAGCCAAATAATGTAGCCTTTGAGGAAGCCTCTGAGGAAGCCATGAGCTGAATTACATGTAATTGTTTATGTGATGCAATTTCAGGGACATGACAGTCCTTTTAGTGTCATACTGGAAAGAGTCTTACTGTGCCCTGGAGGAAAACCTGACAGAAGTAAGCAAAAAAAGTTATTAATCACAAATCTGGGTTATTTTCCTTTCTTCATATAAAAAAGGTGTTAAAAAATGCAGTAAAACTCCTCATTTGTTCCATTATTCCCTGGAAAAAGATGCAAACTGCATGAGCCCAAAAATCACACCTTGTGAAGGAAAAATTAAATTTAAAAAAATTAAATTTAAAATTGGTATTCAGTCCTAAAGTAGAGCACAGATAATGATCATGGATAATCCAGTTAGTTCTGATGACAAGTCTGTTCTTTTTTCTGACCTAGCAAAAGTAAAAATGTTTATGAGAGAACAAAGTAAATCCCAGGAAGCTTTGTAATGAGAGGAAAGATTTAATTTTGTTACTTGATGAAGCAGCTCTGAAAGTTTTCACTTAAAACTTCAATAACATTTAACCTCCAGTTTATTTAAAGAATTACTTGAGACAGAAAGTTTAATGAAAATTAAGCATCTTAAATTCAAGTTAGATCCTTCACAGACTCTGTCTTACCCTTGTTGGCCTACATTATCTGGCTGTTTGAGGGTTAATGCAAGAAGCCTTTAAAAAAACTCAAGTTACGACAGCATTTTAATGTTCAACTAAAACCAGTATCAATTACAGGTAAAACTCTACAAGTGCTGTTATTTCCTCAGGTCTAAGTCCAGGTGGCAGGTTGTTTTCAAAAGGGCAATTGGATACTTCAGGAGCTGTTTGGGATCCTCCCTTTGTCTTTTCTATCTTAAATATATGATCAGAGGTGAGTTTCTCTGCTTATGGTGATGTATTTTAGTTGGGCAGTAGTTTCCATTCCTTATTCACCAGGTTCTGTAATGCCTTTGAAATTTTGTTTTGAAAAGCTATCCTTTGCAATATCATTGCAGTCCCATAAATTCTTAAATTTGATGTTCTTAAGAGTGCTTGAAAGTTCTCTCACTTGCATTAAAAATATAGATTGTATATATCAAAGTCTCCTGGCTTTTCAGATAAAGTACTTTGAAACTTTATATTATTAGCATGGCGCACTTGCTTGAAGTACTAAAATAGTCTCTTCAAGTGTAGCTTCTTCTATTAAATCCTTCTATAGGATTTGTGTAACTTAAAATTTTAATTAACATGTTTCACAGGCCTGCCAAATATTTAACTTCTTGGTTATATACTCAAGCAATCCCTTACTTATTAAACAAACAAAATATTGATTACTTGTAACAGAATCTTCCTCTAGTCATAAAAGCAGGTACCCGTCATCATCCAGTTCAAAATAGCATCAAGGTTAAACCACAAGCAAAGTTTAAAGCTGAATAAATTACTTTCTTTCACATTTGTTGGGGGTTTTTTTACAATGTTTAGAGACAGAAAAAAGTTTGAGAATAGTCTGAACACACGGAGGTCATTACCTCTAAAAGAGATAGTGAATTGACAGCAATCCAAAAAAACTTCACTTGAAGTTTCTCAAATGTAGCCTTCTTTTGACATCTTCTTAATTCTTGATAAGTTGCAGAAGGCACCAGTGTGTCATTTATATCATCTTTTATAATAAGACATATCTTCAGAGGAAAATCTCAGTGGTTTACAATTGCATCGTTGCGCTGGAATTAGGTGGGGTATTTTTATGGATGAACTTATGGCTTGAAATAACTGAGGTTGCTGCACTCTCAGTGTACTCAATTAGAGAGTTCATTTGTTGACATCTTCTAGGAAAATCTTGTTTTGGATGGGAGAGACAAAATTGTCTTTAGTAGAGTCACAGAGTCACTCTGATTATAGACATCCCTCAGGAAAGATTTTTGCTTGTCTGGCTTGGGACTGTTTTAGCACCTTATTAAATTTAAGCTTGCAGTTTCAAGTCTCACAGTGGATATTTTATATGTGACAAGAAAATTTTTACTATGTTTAGAGTACTTGGGAGTTTCAGGGGATGTCTGTGTCAAAACACAGAGTCGTAACCAAGTTTCCTGAACTTTTACTGTCCTTTCTTCCCTTTTACTGCTTACTTCCATTTCACTTTATTCACTGGAGGTTCTAATTCTTCCCAAATTGCTGTATTGGAATCTAATTCCCTCATATTGCTGTGCTTTGAGAGTCTTTACGTTGATGAGCAAAATTAGTCTTTTTAGCAAGTAATTACTTAAATTACCTTAATTATATAATAATGTAAGGTCAGCAACAAAATTATATATACTTTAGCTGAATTGTTATAATGCTGATGACATTAAGTACCAAGCACTAACTTCCATCCTGTCTCTCCCAAAGCCAAGGTTTTGTACAATCCCACTGCAGTTTATTCAGTATAATTTAGTTTGAGGTGTTTATCATAGTGGAGATGGCCAAAAAGGTATTTGAGATAATTAGTTAAGTGATTTTATAATTGCTGAAACATCTGTTGGAATTAATTCTGGCAAGGTAGCCATTTTATTGAAATAAAAATATTCTCATAATGCTTTTGGCAAAATAGCTCCCTTGGAATCATCGAAATGGCTGTGGGGAAGAATTTGGGGCATTGAATTATAATGTCTTTGGGTGCACGCTGCATAAACTGCCTGCCCTTCTGTCTTTCCAGCTTAGGAAAGCATAGCCAGGCTCAGTGCAGGAAGTCTTTAGCTGCTCAAATTAAAACTCTTTCAGCTTCTTCTGCAGAGTCTGAACAGTCCCTGTGTTCATGGGATGTTCTCTTTGTGCCTTCCCTCACCTCGAATGTGCCAACACCTCAGTCTTTTCACTTCTTAGGGCTCTAATGAGAATCCCCAAATCTGTTTGTTTCAGGGTTTTGGTTTTTTGTTACTTCAGACAGCTGTAAGCCTGCACATCCTTTTTCAGAATCCATAAATGAAGACAAACTTCTACAAACAGACCTATTATTTAGAACGTTTTTAGAATTTAACAGCAGCTAACATTTTGAGAGCTTATGTTTTGGAAAATGACAGTGATGCTACATTTGAGTATCTGTGGTAGAAAAAAACAATCTCATGGCAAAAAAATGTAGGTAGAGACTAAAGCTTGTAAAGGTATTTCTTTAGTAAGTGCTGGTGGCATGTTGGCCATTAAGTTAAACAGTGATAGTGAACAGAGACAATCTGAGCACTATGTAATGCTCAGTGGGTTTTGGTGCAGTTTTGCCTTGACCCAAATGAAAATGGGATTTATGCACAAGAAACCCCCAAGAGATGATGAGTGGCAAATAAGTGCTCAAGCAGAGTGCCCAAACAATAGCACTGCATGGAATGTTCTGAAATTTTCCATGAATCTCTGTTGGCAAGATGGGGCAGTCAGTGGACACTGATATTAAAGACAGGGAAGGAGAAGAAAGCTCAGCAGATGAATATCAAGGTAAGAAGAGCATCTAGAGAGGTGTCAGTGGTGATGGGGAGGAGGATGGGATGGAAGTGTACAGTTTGTGTTTACAGTCATTATATTCAAAGAATTTATGCAGTTCAATAGTGCAGAGCTGGTGTTAGCTTTCACTTTTACCTTTTAGAAGAGACGAGTTTAGTACGGACTGGTTACTTCAAAGCTAGCTTAAAGGTATTTATGAACTTGTAATGTATCTGAAGTTTTCTCACCTCCATGAGAAAACAAGAGAATTTTAACTCCAGGTCATTTTCTGGGAAGTAGAGTGATGGCAGGGCAACTGGTTGGTTATCTGCAGGGAGCAAGACCTGCTATAAGGCAGCTTACTGTTTTAAATGGGATGAAAAGCATTTGATAGAAGAGGTGTGAAAGGTGTTCAAAGAAACATCCCAGGGTATTTCTGCTGAAGTGCTGGATATTTTCTCTCTTTCTGCAGCATAGTCATCACTGCTGAGCAAGACACTCATGTTCCTCCATGCCTTTCTTTAGAGGGGGTAAGAAAAAAAAAAGATAACATATGAAAAGACACTGGAAATGAAAACTTTTCTTTCCTCTTGTAAAAAATGTTAAGATTCTTTTTTCCATTGATATGTGTGGCTGATCTTATTTCAGAGTCGCTTTGAAATTCTGGAGAGAAGGTGGCTCAGGGGGACCTTATCTGTGGCTCCCTAAAAGGAAGTCGTATCCAGGTGTGAGTTAGTCTCTTCTCCCTGGTGAGAAGTTGACAGGATGAGAGGAAATAGCCTCAAGTTGCACTAGAGAAGGTTAAGATCAGGTATTAGGAAAAAAAAAAAAAATCACTTAAAGCATGGTCAAGGATTGGGCTAGGCTGCCCATGGAAGCGGTGAAATCACCATCCCGGGAATGTTCAAAAAGTGCTTGGATTTGGCACTTGGGGATGTGGTTAAGTGGTAAACACAGCTGGGTCAACTGCTAGACTCAATATTGCAGGTCTTTTCCAACCTTAATGATTGTCTGACTTTAGGGGGCTGTATGATGGATGAAAATTTCATTCCAAATGAGAAGAACTTCTAAGTTTAATAACAAAAAGAAAGAAATATTGAATTGTATTACAACTAACAGTTTGTTCCTCACCATTTTTATTGGTATTATTTTTATAGTAGAGCAACTTTTTTGTGGCAGATCTTGTGGCTTATGACATAACTGAAGCCATTTAGAAGTTTATTCTTCTGTGACTAAAGTTTTCATGTGTGTCAAAACATTGGCGTCTGGAATGCTGAAGCTTGTGAAAAAATCTCACCATTTAGCTGGAGGCAGAGCATGCAGTTAAACTTGTTAAACCAAAGTTTACCGTAGGCAATCAGCATCACTTCCCTACCTGTTAGAAGTCATTTGTTGGTGTTTAAAAAAAAACCCCAACAAACCAACATAGGCAAGTAAGAAAATATTAGGTATAGTTAAGGCTTTGCAGCCGGTGACTATTATTTGTGTCTCTGAATCCTTTTCTTTCCAGGAAAAAAAATTGGCAGTTGGCAAAAGCAATACAGTCAGCACAACTATTGTGTTTAATACTGAGAAACTGGTCAGGAATTAATGCTTATTTAGTTTGCAAGTTAGTTAGTGACAAAGAAAGAATATCTGCTGTAGAAAAGTATAGCTTATCAGGGTACATATGCCTGTATAAATACAGAGGTGTGTGCAGAAGCACAGTGGCAAACAGCACTGGAAACCAAAAGGTGTCTCCTCTTGAAATGAGTAGGGGAGCCTTCAGTTAAACTGTGGAGCACCCAAAACTCACGAAAGATCAGGTGAGGTCACCTAAATTCATCCCTTTCATTCATAGCCATAAATTACCTTATTTTAAAGAGTTTGATATGCATTTTTTTCCTGTTGTGTTTTCCTCCACTCAGTCCTGGGCCTGCTTTCCCCAAGAGTCCCACAGGGGTTGCACCTTAGCAGTCCCAAAGGAAGAGCACAGTAGGGATAAAAACATAAGGGATGTTTATGCCTTAGTGCCTGCATTTCTCATGGCATCAATGTGACCAAATGATACAGGGTTTTAACCAAATTTCCTCATACTCAAGTGATTTGCTGAAAGATTTGTGTCCCATTGTGCTTATTTCTGTTCAGTGGGCAGCAGATAAATAGTGCCTTTCCTTAGAGACAAACACCAGTAGTTTTGTCTCTGTAGATGGTGTTGCATTCTTAGAAATCAAGGAGCTCATGGAGCTAATCTCTGATTTTGCCCAAGAAACTCTCACTCAAGAGAGACTCAAAGAATTCAAGGCCATACTCTCAGTGCATGAGTGGTAGGGAGGTTGGCACTACATCCTAGAAAGGTCTGCTCTCAGGTCTCCCTGGCTCCATTCCTAATTTAGAGAACTAAATTAGTATCCATGGTAAAAGAACACTAGACCAGACAAGGAGAGAGCTGGGACAGTCACTGTGACCTAAGCAAGACTTTTGACAGGTCTCCCATGGTACCCTTGTATGCAAATTAGGGCTGTCATTTCCAGGTTTGGGGTAGGTATATGGTAAGGTGGGTGAAAAACCAATGAATACAAGTCTTGAATGGTTGTGATCATGGCATGAAGTTGGGGACTGGTTCCTGGGTGTTCCTCAGGGGTCTGGCAGATGTAGACTCTTCTCAGAGAGCACAGCAGGAGGAGAACAGGCATTGGTCACAAGCTGCAGCAAGGGAAATTTCAATTAGATACTTAAAATTAGGTGGTCAAATACTGGAGCAGGCTACCTAAAGAAGGTGTAGCATCTCCATCCTTGGAGATATTTCAGACTCCACTGGGCAAAGCCCTGAGCTACCTGATCCGTCTTTGAGGCTGGCCCTGCTTTGAGCAGCAGGTTGGACCAAAAAAACTTAAAATGACCCTTCCATCTTAAATTGTGCTATGATTATATAAACCACAGGACAAAAATTGTATTTAAGATCACCTCCAGTAGCCTGGCTTCTCATTTCCATGTAAAATCCTTAACACTGACTTTGTGGTAGAGCAGGATCTATTTTAAAGTCTCTTCTGTTCTGTGTCCTGGGCCACAGTGCCTGCAGATGCCTTCTTGCAGTAAATTGTGCTGCTCTAATGGACTTCCCAACAGTGCAGGGGATGGGTGTTGAACTAAGGACACATGGAGCAGCATTCCAGGGTAGCTTATTAAGTACCATGTCCATAAGGCAGCCTGAGTGCTTAGAGCCTTCTGCTCACAAATGAGGTCTGAGATCTTTGGTTGCCCTTTCTCTCCAGTGTGCATTGAATTTGGCACATAACAAGGTAGCCTGAGCATGATGATACTAAGCCAGCTGGAGGGCAGAAGGAGATGCTGATAGGTGAGGTATCTTTCCTGCTGCCCTTCAATATAAAAAGTTAACATTTAATTGTTGCAACAGCCTTTACTGCAAGCTCTGATGTTGGACAATTACCTTATCAGTTTCTAACCTTGTACCTGAACCCCAAGGGTCAGATCTATACTTGGTAGAGCTGCTGCATTCACTAGGTTTCTACTAGGGATTGCTTTGACCTGAGCTATGCTCTGCTGTTGTCTAGTAGCAAAGCTTGAAATTTCTGGAATTGCTCTGCAGTGCAGCTGCTGCACGGGATTACAGTGCAGTGTATCCTGCTTTGCTGAAGGCCGCTTCTCACCTGGCCAAGCAATAGTTTTATGGCAAAGCCAGTTTTAAATGTTTTGTGCTAAAGATGCCTGAATTCACCCTGACCAGTTTCCATTCTTTTTGAAGCTGTGACCTTTTAGTTACTCTAAAAGCCAGTTGGAGAGGGGAAAGATCATAGAATCATAGAATGGGGCTGGGTGGAAGGCGCCTTAAAGAGCACCTTGTTCCAACCCCCCGGCTGTGGGCAGGGGCACCTTCTACTAGATCAGGTTGCTCCAAGCCCCATCCAACCTGGCCTTGAACACTTCCAGGGACGGGGCAGGCACAGCTTCTGTGGGCAGCCTGTTCCAATGTCTCACCATTCTCACAGGGAAGAATTTCTTCCTAACATCCAATCTAAATATTTCTGCTTTTAGTTCAAAGCAATTCCCCCTCATCCTACCACTCTGTGCCTGTCTAAAGATGTGGCAGAGATTTTAAGGGACTGTTAGAGAGCCCCTGGAGACAGAAATTGAACAGTATT
Source organism: Regulus satrapa (assembly GCA_013396955.1). Classification (NCBI taxonomy): domain Eukaryota; kingdom Metazoa; phylum Chordata; class Aves; order Passeriformes; family Regulidae; genus Regulus; species Regulus satrapa. The sequence continues at coordinate 278,736 of VWZN01019111.1, forward strand.
TTCATAATTATTCCACGGACTAGTCTGCATGACGTCAATGTGATTCATGCAAGGTCATTATAATGTATCTTAGTATCTGAGTAGAAAGTGGGAACAAGATCCTTGGGGGAGAAAAAACCTGTTGTATGTCTGATTTTGGTATAAAGTACAAACAGAATCATAAATAAATGGTTAGGTTCTGTCTTGAAAGGTTGGGGGGAAATAAGGTGGAAGGCACATGTAGAAAACCCCACATTTTCATAGGCCAGCACATGTAGAAACCCCCCCATTTTCATAGGCCATGTGCATGTTGTTTGATACAGATTATCTGTGAAGCTACAATTTGATGATAACCAACACAGCAGTAAAAGTGTGTAAGAAATAATAAACAAAATATAGAAGGCTTGGTATTATTGAAACAGCCAAACATTTATGACTTAAACTTTTGTTAATGCCTCTGCCTCTTCTAAGGGGAACAGTAAGGATTGCCACCTATTTCTAAATGCAAATATTTTGCAGAGTGATTTCTTTTTGCCTGTTCCCCCCAACACTTCTCATTGCATCTCTTCTTCCTCTTAAATGACTATATTACATTTTGTACAATAAACGGCATTTGAGTATGTATTGGAAATGACCGAGATTGGTATTAGAAATTAAATAAAATATTACCTTTTTTTTTTTCCTTTTTATAAATTGCTCCAATGGTAGCAAATTAACAGTAAATTGATAGAGAAAGGTAAGCGCAGATCCTTTAAATCATAGTGAAGTTTTTGGCATTCAAGCTAGAAGTGTCTCAATTTAACACATCATTGGTTTGTATTATTAGAAATTTCATTGGTTTGTGGAGCGTATGATGGTTATGCTCTAAAATTGAAAGTACATAGACTCAGGACTTCCACAGTAGGCTGAACTCTCATGCAGTTACTGATCAGTGTGCAGCAACTGCCATGGCTTGTTAATAAGCACAGGCAAGCCACCATTAAAACCCTACTTGCCACTGTATAGAAAGATTTTTAACAGTACTTATTTTCTTGTTTATAGTTCCATATCAATCATGAAATGGGAACTGAGAGACCAGTAAATGTCATTTGCCACTTTTCAAGTGGCATGAATTTATCATCTTCATTGCATTTCATCACATTCATCTGTTTCCTTCCAAATGGGAGTAGGGGATTAGAGTGGAAATGTGTCTTGAATCATTAAAAGAAACTCTGCTTAAAATAGAAGGGTAAATTAAGCTAGCAAACTTGTTTCAGTTAATACTTAGTCGGTGTGATCCAAACTCTTCTTGTACTGTTTTGGGCCTTGTTCCCTGAAAATTGTACTAGAACCCCCCTTGTAATAGGGGAAGTACTTGGTTAAATAGTAAAATATTTTTAGATGCTTGCTAAACTTTAAGAGGGTCTTTATTTTCCAATTTTTATGCCTGCCTTCTCCACGGTATATTTGGTGAGCACTTAACAAGGGTTTATTATATCTATAAAGTCCTAGCATGATATATATTCCTTGTCATGTGCAGGCTATGTTAAATGTGCCTTCTGTCACAATCATGAAGCTGGTTTTATTCAGATGGTGGTTTTCCCATCTGTGGGGAATGAGAATTTCTCCACTTTTTTGTGCTGCTAGGAGGTAATTACTTGGGATTTAAGATATGGTGTTTGCCTTTTCCCTCGATGTGGTGGACTCATCTATTGTCAGCCTTTTGCATTCAAGGCCTGATGTTCTTCCTTGTTCCTTGCTGAATAAAAATTGCTAAAATGCTTGTGCTGATGTAGCAGAAGAAGCTGATGTGTCTGAAGCACAGGTGGTTGTGCTGGCTCGTCCCAGTGGTGCCCCCTTGGCAGGGCAGGGCAGGGTGGGCTCTGCTGGGGGGACACGCCTGGTGACAGAGCAGCCTGGGTAGGTGACGCTGGGCGTGCTCTGCGGTCCTGCAGCACGATGGGACACGGGCATGGCACGGCACCGGGCTGGGTAAGGACACTGCTGCGCCTTTCAAAGGTGATTGCGAGTCTTAGTCACGGGATGGAAGAGTCTTTGCAAAACACTTGGGAAACCAAGCAGCAAAGGGGATGCCAGATTTACTTCTTACATCTGAAAGCTCCCAAGAAGAGCAGGGCGGGAGCAGTTAGCAAGTTGGACCTGCTCTGCAGGTTGCAAATTAAATAGTCTCATTTAATCTGTTCCATGTGCTAAAATACCTCTGCAGCTGAGGATGCTCAGATCCAGCCCCATTATAAGCAAGCAATTCATTATGAGGTGCAAATCCTACCACAGTCATGCAGATATATTGGTCAAGGACACTGTGATTCAGGACATGGCTCCTTTAGCACAAAGAATATCTGCACCATCTACACTTTCATTGAGATACCGCTCTGCAAAGCCCTTTTTTTAATGGAGCCAAAACTGGGATCTCAATGAGTTGTACTTGAAAGCAATTGTCTCCTCATTTTAATTAATCAGTACTGGTTGAATACTACTGGTTGAATAATGTATTTAATGAATAATGCTGTTGTCCATCAAATAAATTATTCAATTAATCTTTCTTTTTTGCATTAGCTAAACACTTCTATAGAAGTTTGCAAATATCCGTTGAATAATCTATTAGAATGATGCATTGCTTTTCAAATATACCATGCAACAAATAATTTTATCTAGTATTTAGCCAAGTTTCCCCTTAATTAAAATTTGCATGTATATAACAACTGTTCCCGAAGAATCACAAAGGCTTTAGGTAGTAGCAGACATAGGTGTTTCTGGTTTTTTGGGTGATTTATGTTTTTTAGCTGCTGTGGTACTGTTGTAAGAGTATGTCAGGGATGGCAAGAGTTCTAAATCTCTTTTTTTTTCTTTTTTTCTTTTTTCCTTTTTTTTTTTTCCTAATAGAGTTACTTTTAGACTGATCTCCAGATAAATTATATACATTTTACCAGTGAAGTGCAGCCACCCTTGCAAGAGAAGTGGTTGGCAGTCAGTTCTTTGTACAAGGGTGGAGAATGAAGAAACAGACTGAGGAAAAGAGCCAGTTCCACCACGGATAGATGCACATGGCAGATTCTGACGTGCAGAGAGCTCTCACTCCTATCAAACAGCTCAAGGAGCCTTTCTCAGAAGGGCTGACTATTTCTCTGAGGGTCCATGAATGTGGGTGGCTGGGGACCCAGCCTCCAGAACTAATATTTACAACAGTAATGTGCACAGGCATATCAGATGCCTGGACAATTAAAAAAAAAAGTATTTGGTCAAAGCTCTGGTATGACTAGGGTGATGGCTGACCACTGCTTTCTTCAGGCATCACCACCAAACCTTTGTATGCACAGATACTGGAGCTGGGAAGCAAAAGGGAATGTGCCCAAAGGCCCTGTCCAGCTTGCATCCCCTGCCTCATTTCTGCTGACATTCCAATGCACCCATGTCCTGTTTTTGGAGGTGACAAGCTCTCCATGTCTGGCTTTCAAAGGCCTTTAGGTGCCTGTGTATTTTCACACTTCAGGTTTGGCCACTCCATCTCTCTGGGCTTGGGCAGAAATCAAGAGCCCGCTCTGCCTCAGCAAGTACAGAAATCCCTGCAGTGCCTCCCTGTGTGATTAAAGGCTCCTTAGGTGCCCTGAAGTGTGGCCCTGGGAGGCATGGCCAGCTGGGGTGGTCACCCTGGATGGTCCCACGCCGAGGTGCTCTGGGAGGTGAGTGTCCTGTCCCTGAGCAGGCACTCAGACAGTGGGAGGCTTTAGCTGTGGGAGAGTGGCCCACTGGGCATTTTACACTAAAATTCACTTAAAAGTTGGAAAGCCAGTCCTGTTTTGATTTAAAAGAGGAAGGAAGTCCTTTACTCTTGCAATTACATTTTTCTTTAGCTTCCATTTAGTAAAATGAAAGAATACTTTAGAGGTTCAGAGGATCTCCCTGAAGTATTAAATAACCCAGTCACTGCTGCATTTGGGGACCTTGGAAGACAGGGAACTACAGGCCATTAATGTCACCTGGTTTTGTCTCAGCAAAATCCAGTGAGTTTTGGTGTTTAGCAACTTGGTAAATAATGCTTTTTAAAGTAAAAAAAAAAAAGTAATTTATTCAAGAATTTAAGTCCTGGGCTTTATTGCTAACCCTTGGGAATGGTTTTACAACAGCTCACCATCTCTCTAGTTTTGAGTGTCTCTCAAAATGATGTAGGCTCTTGATCTAGCCAACTTGCCTGTATCTTTATATTAAAGTTGCACTTCTTATGATTGTGGATTTAATTTAATGCAAACGGATTTGTGTCTAGGTGACATGATCAGACTGTGTTCTGCAAACTCTTACATTATGACATTCCTCTCACACTAACTAAAAGCTTTGTTGCAACATATTAATATAGAAAGAGTTATTTGTTTTGCTAGTAATAAAGGCTGTATGTTTGCTATTTAGAAGTAGTAATAAGGTTGACTTTTACACAACCTTGGGGAGAAAGTTACGTTATATATTTATTTTTGAAGAGTTAAAAATTAAAAATGCATCTTGTGTATGTTCAGCTGAGACGAGAGCGAAGGAGAGTACATACAAATTCCATCAAATACAATTAGCATAATCAGAGGCTGGATGAGAGCCATAAATGATTGCACAAGGGGAAAAAAAGTAGTTCCTGGGATCTTGGTACATTGCCTGAAGCTGAAAGGGACACAAAGCAGTAGGAACTATTTTTACCCAAGGGCAATTTTTGCTGATACTGCCCTTGGAAGCAGCTCTTATTTTATTATTTTTATAGATTCTTTTTCTGTCTTAAATTTGTGTACTGAATTATCCATGAGGATAAATGTCAGAGTGGATTAAGATTAAATTAGGAACTAGATACTTCAAAACAAAAAATACCCCTCCTTCCTATGTACTCCCTTTAGTTTAGTTTAGCGTTTTTTGCAGGGGGAAAAGTTGGCTTTTTTCCCTGTAGATGCACTAGGCTACAGCTACATAGACTGTATTTTCCTTTGAATCTTTTTACATTCAGTTTTCCTGCACAGATAATTTAACTTCCAATATCCCATCTTCTTTAGTTTAGGTCATCATTCTCTTCATAGAGTTCCTAAATTTCTTTCTTCTGCTTGTAATATAGCTGGATGATGTTCTTTGTCATTTTTTTCCCTTTTTCCCTCTGGTTCTGCTGCAGTGCACACAGGGGCATAGTCAGAGGGTTTACAATGGCTCCTACCATCCGGAGAGTGATGAGTAATTTAGACCACTTGTTATCCAGGGCTGCCAGACTCCAGCTTCTAACACAGCCGATAGAGAGAAGTAGGCATGACACCAAAATTAGGTACCTGTATTACACTGTTTAGCTACTGCCCCTAGATCTTGCCAAGTTAGTTATAATAACCCTACTGATGTTAGTGGATGAAAGCTCAGTGTTAAAAAAATTCCCCCCATGTTGTACACAGAGGCTTTGCCTATCTGCAAGACAATCTTTTCTCTCTCTGCTTATTTTTTTCCCAAACCGGTGCTTCTTTTCTGTCACTTTGTGTTTCATCTCTTGTTTTCTCATCATTTGCTCACCTCTTTTCCACTCCCTCTGACACATGCAAATGCTCCAGAATACATTCATGCACTCGTACTTTATTAGTCTTTCTCAGATGCATGCTGTTCTGGTTTTTATTTTTTTGCTGGGTTTATTTTGTTTGGCATTCATCTTACATTTTAATGCAAAATATGCTTAAGGGTGTCTATTTAAAACTGCAGTTGTTTAAACACTCCAAATGGTCTCTTTGGGAAGGCAGACGAATGCAGACAAAGGCGACTGATGATGACTTGTATGGAACACCCCTTCCTTTGCCCACAGAACCATACTTGTAGCATTGATCTGACCAGTTTCTGGCTCAGAGCAGCTTCCAACAGTTACTTAGTCTTTAAAATATATATAGATTTTTTTTAAACATTAAACCCCAGTGCTTTCTCTCACTTTGTGCATTCAGAAATCTTCCCCCCAAAAAATTCCAATGGGTAGGAGTTAGTCAGTTGAGCACTACCAAGATGTTTTTAAGAAGCAAGACTGCAAGCACATATAATAATAGAGCTCTCTTACAATTGGGGAAACGCCCGATTTCTGAATATGAAAGATTTGGGGAGGTTTTTAGAAACACCATTCTTTCCCTCTGGTATTCTTCCAGTTCAGATAATGCTGCTGATGTCCCTGGGCTTACAGCTCGAGGTAAGATGCTGTGCTGGGTGTGTTTTCCAGCTTTTCCAGACATGGAAATGTCACAAGTTTAAAACCTTCCATTTTATGCCCTATACAGCTGTAAACAGGAATTTTATTCCACTGAGAAAGGCAGGTTTTTAGTTTGCCGGTGGAGTTAGCTCTCCTGGCTAGTTCTGAAAGGGCTTGAACTCCCTCAAGCTTGGTATTGAAAAGCTGTAGACAGTCACATTTTATAGCTATTTTACTTTTATTAGGGAAATAAAAGAAGAAGAAAAAAAAAGAAAACAAATCTGAGACCTACCTAGTTCAACCTTTGGTAAATAATTTCAATGTACAAATTTATTCATGAAAGAGAAGAAAATTAAAATATGTCTCTAGATGACTAGTTCCAGAGGCAAATAAATTATTTTTAAATAACAGCAACAAGAGTATCTTAAACTTTTCACCTTTTCAAGAATCACAAAGCTTTTTAGACAGCAACAGCTGTATAAAATGTGAACAGGGAAAGCTGTTTCCGTGTGTCCAGCTTGGTGCTGAATGTGGCCATGATGCAGTGAAACAGCGTGGGACTGCATGAGAGGGTTCCTACATCTCCTCAAAGTAAGAGGGGAATATTAGGCAGGCAGAAATGTAATTACTGGAGTTGAAACTGGGCCAAGACAATGGGACTGACAACACATTCTTGAGAAACGTGCTCTTTGACCATAAGTATCTGTGAAGCAAGCTTGCCAACCATATCGATTTTGGCAGTGTATTATCACTGACAGCCAGGGTCTGGTGCCCTCCTGCTTAAAGCAGTGCCCTAATAGGTTTTTGGACAAGCAGCCAGGACATAGAAAAGGAACAACTCCCAGAATACGTTCCCCCTATCACTGGGTTCCTGAGTGTGTTGGGTTGGCCCCTGGAGAAGGCTTGTGCAGGTGTTCAGTGCCAGGACAGCAAGTCCTACACGTTTGGGAGGTGCTGGCTCCACACAGACCAGGTACAGGTGCACTGTGGAATGTCCAACCCGTGGCATCAGCAGCTCTGTGCAGGTGCCCGTCCTCATGCTGAGGCTCGTCTGGCTCTGCTCCCTTTCCATCATTAATGAAATGTGAGCAAAGCCTGACCTGCATTGCAGCTTTTTTTCTTCAAACTCTGCATTTGGGGGACAGTTACCGGCTTTACCAAATGTAAGACCTGGGATTCAACAGCCAATGCATTAAGTAGTGATACTTATAAGCTGATGGTACTTTTTGTTCTTAAATGAAGTTGAGTATAGCTATGAGGAGGCTGTTGGTTAAAATAATGAGATAAAACTTGAAAAAGTGCAAAACAATACCTGCACGTCATCCAAATGATCTTTGTGTGTGAAATGCATAGAGATTGTGCCCTGGTCCTCAACTGATATTCCAAGTCCTACTGTAATACAAATAATAACCAGATATTTAAGATAGATTAGAATTTACTTTTGGATCCATTAGCATTTCTGTTAAATCTGACAAATGATTTAGAAAATCTATATGAATTCAAAGAGCCTGCTCATCATATTTTGTGACAGCTGGGTGAATACTTGACATCTTTGTGCTCTTAAAAGAACATATGCAAAGACTCAATTTAATTTGTAGGGTTGAGGGAATTTATTTGCCTAATTTTGAGCCCACTAGCACATGATGGATTTGAAAGTTCAGTTCTAACAGGAATATAATTGGGCTCTCATTTCACTTAGGAGAGAGCATGATAGAAAGGGTGAAGAGAGAGATAGAGACATGAGGAAAATAAAGTAAAAAATGAAACTGAGTATTCTCTTGAAAAAAATTGCAGTGAGATTGAAAAAAGAACGTAGCAATGCACAGTGTGAGAAAAAGCCCGTACATACAAATAAGGTACTCCTTAAGGGGACAGAAAAGACAAAATAATACATTTCTAATCCTAGTGTCAAATGTCTTTTGGCTGAGAAGAGTTTATGCTTTAAAAATTACTCACTGTCATAGCTGAAAACAAGGGCAAAATATTAAGTCTCTGAGTTGTGGGAAGGGGGAGATGGATGTTTCTCTAAATACTTTCTCCAGCTCAGTAAGTAAAGCAGCTCATCAAATGCTCAGTCTTGCAAGGACAGTCCTTCAGCATGAATACCTGATGCAAACAGTGAGCTGGAGGGAAAGGACACATGGCCCTGACCATACAAACCAGATCCCATGGGTGAATATCTGCCTTGCTAACCAACCGTTGTTGTCTCATGTCTCCCGTGGTTTCATTTGGGAGGAGGACCATCTCACACTCCAGAGGTCAGCTCCCTCAGCACTTAGCTTGATTTGTTCCCTGCATGCAGGGAAGGGCCTGGGGCCATCCCAGACGCTGAAGGGCTGTCAGGTGACAGGATGGGCGCGATGTGCAGTTACCCATAGAACATACCTGGAGATGGAAGTGGCACTGTACCAAGTGATAGTGAAAGGAGTCTTCCCGCACAGTTCCTGAATATTTTCATAAGAGACAAAGATTTGGATTTGTGGATTTCCATCTGACCCGCTTACACAGGCTTTGCCTTAAGTTCAGACTGCAGCAGCTCCTTTCTTACCATTTTTGAAAGCTGGGTAAACCCTGCCTCTGCTTTGGCCCCTAATCTGCACAGTGGGATCCGTGGCAGTGTAGATTTCTTTGTCTCTGTGCTGCTCAGGACTGCTACTGTGTGAGTGGCACATCCAGCCCAGTGTCCTTCCTCATCCCATGCAGCATGTGGGGCCAGGATTCACAAGCAGCACAGCATGCCGGCATTCTAAAGTAGCTTTATTAACAGTCCTTAGGGAATACCTCACCACATCCCTCATTTATCTTTTAAATGAATCTCTTAGCAGAAAAAAAAGGGCAGGAATTGAGTTTGCTTTCAGTCTAACTCAGCATTTATATTTCCCGAATTACTTCCAAATGAGCTGGCTCTTGCTTTACTCACCTCGGACATAAAGTCCCTTTGCAGCTGGTCACTGACAGGTCCAGGTGAACCAGCGTAAGCCCAAGGTATTTGAAGGTAAATCTCTGTTCAGTGCTGTAGGACCTTGTCAGCTGCTCGAGGTTTAGCTTAGTACACAGCAAATAGAAGTACTTCTCCTGTGTATTTACTTTCATTTTTAGGTAAGAACTACATTTTCAGTTGTATAACTTTCATTAACACTCCTTGTTGAACAGTAGCTTTTTCATCTTGTGCTTTACTAACTTTGTAGAATTAAATGGTTTTTTCTGTCTTTTTGATTGCATCCTGATATTCTGTCACCTTTTGATCTCTGTGTAGTGCACATAGACTGGAAACTCCTTGAGGTACAGACTTCTGAAGAAGGAGGTGTATGGCAGTGTATTTTTTCTTTAGAGGGTGCCTACTGTGGCAGAGCCCACATACTGTGGTACTGTGATACTGTGAATTATTATTATTACTATTACTATTACTATTACTATTACTATTACTATTACTATTACTATTACTATTACTATTATTTCTTCCGTTACCTTTGTAATACCTAGAAAACTCAATTTTGTTTAAAGTGCATTGAAGAACTCTAGGAAGAGAGGGAAATGGCAATCTACAGACACAGCAAATGGCCTGAAGTAGTAATACATTTCTGACTTTATACAGCAACTTCTTCTTAATCCGATCACTGGTTAATTTAATCCTGTTTCCTTTGATTGGAGCCCTTGGAACCAAATAATTTGTATTGTGTTTTAGTCTGGTATTTCTGATCATTGTCTTTGTTAATTTGATCAGGATTGATTGAACCAGTCACTGAAAATAAATCATATAATTAATCAAATGCAGCATTAGAAGAGCAGCCCTCAGTGAGTCTGTTAACTTTTACCTCTTGTTATTCTTCCCCAGTATATGAAGCTTGGGCTACTTTAAAAAAAAAAACAAAAAAAACCCCCAACTTTATAGCATCCACAGGTCAGTATTAGAACTTGAAAGAAATACAGATATATCTATATACATATGCTTATTTAATTGTTGGAATAGAATAGAAGTGAAGTAGTTCAGTGGGAAGGGACTTAATGTTCAGTCCAACTTTGTATCTCCTGTCAAAGCACCTCAGTGACACAAATTCTGTGACCCTTTCTGAGAAAGGCATGTTTAGTGGAAGATCTTGCTAAATGGCTCAATTTTCTTGCTAAGTCAAGTGACTTTAGAAAACTCAACATGGGATTTGTTTGAAAATGGCACAGAATCATCACTTAACATAAAAAAACAAGATATGTCTCTGTGCTTTATTCTAATAACATCTGGATAGTCTGGTACAGTCAGTGCTTATCTGAAGCTAACAGTCACTCCAGAAACTGTGCTATTGGTGGAAAGGTGATTTTGGATTCACAGCAAAGATTATTTCGATCTCTACCTGTTGTGTGGAAAGCATGCCTCTTGGGGTTTTTTCAGAACAGGTGTGTGGTCCCATTTTGCTTCTTCTCTCAGTCTTATCTGACTGTGACCTGTGACCAAAGGTGGCCATTTTGATTTTCACTACTGGATATTTATAGATTTGTGTTCTACCTGAAGCTTCATTGCAACAACCCAAGGCTCAGTTTGTATTCTGGAGGCAATGGTTCTACAAGAGCAAGCTAGAACTCCCCTTGCTCTTCTGAAAGCCCCAGCAAGTTCAGCAGGGGACACGCTACCTCTTAAGGGGTATTACCTGCCACGACCCCAGGCTGGCCTCCCTGGCACTTCATCCAGGGGGAATACGAGGGCACTGTCTGCCCTGCACCCGTCCTAGCAGGAATAGCAGCTTCTGATGGACCATGACCTGCAACAGGGGAGGAGGAGAATTAGGAAGATCAGATAACGACTTGCTGTTGTAGGTGAGGTATCCCTACCAAAGGTCATTTAATTTTAGCTCGTCCTTCCATTCATGGCTTACAGAACCAACCTGTGTTATTTAGTGCTCACAATAACGCCTCTCTCTCTGCCTGTCACCTTGACGTTTCTTGAGTGGGAGATTATTTTTAGAGGTAGTTAATTTGTGTTAACTTCCCAGGAGCAAAGCCAGGGTGAGGTTTTATGGTTTTTGTAACATGGATTTTTTTCAAAAGATACATAACGGGATTTTCAAAAAGAAACAGAGAAGTCTTTGGCCAAACTCGCATCCTTGCTGGATTTTTTCTTCTTAATTAGTCCAATGGCTCGAACTGGATACCTGGAAGAATTTAATCTTAAGAGAATAAAAAGTAAAGGCATGAAAAACAATGAAGGAAATGTAAGTAGAGCTTAATCTTGATGGTACCTGTTTATCCTTGAATGGCAAAGGCCTGTTCAGCATCACAGGTTGCTGTGAACAGAGTAATACTAAAGGATTAGTCCAATTCACACCCAAAATGAGAATGAGGAATCTGGAAAAAATGTGTGGCGATGTAGCACCATTCTGACAGGTGTACCAGTAACACTAGACCGAGCTATATCATTATCAGTTTTGCTTTAAATCATGTGGCTGTGGACAGCAAGGTATGTCTAATAGCCATTTAGTAGATTTATATCTTGGGATGCAATGTGTTTGCCATAAATCTTTTAGAAGGATGGTGGTTGAGGCTCCTGAGGCAGTCATGCTAGTCCGCGAATCCATTCTGCTGAAAAACAGGGGAACTGGGCAGCTTCCTACTGGTAGCATGGAAATACTGAAACAAAATGAGCAGGAATGCTTTGATGTAAAACGTACAGAGAAGAAAAAAATGGAGAAAAAAGTGACTGTGTTTCCAGCAAAACCGTATAGTAGCACTCTATTGTAAATCAAATTAAATTACTGTCTCACTGCCTGATCCTGCATCGAACTTCTTGTGCTAATAAAGCTCAGAATCTGAATGGAAACAGGGTTGTATCTTGAGACCTCTTTCCCAAAAAGCATCTGCCAGTCACGTCCGGTCAGAACAGCTTGGGGAATGTTTACCTTCTTTTAGGAACCAGCTGGGAGATTGATGGATTCGAGCTGGTTTTGCACAAACTTGTTTGAATCTTAAAAGGCATTTTCATCTGTCTGCACAGAGGAAAAGGTTTTAATAGCAGAGGAAAAAAGGTTTCAATAAGAATCATTGAGATCTGTGATTTTGGGTTAAAAGGGAATGCAGTATAGTATTATTGTAGTATTTTTCACTGTGTAATACGTTCGCGTTTCTCCTACACAACCAAAAACTTGAACAAGACTAGAGCAATTACAGGAATACCCAGATTTTAGATGTTATCTTGGATGTAGAAAAAGGGATGGATTATTAAAGTGTATAGTCTCTGAGAAAAATAGCACTCTCATGCTGTTTCTCACATCTTAATTTTAGTGACTGCATAACCTACCTTCATACGATGCTTTTAATTGAATATTTCAATAGAATTTGAATTACGTCTAATATATCTGGGATTCCTCCTCCACTCTTTAAAATATGATGTGAAATTTATTAATCTTAATGTACATATCCCAGAGCTAATTTTTTAATCTTGCAAATCAGTTTCTCATCTTTTTTATGGCTTTTATTTTGAGATATAAAAAGTAAATAAATTCCTGATTGAAAAGTCTTTTTTGTTTTGCAATAAAAAAAGAGTGAGAGGGTCAGCTTCGTAAGTACAAAAGGATTTTTAGTTATTTTTAAATTATTTACAAATTCTGAACTAAAGAACAGCAGAGTTTAAATTATGCATTAAATTAGCATGTTACTGATGAAAGACACTCAAAAAAAGTGGAATTTTTTTTAATTGTTGTGATCCAAATTTAGCCGCAATTTAATAGCTCAGTTGGTATTGATGAACTTAAGCAGTAATAAATCTGGATCTCTAGGCTTTTTTTTTTTTTTTTTCTTTTGCTGTGAAAGGTAACCATGCTGTTTCTACAGTACTGTCTGTCCTTTTGTTTGAGAGTTGACTGAGTATACTTTGATCCTTTTTTTAGAAAAAGAATTCTCTGTTCTCCCTTAAAGAAAGCTTCCTGAGACCTGGATCAGATTATGGAAACTAAAGTGAGCACACAAAAGTGCTTGTTAGAAAGTGAAATATATGTGCAAACTAAATGTGCCCTTGATGATAGCCTTATTGATCAAGCCAAGTTAATAAATCACTAATATCATGCAGCACTGTTCAACACTCACAGGCTTATATTGGTTTTCTTTTTTTTCCCCTTTCTTTTTATGTGCCTGCTGTGCAGGCAGAGAACATGCACTTTCCTGCCATGGACTGTGTACTACAATTGAAATACTGAGTTCAGAGGGCTTGAATGTAAAATGTCGACATCCAATACAACAAAAAGGAGCTTTTATAGCAGTAACTTAATACTGGGATTGGAGCATTTTACTTCCCAAGTATTCCTCTCTTTCTTTCTAATGCCTCAGGCCCTCACACAGAATGAAATTTGGGGTTCCCTTTGGATAATTAAAAGAATTTCCATGGGAAATTTGGCATGAAGATGCCATATGTAGCGACTTCTGAACCTAGCAATGGCCAGCATTTGCATTCATGATAAACATGTAGTTTTCAAGAAGTCTGCCTTTAGGTTTTTCTTCTGTAACTTTGCTAGTACGTAAGGGCAACATCCTTTGTGCACCCTTGGGATTCTGGTCTGACAAGCACTTATTCCATTATTGCCCATATTTCCTTAAGCCCTCTGACAAAAAGCACTTATGATGAGCTGGATTTATCTGCCCATGCCATGGGATGCCTGCAGGATCTCTGAGAGCCCTCTCACGTTGTGCAGTGCATGTTCTCTGTAGCTGCCGCGTTGTTCCCGGTGCCGCGCGTTTTTTCCTCCGTCGTGAGATGATTTTGCATTCGTAGCTTTGCTCTGGTTTGGGGTTGATCTGCATGCAGACCGTGTTAGCAGAGGAGGTTCTGCTCAGGCTAAAGTGGGGCTTCTGTGCTCGAACCCAGTGTCGTGCGCTGATGTCCCTGGTGTCCTGGAGCAGCAAGTGTCGCAGCCGGGACCTTGGTTCGATACCTCAGCTCCGTTCCCTGATGTTCTCGCTGAGAAACGAAGGCAGCTGGGTGAGTACCTGAGCCTCTGCTGGTGCAATTTGCCAAGACAGAATACAAGGTAGCATTTGTTAAGCACTTCTTGTCATTTCATGGTCCTTCATTCATTCCTAGCTATTAACCTGGAGCACTGGTGTGAGAGCAGTGGTTGTACTGGGCAGTCAGCCACCAGAAAGAAATAGATACCACCTGTGGTCAATTCACAACCCTTTTCTATCCCATCTTTCTCTCTTCCATGATCTCATTCCTTCTCTTTCCTTCACAAACCTGCAACTAATGTGGATGGTGAGCTTTAGAAAAGGTTAATGAGACAGAAGCAGGTGACCCTTTCCCAGTATGGAGTTATCTTCCATTGCATTGTCAAAACTTGGTAATTTGGGCAGTCTTATTTATGAGAGTAACCAAGGCTCAGTCCAAGAAAGCTGGGGTTGATTTTGGTGGTGGGAAGAAGCTGGACATGCTCATACATGTGCCTTCTTATCTGTTCATAAACTGAGTGGTGAAAAGCTCTGCTCTGCATGGAAACACAATTAGGGCTGAGTAAAGGTACTAATGCTGTGCTGGTCTGGTACTCCTGCACATGGGTGGAATGCACCTCACTCAAGAGAGAAGGAGCAATATGTTTTGTTAGTTCAATACATTTCATTAGTTCAGTGGAATTTAACAAAGTTTAACAGTGGTTTACAAAGGTTAAGTAAGTTTGATGGTGAGGTTCACCTTATTAATTACTGCATTAAAGAAGTGCACAAATTCAAACTGAGTTAGAATGAAATTAGAATGTTTTGCACAGAGACTGGAGATGCAGAATGGTAAGGAAGACTTTCCTGATGAATGGTGAAGTACAAAGTGGTGGAACTTAGGTGCAGCCAGGTCCAGTCTGAGTCTCAGACAAAGGTCTGTATCTAATGAAAGAAATACAAAGAGTGAGGAAGAGCCTTGTCGAGTCACAAAGTTCAGAGTGGACCCGCTTGCTTTCTGAACTCCTTATGGAGTCTTGGTGCAGTTAGGTCTAATCTTAGTTTCAGACTTGGACAAGGGGTTCTAACTAATGGAATTATCTATAATAAGTTGATAAAAATTAATATTGAGTAGCTACTTGAAATGGTAATGCTTCATTAGTATTAATTTAGGTGCTTGACAGATCTGCCATTGGTTAAAAGTCCTGCTCGTCTCAAGGAGCCTTTTTGAGAGTTGTCCCAGTTCAAGGAACGATCACTGCCATGCAACCTGGTTGCCTGGCCAGAAAAGCTCAAGAAGGCTCATTTAGGCTGTCATATTTATGGAGTAAAGTGGTTGGGTTATAGTCCAATTGCATGTGATGGAAACGGTATGCATGAATCTCCTTGTACCCACAAATTTCTTTGCTCCTTGCTTAATGAGTCTTCCAAAAGCCACCAGCTATTCATGTGTTAATCGCATGATCAGTGTTCCAAGCTCGTGTGTATTGATGCTCACTGTTTCCTTCATGGTTTTTCAGAGAACAAGTTGAAACTAGAGAAGTTCTTGGCCTGGACACGGATCAGACCTTTACTTCCTTTGCAGCCGGTACCAAACTATGGCAGTTTGGTTAAGGGGTGGAGAGCATCCATCACAGGGATGTGGGTCCACTGCACTCATGGGTTTCTCCAAGGCTGTGTCATTAACCTCGAAGTGGGGAGTGTTTTTAAATCCTCTGCAAAGCAAGAATGGGTGCAGACATTACCCCACTGCTGAGCCATGTGTCTCTGAAGGCTGTGCCATAGCTCTGCGGAGCTCACCCTGACTGGTGGCTCCTCGCTGGATGGTGTTGAAAGAACTTAAATATTGAATTATTCTGTCTACTCAAGAGGGAACTTGGACTTCTTTTGTCTTTTATGCAGGGTAGTAACGTTTTTCCTGTGAGTTAACTGTATTACTCTCTTTCTTGCGGCTCCCACATTCGTTTTGGGAAGAGATAAACAGCGCTGTGTCATCGCAGAATTGCCTGGTGATGGGAACTGTAAAGTAGATGAGTTCTTCTCTCCACCCATGAGCAAGTCGTTGAATGAAGTTTTACTGCAGGACTGTTCTTTCTGTTCCTCTTGCACACTGGCCTGTCAATATCTCTTAGGTTTTTAATATGTTATTGTACATCTGTCTCTTAAAACTGCGGTTTAATTTCTGTAGCCCAGCCACACAGCCAGTGCTGGGGAGATATTGCTGTCATCACTGCATCTTTAAAAGCTCTGGTTCCATCCTTAAGAGCTACTTTGGCCATGGACTAAACTCAGAAATACACTTGGATCCTGTCCAGCACCATATAGGAATTTACTCCAGATGAAGATTTATCCCTGTATGGTTGATACATGCATGCCTTCAAATAATACCTGTTTGATGCAATATTTACCAATGTGAACTACAAATTAGACCATAAGTTCTTTGGTGTAGAGATCACTAAACCTTTTAGGGCATCAGATACATTCAGACTTTAAACCCAACCAGGGCCACCAGTCATTTCTAGTTAGAGGCATAGAGAACAGCTTTAAAAGGAATTCCCTCATTAAACTGAAGTTGCTTTTACCCATGACAGGCCATAAAACCTGCATCTGAGTGAGGGAATATTTGCCTCTGTGCGTGCATGCATCTTAACCTTTTTATTTTCAATGGGAAAATAGACTGGGTTGCATATTGGATACATTGTCTTGGTATTAAGCTGCCATTCCCAATCTCTTTTGGAAAATTGGAACAGAGATGCACTACTTCTCATCCATCACTTTAAACAAAGGCCTTAGTAAAAAATCTTGATTGCTGGGAATCACAAATAGTATCTCTCTTTCCAGAATAGTTCTTTTTTGTTCATGAAACTCTTATAATAGGTCTTTGCACTCTGAGCCACAGCAGGATGTATGTCAGTGGTTCCACAAGCTCTGGGGAAGTTGCTCAAATGTGTTTATAAGGACCTTCTAGGAGGTGCTTGGTGGTGTTGAGCCTGGGGAAGATTGTATTAGATTTTTGTCGTTGGGTTTTTTAAGTCCACTAACACACTCTTTGATGCTGTTAGTAGTACAGTAGGTTTTATATTTCTATCGATGTAAAAAAGGTCTTACCAAAAATTTAGATCTTATTTCATTACAGATTTGTAAAGCTTAGGACTTACAAGTCAGACTTAGTTGTAGCTATCCCTCCTCAGCACCTAAAAGTAGCCATATACAGCCATGATGCTGTATAGACCAAATCACTAATTCCCAATCTTTAGCACCAGCTGATGGCTGTGAACTCATGAACTTTCTTATGGATATTCTGCAAGGCCCCATGAATCTGAAGGTTTTAATGTTCTAATATAATAAGGCTCAGTGGACCAGTTGTACAACAATTACTGTTGCCTATGGGCCATGGTTTATGACTGCTTCAGCTACAAAAAACTGACAGTCTGGCAACTTGTCTGTGTCAGTCTCATGTAATTCCAGAATTGTTCGGTCTTGCTCTTTTCTGCCTGTACATCTGTATTGCGGTTAACTTCCTTAAAACGGGGAGACTGCTCCCTTATAGAGTTCAAAGTGGCGGTGGTGAAATGCAGATGGAACATTTTTATTGGTTCTTAATGGCGGCTTCAAACTAAAGAGGGAAAGAAATCCTGAGATTTGATTTTGAGGTGCTCTATCCATGACAAAGAGCACAAAATGAACATTTTAAGGATACTAGAAAGATGCTGATGATTCTTTAAGTAGTCTTTGTAGTATTAGTAGTCGGTAGTAGCGTGCCAGGAATTTCAGACAATTTACTAACCAATGCTGCTGTTGACTAGCCAGGCTTTAACAGACCTTTTAGAAACCTTTTGGTTTTTTCATGTGAATACTTTTGGCAGAAATATATACCCAATAGATTTTGTTATGCATTTCCTTTTTTCATGTGTTCCATGTTTAATTCAAACAAGCATCTGACATGAAAGCTAAAGATAAAAGTGTAACATAGTACAATTAGTTTCTGTGAAGTCTGTGGATCACTAATGGAACACAGCTCTTCCCCCTGCACAACTAGCATAATACAGGCCATTTTTTGGTCATTTGTGTTGTACATTAAAAACATCAAATAGAGCGCTGCCGTGGGCCTGAGCGAATGGACAGAAAGTTCCTTTGTTTGATAACGCTGGAAATAATTTCACTTTCCAGAGATGCAAATGGGTAATTGCTGCAATCAGATCAGAGACATATAACACTTATAATGTAACCTTTCATGTATTAAGAAAAATAAAGCAGAAATTAGATCAGAGACCAGAAGCATGTATACATTTTAAAAGGAAGTTTAGTAAGCTGTTTCTTTGCTTCCACCACCATTAGTGTTCGTTTTTTTATGGACGTGTATTGTGATTTCATACCAGCTGATCCTTGGCACTTTCTGATCTAATACAAACACAAGTTCAGGAGTATAGTTTGAAAGCAACCTACTGGATTTGTGTGTTTAAATCCACTGGGCCTCTAAGAAGCAGGGTTTGCGAGCATGTTTAGTGAAACAAAATCTGGCATTTATTGAAGGTGAAGGAGAAGTGTTTATTGATAGTAAACCTGATAACCTCCTTCCCCTTTTTTTAGTAAACCTGATAACCTCCTTCCCCTTTTTTAATGCTCCAAGTATGCAATTTAGATCTAGATTTGCTGCAGACTCTTACCACTTTCATATGTGTCTGGTATGGTGCTCTAGGTTTTTTGGAAAACAACTTCCAAAATAAGCAACTAATAAGGATTTTTTTAGGATTTAGGAGAGCTGTATCACTCTTTATAGTCCCTTCTTTACCCAGGCAAAACATAAGCGTTCTTTAAAAATTGTAGCATGTATGTCACTGTGTATTAGTTAAGGTAGAGGATTTTTTTTTTCTTATTTTAGATCGACACTGTTTTAAAGCAGCTTGGAAATGTAACAAAGTTAAACAAGGTGCTGCCTGTCTTGGCAATGCCTCAACATAATGATACCTGTGTATTTCAAACCTACTGGTAAGACCCAGTGAAACACACAAATGCCACATGGGCAACACACAGGGCATGATTTGGGTCCTCAGGTTCCTAAAAATGCCTCTATATTGCATTTACATTTTTTTTAAAGCTTTACTTTAGAATAAATTATTGGTGTTTCTGGGAAAAGTATTTTAGCTGATATATAGGCAGAGAATGCTGTGGGTCATTCATTTATTTATTTATTCTATTGCAAGTGCTTTGGCTGCTGTTAAACAGTTTAGCTAGATCCAAAGGGATACTGCTGACAGGAACTGGTAATCCACCAACAGTGTTACATCCTCCTTTGTCAAAGACCTTGTACAGTGTAAAAGCTAAAGGTATTCGGATTAATGATTTTCTCAGGACACTTTATAAATAGAAAGCATTTCAAAACTGAGACTTATTTCTTTCCCTCCTGCCCTTTCTTCACCATGAATATAGCAGAGCTTTTAAAGCTCTTGACTGTCTGCATGTCCTCTCTCTTTGTCTTTTCTGACTCACTTTTATTTCAATTGCAAAAGTTACAGAGATCATCAAAATGGTGGGAACAGAAGTAAATATTAATCAAAACCCAGAATATCATCGTCCTTGGTGCAAATACAATAGAAAAAATAATCGGGAGAAATTACATTAAAAACCCCAAAAAACCACAGCCCCCAAACTATGAAAATAATAAATTGATACGTTTTGAAAAATAACCATCACAGGAAAAAAAATATATTAAGAATCACATTTCCCTGTCAACATCTGCATTTAACAAAGTACATCATTTCTAGTGGGGGAAATATTTCTATTGTGGCTTCTGGGAGCAAAGAGAGCAGCACAGCAAAACCTGTGTCCTCTATCAAGGTCTGCACACATGACTCCTGATTCCAGGAGCCCATGGAGAATAAAGCTCAGAAAAGGGAGTGGGTGTCAGGAGATATCAGAGGCTCTTGGATGAAGAGGGGAACACTGGAGCGGGGCAGCTCCTAGTGGGGGTGCTGGTGAGGAAGAAGCGTGCGTAGGAGGAAGCAGGTGCCTCTGGTGGATTTCAAAACAGGAGGAATGACTGATTGGCTTGGGGAAGGTGTGCATGAATTTGCAGAGGGCATAAATGGGTTTTCAAATTACTTCCTTTCATGGGCTTATTGAGGTACTCGTGATGGGTGAACAGGCTGCTGGTGTTGACAGAGATTTCATTGGCACAGTGTGACCCAGGGCATTTATGGAGCTGCTGTACCCCCATCTCTGAGCTAAATTACTTCCCAGATGTGAGGCAAACAAGCAATCGCTCAGACTGGTCTCCTGTTCTTTATGGCTTCACTCTTCAATACTCATTCAGCAGTAGGCAGCTGGTTCTGTTTGCCTGGTTTAGAGGTTCTGACACCAGTAAAAACAAAACAAAACAAAAAACCAAAAAAAGAAACTTTTAATCTTCCAGCAATGGAATACACAGCAGACTTAAATAAATGAGACCTGTTGGAGCACCCGTGTTTTGTACAAGCCTTTTCTCAGCAAAGGCATGATTGTTTGGGAAGGTCCTCTAAAAATACAGCAAGGGTCTGGTGTAGCATTTAAATTCATGTGGTAGTTTCTTTATCAAGAGGTCTCTTTCAGATCATGTCTGCTTTGATGATTATTCATCCCAAATCCTTCCCCTACTTTACAGTTATTTTAACCTCTCTGAAGACCTGCCAACATACCCAGTTTGTGGCATAGCAGCCAGTGATGTTAGGGTTTTTTTTATTGGCGTACAATTTCAAGGGTTGATAGACAGTAAATACCAAGACTTCTCTTTACTCATCTACAGTAATTTGTCCTACAGTGGTAAATAAGTTTCTCTTGTTCTGCCTCCTGATAAACCTCACTATTTTTGGAAGAAATTGGGCAAACAGAAGATTGTTCCATTTTATGTAGCTGCCACTGAGTAGATATTACCATATCTGGGTTGTTGTTTGTTGGGGGTTTTATTTTGTTGTTTTTTTGGCAAAGGAAGCAACTTATTTTGGAAAACATTAGTTTGTTGTGGATTTGAGTTTTTTTAAGGTCGATCTATTACATTTTCAGAAGCATTTTTTTAAGTATATTTTATTTTCATATGGACATCTCGTGCAAGCCTGGAGGACAATCACAGAATCACAGAACTGTTAGGGTTGGAAAGGGGCCTCTGGAGATCATGTAGTCCAACCCCCAAATGAATTATATTTAAAGATCTTTGGATATCCTCTTGGACTGTAACAAACAAGCAAGCTACTAGTTATGAGGAATCATAATTAATCCCAATAGTGTAAACATTTTTATTCTGTATTTTTCTTTTTCTCTGGTAGACACCTTGCATTTCCAAGACTGAAAATCAGCCTCAAGGACTTGCAACAAGCGTCAGGTGGGGACAGACACCCATCAATCAGTCCACACCCTGGGACACTGATGAGCCTCCATCTAAACAGATGAGGGAGAATGAAAACCCGGGTATGTCTCTAATCTTATTTGTAATTCTACTAGGGAGAATTGTTCAAAGCAAATTCAATGCACTATCTCCATTTACCTCTGTAAATTAGAGTTTATTGTGAGCCTTTTCTTTATTCTTTAGCAGGGGTTTTTCCTCATTGTAAAGACTCCTCAAGTTCCTTCTATGCTGGGGTTGATATGAATGTATTAAGATCCCTGCAAGTTCATTAGAGCAGGATTTTTTTAATCCTTCTCTGCCTTCACTAGAGGGAAGGCACTCTGTAATACTTAAAAACTTCTTTTATGTCCAGAACTACCTGAAATTATTTCCAGCTTCCAGACACATATCATACATTGTGCTACTATGCCAGACGCCTAATTACAATGTCTTTGTAGTGGCTGGAGCACCATTATTATACACACAGAGTGTTTGTCAGGGAGCCGTGAAAGCACAGCGGGGAAAGAGGTTAATTTTCTTGGAAGCGTGCGCTTAAGCTGCATAAAGTGCAAAATACATAAAACCGCAAACATGCCGCATGTCACCTGACGAGTATTTTAACAATTGTGCTCACATCGCTGCAGCAATTTTATGCACTTACTTCTTGGTAACAGCTCCAGATCCTGAACTGCTCTAGGTGTTGTGCAGCGGGGCGTGTCGGTGCCGTCCACGGGTGTGGGAGGGGAAGGATGATGGTGTTGATGTCTGTTCTCCCCCATGCCGAGCCCACCGCCATTGCCGGCCTTCCTTCGTGCCGCAGGTGCAGCACCCTGGGTCACCACGGTGGCAGCGGGCAGCCAGCCCACCCTCATCACGCACTCCTACGGGATGACACAGCCGCCCACCTTCAGCCCTGCCGCCAACGTCCAGGCCCCGGTCATCGGCGTCACACCC
>VWZN01019111.1:301198-336141 GCA_013396955.1 Regulus satrapa
TTCACGGACCCCTGGCACCCCAAAGGTAAGGCGGGCCGGCTTGGCCCCCTCGGGCGCGCAGCGGGGGTGGGCGATGGCTGACCCTCGGCATCCGTGCCGCTCTCTGTGGGCCCGCCAGCCACGGCGGCTGCCTACACGCTTTTCTAAAATGCAGAGCTTCTGTGAGTTACTGACGACAAAAAGCAGCGTGTTAGCAGGAGGTACGACAAGCTGTGGGTGAAAAGCAGCTTTGGGCCCATCAGATAAGCCAGTGTTCCCAAGGGTAAAGGGGCATTCCATGCCTCTCCCTGTGGAATATGCCCCATATTTCCATCTGACCGCTGCTCTCCTGGCTGCAGTTGTGCATCCGCTGCAATAAGGACCACCTTCTTCAGCCCCTGTCTTCTCCCTGCTGCGGTAGGAGCTCAGGCCAAACAGAAGTCAAAGCTTACTGCAGCTGAACAACCCAACATGTTCAGTGTTAAGGGGAAAACTCTTCATTACCAGCTTCATTGGGCTCAAATGCTGCAAAACACACAACTGAATAGTCATGAGCATTCTGAGAGGTTGACCTTTTCTGAGGAGTACTTTGTAAATGAGCCCTTCTACCATGTCACAGTGGAGTGTTATTTCCTAGTGTCTTACCCCAGACACTTCAAAACCACCAACACTCCGTGTGCCGAGTTTCTGATTGTATTTGCAGAGTTTTCCCTTCCTCCCTTGCAATCATGACTGGGTCACATGTACAGGTAAAGCAAAATGGAGCTTAGAAAAATATTAATGCAGACCTATCAGCAAAATCAATTAAATTGATCTTGTAAAGAACCAGCACCTTCATTAAGTCTGTGATATTTTATGTATGCATTTGTATTCAGACACAATCCATGTGTAAATTATTTATTTACCACAAGCTATTAAGTTCTGTTGTGTAGCTCTGTATTAAAGACAAGGAATTTCTATTAAAAATTATTAGTCCAATAAGTCTTCCTGCTCTTTACATAAATTGTACTTTGGTATGTGTAAACCCTTACCAAAGTTCCCTTGAAAAGAAGCTGAGATACAATCTCAGCAGCACTTTTGGAAAACTAGATATTCAGATTGCTTTTAAGTGTTCAACTCCAAACCCCAAATACGATGAGAGCTCTTGCTGGATGATGTGCTTATGAATTTTTCTTTGAGCTCTCTCTAGATGGGCTTTAAATTACACCAGCCCTGTTGGGTAGCTAAAAATTAACCATTAATTATATGAGTATTGTTAATTCTTTCCCTTTAAAAAAGAAGAAAATGCCCAAAGTCCAGAAAAGCAATTTGTCAGGTCACATTTATAAGTTACAAACCATTGATTTTGTAGGAGAAAGGGGAGAGATTAATACTCTAATCCTGGTAGACTGAGTTCTGCTGGGTGTCTCTCTCCTCCATAGGAGCTATTTGTCTTCTAAGAGGCATCATCTCCACTTTCCATAGCCACCTATCCCAATCTGCTGCGCTGGGTACTCAGATGCATGATCAAATTAACGCAATTTAAAGGATTACTTGGTGTCACTGGAGACATGTGCAAATATACAATACAAGGGAAAACACATAAGCTTAAACCACTTTCACGGCAGTAATTTGATCACATATCTGAGCCCTAGTGACAGTAACCTAGTGAGACAAATGAGCACGTCAGTGACTGCACAGTTGATGTTAGGAATACTCTTAATGCCTCGGATACTTAGGGCCAGCAGCATGAGCTGTTATTTACTCTTCCTCCATCAATTAACCTTCAGCAGATCTCTGGCTAGCAGATGAAGTAAACTTCCAATCAAAGCCTAAGTAAAAAGATCGTAAAATATTTAATCAGTCTTTAATATTTGATTTACAAATTCTTAGTCAGCCTTCTTGTTTAACCTGCTGTAAACCCCAGTCTAGCCTAATAGTCCGAGCACCCCAGAGACCAGTCAGCCCAGGAGATGTTCATTAAGGTGCAGAGCAGAGTTCCTCATGGAGGATGCCAGGCATGCCAGACCTAGATCTGCTCCTGTATTTGGAAGCTCCCGTACCTAGGAGAAGAATCATAAGGAAAATATTAAAACAAGCAGTATTTCTAATCCATGGCAACTGCTGACACATTAGCTGTACTGTACATCATAAAATGCAGGCTAGACAACTGTTTATCCAGGGATTAGGGGGCTTCTCTATGACCACCAGCTATTGCATTATTCCCATAGTGGTTAAAAGCAAACAAACAACAGAATGAAGCATGCACATACAAATGTCTCATAAGCAGTGTCTATTTTATAGAGATAAAGTAATCCCTTCCTGTTTCCATTCTAAAAAGCCCTTACATCTAAAGCTGTAATTCTTCATGACACACCTGAAGTCAGAGGAGATATATGTTGGATTTGTTTGTTTTGAATGAGAGAAAAACAATCAGGAAAGAGGAGACAACTTGGTGCTGAACCAGACCTTAAAATCTCACTAGAATAAGATTCTTAATATAAACTCCATGAGTTTCAGTGTGGCTTGATTTTCTAATTATTTTATGTTTTAGTTTCTGCCCTCAGGGATTTCACTCTTGAAAGCCTTACTGATTTCACAGTCTTACATGATAGATACCTTTCTCTCCAATAATGAATGGAAACTAGGAGACAGTACTAAGCTGTTCAAATACACAAGTTCAAACTAGTTCCCTACAAATTTCATTTAAATATTCTCTCTTTTTGGCCAGCATTATAATAAGGGCCACTGCTAATGGCCTTGAGATCTATCTCATTATCCTGTGGAACTCTGAATTATTATTTCACTTGACAATCCAGTCTTGTCTAGGTTTGAATAATTGCCCAACTATCCCTTAAGTGAAAGAAGAGTTCTTGCTGGTTAGTATGATAGGGTTTCTTATATTTTTAGATTTTCTTAGGGAGCTGTTTTGAAACATCATGTTTTATTTCCCATAATTATCTTTCCTTTGGCTGTGTACATATTTGGGCCATTTTATACCCTGTTCATGCAGAGAGCTAGGTTTCTTGCTCAGCTGTTTCTAAATACACATAAACAAGTTGCCAAAAGTTAAAGTGTGCTGTCTTATTTGCAATAGGTCAAGAGGTCTCACATGACTGAAAGAGTCATTTCCATGGCTCTGCAAAAAATGCTTTTTGATAACAAGAACTGTGATATAAAACAGATAAGTCATTCTCCGGTGTTACAGCTATTTTTTACCTAATTCCGTTTTAAGAAAAAATTGTGCATGGATTAGGGAATCTTCTTGCTCAGGTGGGTTGTATTATTTAAATATAATTTAACTTTAGCTACATGATCTGTTTACTTAGTGCATGTGTAAAGTTGTTACATTATGGGAGACATAAATAAACTTTCAAAGGAATTACTGCTTTTAGCAATATATAAATAACTGGAGAGCTGCTTTGTGAAATGCATAGGGTCTTGTACCAAACACAATGAACAGGAGTTTTGGGAGGCATCTGCTTTGGCCTGTAGCTTCCCTTTGGATAGGATATATGGCAATTACTCTTAGCTGATTTCAAAAGCCAACTAAATATTTTAGGACTGCACCAGCCCTTGTTTTCGATCCATGTCCTAAATCTTGCTCAATAAACTGAGGTGCCAGAGCAATTAATAAAGCAGATATTCAGAAACATAAAGATGTTATTTGTAAATGTATTCAGTGACAATCCGCTGAAGTTCTCATAGCCAATTGTTTCTCTTCTTCAGAAAATACAGAGTTGCAAAGAATATTCAGACATATTTTCAGGACCTTCAGGCTACATGATGTGGCCAGCACAAATTGTCACTTGTACAATGTGCCTGCAGGAAAGAGAGAAAATCATCCCTTCAATTTCTGAAACAAGGTACCAGTGTCCCATGCCATGGCACGGTGTCTGTGTGCCTGCCAGTCCAGCTGAGCCAAACTGAGGAATTAATCAATCTGATGAAGGACTGGAAGGGATTGGTTTCCTTGCAGAAACTGAGTAACTGAGATTTAGTCTTTGGGGGCTGTTTCCTGGGGCAGTATGCTTCCTGATATTAAAGACTTACAAATCCCAAACTGAGCCCTTGGTGGACATCTCTTATATATATGTAGAACATAAACATTCCAGTGTGGACTCTGAGATCTGTTACACTCCCTTCATAAATTTGATATACTTTGAAACATGGTTTCAGACACCAAAAAATGGGGAAAATACAGTACTTTATTGCAGTACTTACTCCTGCAGTGTAAAATTAACCATGGACATCATGGGGTTTAATTTGTGGATGTTCATGGAAAATACTGATGTTCGTTTCCATAGTATTTGTGTTCTGTAATTCTTTGGTTTGCAGTCCTTAACTAGTGGGAAAAGAAAGCAGATGCTAATTAGTGTTCAGAGTGTAATGACTGTAGAAACATAACAATATCAGAAATAAAATCTGAATGTTAATCCTTGTAGCACTAATTTCTCAACACTTCATTTTCAAGCATCAGCAAATAGCATAAACTAAACAATCACAAAACTACAAAAGAATACTGTTGCATCATCACTTATTGATTGCACCTTTCACACTTGACTTTATTGCATTGGAATTCTCATTAGGCCTCAGACAATATTTACTTTCCTTAATCATGAATAGTAACAAGGCAGAGTACAACATTTTGTCAATAACAATCAACTTTTTTTTCCGAAAAGGCTGAGTTTTCGAAGGGATTTCAGCTTGACCTGCATTTCTGTGAGTGCAACTAGTTCCAGACTGGAATGCTGGGGGGTGGAGAGTATTTAAATTCTTCACGTAACTTGACATTTGTAATTCTAGCAACATTAGTTAAAGGATATTGTGTGATGAAGACTCTAGAACGTTTCTTTTCCGTTCTCTGCCTTGCACCAGAATACATGGCCTGTGTAACCTTAGGAAAATCTCTCTTTTGTCTAAAAAGGTAGAGAATAAAGAGATTATTAAAATTATAGATTTAAAACGATGCATAAAATTGGATGGTGTGTCTGTGTACATGTACATACACATACATTGATATGTGTGCATGTAGTTGTAGGGAAGGAAATCTCCAATAGGAGTAATTGCATTCTCTCCAGCTGTTTGTAGGAGAGTTAGGTTAGCATGGAAGTGTTAGCATTGAGCATGCCCCTTGCTGTGTTTTCCTTAGAACACTGGTGATTTCCTGGGATGGTCTAAATGGTACCAGGTACAGATGAGTGTGGTCATTTGTAAGCTGGACTTGGCAATGATGGATAAGAGTTCACAGAATCACAGAATGGTTGAGGCTGGGGAAGGAAGGGGCCTCTGGAGTTCGTTTGGTCCAGCCCCCTTGCCAAGCACGGCCATTTAGAGCTGCTTGCCCAGGACAATATCCAGATGACTTCTGAGTATCTGCAAGGATGGAGACTGCACAAACCTCCTGAGCAAGTGTCACTGACCCCCCCCACAATGGAAACATGTTCAGAGGGGGCTTTCTGTGTTTCAGTTTGTGCCCAGTGCCTCTGGTTCTGACAGTGAGCACCATGAAAAAAGTTTGCCTCCAGTCTCTTTGCACTTTCCCTTCAGGTGCAATTTATATACATTTATGTAATTTCAATTTATATAAATTGATGAGATCCCCTTGAGCCTCCTTCTCTTTTCCAGACTGAACAGCCCCAGCTGTCTCAACTCTACTCCTAGGAGAAGTTCTTCAGTCCCTTTGTCCACTTCATGGTCCTTTGCTAGACTCTCCAATGTGTCTCTCTTATATTGAGGAGCCCAGAACTGGACATGCCACTTGAAGTAATGCCTCACCAGTGCTGAGTAGAGAGGCAGGGCTACCTCCTGTGACTTCATGGCAACCTACATGGCCTAATGCAGCCAAGAATACCATTGGTCTTCTTAACAGCTGCTGGCTTGTGTTTTAGCTTGCTCATGCCCAGTAATGAACTTAAAGTCAACAGGTCCTCTAAAATCAAATTTTTATCAGTATTAGTTACCATCTTCTTATATTAAAGTAATCCTAGCAGCACTGAAAAGTTGATGAGGGTGTCTGAGCCATCCCTTGAGTGGGAATTAAATACATTTCACTTTTCTGTGGTCCAAGCAGGGTATTTTCTGTAATTCCCA
Source organism: Regulus satrapa (assembly GCA_013396955.1). Lineage (NCBI taxonomy): Eukaryota > Metazoa > Chordata > Aves > Passeriformes > Regulidae > Regulus > Regulus satrapa. The sequence goes on from VWZN01019111.1 coordinate 307,250, forward strand.
TCCTTTTAATGTCAGTCTGAGGTCATGACAGACAGAGACTTACTTACTGCACTGACGAGTCAAAGAGAACTTGTAATCACCCTAGAACATTGCCTTGCTAAACATACAGCATAAAAAAGGTGATTGAATTATCCTTTGATTGACAACTCTCAGTATGTCAGTGACATGAGATTTCCACATTTCAACTGGAGGAGGATCTTCTCAGCACCACAATATTTTATGTGGGTTATCATTAAAAAAAAACAAAATTGGGGCGTTGCTAAAGTGAGTCAAAACTCCCTGAAACTGCTTTTAAAAGTCATCTGGTCCCTGCTGCTATTTTTTGTACCTCGGTTTTTAGATAAATGTCAGATTTGCAACTGTAGTTTATCTGTTGAAAATACAGAGCTGTAGAAATTTGATTTTTTTTTTACTGTTTTTTTACTGTTTGACGGCTTCTTACTTTTGCATTACATTATGTCATCATTTGCAGATCCACCTAGTTAATTAGACAGTGATACATTTGAAGTTGTCTTGAATTTTTTCCTGTTCTGTAGTCTTAAGATCTGGTTGCTTAGAATGTGGTTTCTTACCAAATATAGTTTTGTCCATGACAGTGGCCATCAAATGCATTCAACATAAGACTGAGAGGCGGCAGAGCTCTGTTGAATTACTATTTTCTCTCCTGTCCACATAACACTATATTCACAAAGTGCAAAATTTCTCAAAGTCTGGATGATAACCAAAATCTAGGATCTGTTTTGGCACAGAATACATAACTGGCAACTTTTTATAAATACAGACCAAATTTTCTGGCAGGCCGCCCTTCCTTCCTTCCTTCCTTCCTTCCTTCCTTCCTTCCTTCCTTCCTTCCTTCCTTCCTTCCTTCCTTCCAACAATCCCTTGCAGTTAGCTGCAACTGCATTTGTATGGTCTGAAGGTTATGAATTGTCCAAAACACTTGCAGAGTTGCCATTCTCCTTTCAGAACTCACATTTAATATCTGGTTTCTCTGACATTGTCTTCTCTTTGTCCTCTGTCGTGTTCAACTTCTGACACATATTTAGGTGCAACCCTTATCTGCATCAATCCCTTTGGGCGCAGCTGGAAATATACCAGTTCCCTTTCACTCTGTCCTTCTGTCCCTGGAGCCACTCTAAAACTACCTTTCCTGAGCATTCAGTTTGCTCCATGAGAGTTTGGTCTTTCCCAGAATTTCCCACAAAGATTTCTTCTTCTTCACAGCAGCATAATTTCACTTATTTTGATACCATGGCTTAAAACGTGGACAGTCACATTACAGCTGCTACAGTGTCAGCAGAGAATGGGAACTTCACACTCAGTCCAAACTCAACAAGCTAGGTCCACCCAGAGCCAGACTGTGCATTTATCTATATAAATAAGTGTTCCCAAAGTGGGCTATTCTGTGGACATCTGGAGATCTCCAGAGAAGCAGATTTATTAAATTGCATATGGGTTTTGGTTTCCTTAAAAGAAAGTAGAAATACTTTTTTTTCTAATTAACAGTCCTCCATGGAGTGTCTAAATTCTGAATGAAGAAGAATCATTTCTGTGACATTGCCTTCAGAATGAGAATTACTCTGTCCCATGTTAAATTTTTAAAAAAAACTAAACATATTTGTGAAATGCAAACATCTCCAAATAGTGACTTTTCTTACATTGCTATGCCTTGAGATTGCTAATGATCAGCTCCACTGTCCCACAGCAAGGTGGGCTTTGAGCCATGGTCAGTAATAACAGCAATAATAATAATAATAAGGGATTATATAACACCTCCAGTTTTCAAAGGGCTTCTAAGGATATAAAACTTAGGTCATTAAGTTTGTTCTGCACATGAGGATTGGTTAGTGTTACATGTGTATACAGGTTTCTTCTAGTTGTAACAAGTGGCAGGTAAAAGGTATTTGTGTATATTTCCACATTAATATTTATAGACCACTACATTTGGTTCCAAGGCTAGATATTCTGGGAATTATCATCAGGGCATGAAATCACCATGAGGAAGGGGATAGATAAGCTTGCAAAAATGATTACTCATAGACAAAACTTCCACCCTCTAGATATGCAAATAAAAGTAGCCTGAAGTTTTGTCCTATTAAATTCAGAAAATTACAGCATTAAGGTTTTATGTACTTACTTCTATAGTGGAAAAAAATTTCTGGGCTGTTTTCATTCAGTATGTTCAAGAGAAATACTTGACCAGGACTTTTGTTTAAGTCAGAAGCATTTGCTTAGAGAAGGTGCCAACATGCTTAGTCAAGTTTGTACCATATGACTGTGCAATACTTACAATGGAATGGAGGGGTTGCCTCAAGACTTCGTACAATATATTTTGCACAGTTTTGCTCATTGGCATTACTGAAAATAAATAAAAGTACAAGAATATAGGGTTAAAGAGAACATTATGTTTTTCATCCATGATTCCTCTGAGGTTTCAAAGGGAGACAAAATGTGTTTTGCTCATCAATCTGCACATGGAAATATTTGGGTGAGGATGAGGAAGATGGTACAAAAAAAGGACAAACTCGGCTAAAATAGAAGAAGTCTTAAGAGCAATGTGGGCTGACACTCCTGTTCGGTGTGACTGATTTATAGAGTACTCAAATCCAGTATAAAACCCAACTTCTCTGTGTGACCTTTTCCTTGTGAAGAATGAGAGAAATATTCCTTGCATCCCCAAGCTGTGGATCCTTTAAACCAAGGATCATTTTGCACAAAACACTACCATCCTGTGGAAAACAGAAGGAGGAGCAGTGGTAGTAGATTCCCATTGCCTGTAACCAAGGAAATACAAGATTCTGCTCTTTGCCTTTTCCATCATGCTGTGTGAACTTTGTTACAGATGTGGCATTTTAAAATGGATGAATTTGCTGTGTTAAGATGTTTTCCTGCTAGATATTTTCCTATCATGGCCATACTGTGCCATTTTAAGAACAATCTTTTTCCTTGAGGGTTTTGTTTATTCTTCCATAGGATGGTTAGAGCTCTGATTTGGAACATGTTGAACATCCAAGTAAAGAAGCACTTTTAAGGAGCACTTTAGAAGACCTTTTGCTAGATGAATAGCAGGTATCTCTAGCAGGAATCATCCAAGTGATTTCAGGTTTAGACAGATGCAGATATTTAATCATCAGTATGTAAAGAACCATCTCATTCCAAAGAAATACATGAATCTCTCTTTCCTTTGTAGAAATGCATCAAGAACAGGGACTCACATTTCTTCAGCTCCAGAATAACAAACTCTTCATTGTATTTTACTTGCTGGAACAGTACAAGCAAATTTGACATCTTGTCCAAGGATCAGCTGTTTGAGGACAGTCAAATCTGCTCACGAGCAGAAATTCAGTAAATTAAAAAAAAAAAACCTATCTGTGAAAAGCCCACACCAATAAGAATTTCTTCTTTGAGAACTTAAGTGAGTTTGAGAACCTTTTGCTGGAAGTGCCCTCATGCCTTTGGATACGCCATCATTACTTTATTCCTTTATTTTATTTTCTTTCTCTCAAAACTGCCATATGGGCACACCTTGTGCAGTGAGTCTCAGTGTTATCAGTCAGGGCTGCCTTCATTTACTTCCAGGGAGATAAGGTGGTGCTGAGAGCACCTCTTGGCTTTAAGGGTAAACTCAATCAAAAATTTTACTAAATCCAGGAAATTATTTTATCATGTCTTTTTGTCCAAATTTGTGGATGTTGAGGTAGTAGATTCAGTATTTCAGTAAGATTTGGTATTTCCTGAGACTTGAGTCTTCTTTTGGCATTGTAAAGAAAGTAGAGAAGAGCTGTTTATGTACTGAAGATCCGTATAACTGTCTACAAATAATGTTCTATCATATTTAGAAGACAAATTCTAAATATCAAAAGAGGTTTTAATCAGAGAAGGGACCTAAAAAATGAGAAGTCCTTTTGCATGTATTGAGTTGGTAATATTGTCTGACTTCTACTCATTCAAATGCACTGAGAATGTTGGGGTTTTAACATAATTTCTCACTGGGTTAGGAGGTAGCCAGCCCTGGAGTGGAGTGGGACCACCTAGGTACCCCCAAAAACCGGGTACCCATATTCCTCCAAGTGAAATAAGATAGGTGGTTCTAAGGATATAATTTATAATTATCCAGACTGGATCTTTTAAATAGTCCAAACCTATGCAAAGACACTGAAATTAATATTTCAAGTGTGGAGGGAAGAAAGTGTTTGGCTGGATTGGTAGTTGTCCATCAGCCATGAACTGAGGACCAGGAGAGTTCAAGGAACCTCCCTTGAATCTTGAATTTATGTCCCAAAACAGATGAAGAGACTATTACTTAAAATCATAAATGGAAAACAAAATATGTAAAAAAAGACACAGTAATAAGGAAAAGAAAAAGATAGTATCTTGGATTGATATTATGTGGCTAGTAAATGAGAAAAATAAATCATGTATATTCAAAACTGAAGCCTTTGTTATAAGAGCCCTAACCAGCAATCAGGTCTGTTAAGATTCCTTCCCTAACTTACATTTAGAAAGGGACTGTCAGTCATTTAAGCACAGGCAGCTAGGGCTGTGTAGGTCCTAGATGTGTTACTATATGTTACGTGGTTGCTCGGTGCTGGAAGAACAGAGCTCTTCCGTAGGTTCTGGCTGTTTGGGGGGACTTGGCTATCCCAGAACATGTCAGAGGTCACCACCCCTAGTGTGGTAACAGCTGCACAGGGCTCCTCTGGTTACCCAGTTGAATCACTCTTGGTTCTTTACTGCACTAACTAGGTTTCCATAGATGTGAGGCAGGCACTTAGACGCTTAAATAACTTTAATTCATCAATCTCGGATTAAATTTTATGAATAGGGTCATAAAGGAAAAGAAAAGAGCCTCAGCAGGTGGACAACTCAGCATGAACATAGCTCCTCTGTCAGAGGAGCTGGCAATATAACAAAGTACAATTTTTGATTTATTTTACTGGCGTATTAAGAGAGCATTTTGATAATGTTGGTTCAAATCACCTAAAATTAATACAGTTTTTGCCTGCTGGGTGGGGTAAACAAACACATCAAGCCCCTTTTTGTGATCGAGATGCCTTTCCTCTTCTGCCCGTGGAGAGCTACTTCACATCCAGTCATTTACCAGGCATCATTTCATTAGCACCAGTAAAGCAAATTTGTGCACATATCGTCAACAGTTTTGATTCGGGGTTTGTTGAACTTTGATTTACACTGTTATCTCGCACAATTTCCAGTGCTGTCTTCTACTGTTTAAAATATTAAGGCCTGCTAGGAGGGTTAACGCTGAGAGAGAGGCTTATATACCTCATTGAGGAGACATCTCTTGCAGTGGCACGGTGTCCCGCAGGGGGCTTAAGCTTTTCGTTCAGCAGTGACTCAGAAAAGGACAAGTGCCGCGTTCACGGTTTCCACCAGCGCTCCGTCTTTTCTCAAAGGCTTCCTCACTAATTCCCAGCTCATCACAGTCCTCATCAGCCTGTGTAATGTGCTCATCACACGCTCATTTTCAGCTTTTGATTTGTCCTGGCTGTCTGCTGGGGAAGCTTTCCTCTGGTAGAAGTCTCCAAGTGCATGAACAAGTGAGCTCTAAGTGTTACTAATAAAAAATCCTTTAATCCACTTTAACAATGATAAATTGGAACTGAGAACTCCTCTTACTTTACAGATATGTTCAGTTCAGAATTTCACTTTAAGTCAGGAAATCATTTTATGGGCAGGAGAAAAGTCCTAAACACCCTGATGTGGACGATGGGAATGAAAGGCCAAATGCTTAATTGCTCTTACTGTATCTGAAGCATCTACCGATGACTGTAGCTTCCACTGACATGGCTGGCTCATATAAAATTGAGTAGTCTTTGCCATTATTTTTATTCTTAATTCACTGTGGAATTTCCCTTTTCATTTTCCACACACTACAGCTGGTACATGATGAAAGAAAATCTGGGCCACAGAAGTTCAGACTGAGCAAAAAATGTCCTCTGGATTTAGATGAATTTGCTACATTGTCTTGGTAGTAAGTACCTGACACCTAAAATTGGTATTGTTATCCGCCTGCTATCCTATGTTTTGTATTTTTGCTTCTGTGTAAAAGAACATAACATGCTCAGACACGATCAAAACTAAAGTCTCTTTATTCTTCTTCATTCCAAAAGCAAGGGAGTTTGCACTAAGGACTCATCCAAAATTGTTTGTGCCTCTTGTAATCCCTACAGGTCTGTTTCAGTAGTGGCACTTGAACATTTCCCAAACACGGCTGACTGCAGGGTTACACCAGGCTCGAAGCAGAGTCCAGGCAGCAGGAGGGCTCTTGAAGGGAAGTTCGCCCCACCTTACTGTGGGGCTCCTTGCTGGGGCACCTGAGGTACCTTCTCCATGCCATCATCTTATGTGACCTGGTCAGGCTTCAGGAGGCAACCCACACGGTACCTGATTTCCAAGCATCCGTCCATTATCTGGCAGCAAATGTAGGCTCATTGTTTCATGTCTGATTTTGAAAATCTGGCCCCGGCAGCAGTTTTCTGTGCATCACTGTACTAACATCTGGCTTTTACTGGCTTGGCAGGCTGTCTGTATCATTAAGCAGAACGAAACTGTGCACTGATATGGACAGAGATGATCCTGCATCAGTTTCCAAAAGGACGGTAGGGCTATTGGCATATTAAATAGTTGAAGAAATTCTCCATCTCTCTTCATGATGTATCAGGGAGTAAAATTGAGGGGAAAGCAGAAAACAAACTAATGTGAGTGTAATTCCCAAATTTCAATCTTCTGTATATTATGGGTCATTACCCGTTAATTTGCTAAATGGCAGTTTCCTATGAAAGAAAAGTTTTGTTTAGCTGTATAATGATGACAGATGATGTAATTAATATCATCCCTGCATTGAGAATGATAAAAGCATTTCTTTTGTGTGTCACTGCTTTTAGACAGTATAATATCAAAAATGATAACAGTGTGAAAATTGGACCAGCCGCCTTCGTATTGTGCACGTAGAATACCTCAGTAATATGATACAAGTAATGACAGGTACTTTGCCATGTATTCATTTTCTCCACTCTCTAGCCTTTATATTACAGCAAAATTAAAGCACAGCACTAAGCAGACCAGACGTGCCTCAATGCAGACCCATCTGATGAGCCTGTAAACGGCCGGTGTCCCTTTCCTATTGCTAGTTATGATAATTAAGCAATTGCAAACAGGGGTTTTGAGGGAGAACATTGAATCATTTTTCAGTTAAAGAAGTTGGGGGCTATTTTAATTTCAGTCCACATTTGTTGCTTGAATTAGTTTTAATTATATTCAGTATAAGTACTTGCCCCATATCCTGGTCTTGATAGTGGTAGATAGTCTCATTTAAATATAAATAAATGCCAAACTTATTTAACATGGAAAAGTGACTGCTGTGACTGTGTAGTAACAATTTTCTCTTTGTTGCCATGGTTTGGATTTTTATATAAGCTTTGCAAATATAATAAACCTAATGGAGCTCTTCATCCAAGGAAATGGGTATATTCAAGAAAATAAATTACATTTTGCAAGCTAATGAGCTCTACTAATTGTGTTTATCCTTGTGAATTAATACAATTTAAGCAAATCTATCCCCCAAAATCAAGCATTTGATTGCATTTTAGCTGCGTAGAGATCAGTACATCCGGATCAAATCTGGGTTTACTGGATATCTAAGGGGTAGGAGGAAAGGTTAATTTTCATTGACTTGTGCAGCTGGTGCTAGATGCTAGTAAAGCAGGAAAAGTTAGATTTTGAAAGTTCTGACTTTTGTTTGTTTTTTTTTAACAAACTACTTCCCACACAGGCAAAATTCCCAACAAAGACTTGTGTGTAATAAATCCCATGTAATACAGCAGCAGGCATGTACAAGTCATGGTAATTAGCCCACATGCCCACAGGACAGGATAAAGGAAGGCAGCAAAAGGGAATAACAGTTGTACTTTCTAAAAGACAGCTTGTCTTCATCCACTTCCCTCTCTCCCTCCCTTTTCTCTCACTTCCCTTTGCCAACATTGGATTTCTTTTTTCTTCTTTTTTTTTCTACTTTTTTTTTTCTTCCTATACACAGGTTTTCATTTCAGAGAGGCACTTTGGGAGATGTAGGACAGATTACAAAATCTCTCTGTATAGTCTGGCAGATTTTAGGTTATTCTCCCAGTTGGCTTCTTGGAAGGATGTCAGAGAGTAGAGCAAATGGTCAGTTTTGAACTCTTGAAACTCTGCAAATAGCCCAAAAAAATCTCTCAAGCAAACTGTTGGTCAGCAGGGACAGGCAGGCAGGTGCTGGCCAGAAGGTTTGTGCTTGAGAAGGGTGGCAGCAGCTGTCAGCAATGGTCCTTATGGAGGCACTTCAGCTCGCCACGTGTTGGGTTGCTGCCATTTTTAACACCGTGAGCGAATGCATGCCTGAGATGAAGTCTGAGCCTGGCTGACTCTACTTCCTTGGTCCCGACTGCTTTTTTATCCTGCCAGATCATTTTCAGCACTGGTGCAGGAGTCCCAGCAGTTAACAACCATCACAGATTCCTCAGATGGAGCTGGTGTGAGATCAGAGCTCTCCTGTTTCTCGGCAGCAAGCCCCTCTTCACTTAAAACCCGGAAAAGCAAAGCCAGCCTTCCTTTCTCAGCTTCTGAAAAAATAGCATCTTAAAGATGGATAGCAGACACAAAAGAGGTTCAGAAGGGAAATTGTTGGTTTGTTTATTGCAGCTTAGGTAAGAACTAGGCTGGTTCTAGGAACTAGGCTTTCCTTGACTGCAAAAAAAGAGATACTTCTTCCGTTTCTGGTATTCAAGTACTGAGAAGGGCTGTTAGGACTTGTCTTCTAGAAGTTTTGGATTAATTGCATGTGTGTAGTGAGAAGAGCACAGCTCCTCAGCATTGATGCAGTTGTGCTGTTACAAGGATACTTAGAGTGACTTCTTGTGGATTAATGACAAGCTTCACTTGTAAGAGTGAAGCACCAATATGTTTGTTGATATAAAACAGTGATTTCAGAAAGTTTGATAGTAAACACAGCAGTGGTTTAACAAAATCTGGTGGCAATATACACTTGAATTATTTACTGTAGAGAGGACAGGGTGAGGCAAAATTGTCAGGGAGACCCTGTCCTTCAGTCATGGGGATCAGGAAGGACCCACTTGCATTATAAACTCCTTTTCAGAGAGGAGTCTAGGTGCTGCTGGATCCAGCCTTAGTCCCAACAGTTTATGTCTTAAAGAATTATCTGTGTGCAAACAATCCTTTGAATCATGTAGCTAAGATTTCAAAGTTTAGCGTGCTATTAATCACTTACCAAGAACCTCTTGTGGCAAGAAATCTTTCGATTTTGAGGAGTAACCTTGAGAGATGCCCCTGCTCAAGGGGAGATCCTGGTGTGTAGCCAGGCAGGGGAGCTCAGCAGTCCCTGGGCTTTCCACTATTTATGGAGCTTGATAATTGACTTCTAGTCATATTTACACATCAACCACACATGTTAACTTCTCCCAAATTTTCCTTGAGTCATACCTTGTTCAACTCTGTGGTTAGGTGGATGCAGTGCTCAGATTAGCCCGTGGCTGTTGTGTTATCTGTGCCCACTCTGAGCTGGATGTGTCCACTCAGAGCCTCCATGTCCAGACATATCCATGATGACCCCACTGATGGTTTTCACTTGGACAGAATATAAATAAATAAATGTCAGGCTGGGGGACGGGGGGAAGCACACAGCCACAGAATAAAGAAGATTTGAGAATGATAGTATGACAACACTGGAATAATAACGGGGGGGTAAAAAATATCTAGTAAAATAAATTCTTGTACAAGTAAGTCTTGATGCAAAGAGCTGTTCTGTATTCCACAGATTCCAAGCTCCTCAAGGAGGCATTGACACAGGCCATAGCAACTTCAGGGATGCATGCAGATAGATACATAACTATAGGGTCCCAAAGTACACATTAATGAAACCATTATCTTGTCAATGATTCAGAGTGCAGAGCTATCTTTAGCAGAAGTTACTATGATTTTTCATAAGAGAACATGGAATTTAGTGACATTTTTATTATTTGAAATCACATCACCGTTGAAAAGTAAAGAGGAAGCCAGGAGAAAGATAAAGTACAAAAAGCTTTACATGAAAAATATTGTTCACCTCTGATGGAAACTATAGGCAGCTAGAAGAAAAGAATCTGGACCTTTTTCGGTTCTTGGCATTGAAAGATTTTGATAGGAGCAGTTTAAAAATTATCTGTTGCAGCAAAACTGCATCTCAGAAACGAGTATGGCTATGATGACATGATAGCTTTGGGCTGCTGACTTACTGCACAGACCCCTGCATATCAGCGAGAGTTTAAAATCAAAGTGGAACCTCTGTTTTGAACTTCCTTTTTCTGCAGCATTTGAGTCAGATCTTCAGCGTTTCAAGTCTCGCCGCGTGGGGTTGTAGAGGTCACTTCTCGGGCCCCATTGACCCCATGCAGATTTATTGTGGAATTGTTTCAGTGAAAACAGAGCTTTGAAGCATCATGCAGGTTGCCTGGTGACTCCCACAAAGTGCTGACCACCCCAAGTCTGAGGGAAGAGAAACCTGCACAGAGCCGAGTTCTATTATGGGTTATAAAGCTGGGAGAGCTTTGAATGATAGAAGGAGTTCTGGCAGGCTGCTAGCTCTCACCATCTGGGAAAATGGGAATGTTTATTAATAAGAACCTTTGACATGAAATGCATGATATGTGCCCTCTGTGCTAGGCCCATGATTAATAATATTAATTATGGGGAGTTCATTATAGTCTCATGGGGATGTGATATGTAATTCAGCCAGCGTTTCACTGTACATTTGCATTAATGTCCACTTTAAGTACAGTAGCTATCTATAGCAATGCAGAAGGAGCTGCAGTCAGTATGCACAATAACATAACCTCCTTATTAAATGATGGTAGACTTTTACTTCCAAGAGTTATAGACCTATTAACATTTCTCCTACATTAAATCTTCGCTGTGTTTGGCAGTGTAGTATCTGTTGCAACCTACCTCCTAGTGCTATTAAAACTTTCCCCTGGTGTTGGTGGAAGAGTCCAGCTCCTTGCTGTGTTGCAAAAGGAACCAGATAATTTTGAAATCCGTTTGGAAGTAGTCTTGATTGCAGTTTCATTAGCAATTAAAAGAGCATGTAACCTAATGGTTTTTCCACCCCGGTCCAGAGAAATTATGCACAGTGGGCAGCTCTTCAGTTGGTGTAAACCATCAGCGATGTAATGAAAGCAATGAACCTTCACTGATTTGTGCTGAGAATCTTGCCTGCTCCAAATTGTTCAAACATATGCCTTCCTACAGCTATGCTTTATTGTTAACTTGCTTAATAATGAAAAAAAAAAAAAAGTTCATCTTACTTGGAATTCCTTTTTCCTAGTTTGCCTTCCAGGAATCCCTATCCCTATGAGGCCACTATCTGGCCTCAGTTTCTTCTGAAACACATGTGCTCATTCACTTACCTTCATATAAATGACCCTTATATACAAACACGGCTTCTTTTTGTCCTTAGGTAGCATTTCAGAAACCGGCAGGCACTCAAAGCCATCCTGTAGTAGATCCTGGGAATGGCTGAGAGGACCATAGCTCTAGTGGCCCCAAGTATGTTTGCTTTAAAGCAGCTGGGGAAGCAGCTGGTGGCACTGTGGGAAGCATCATGCAGATGCCAGAAATAGGCTGAAGGACAAAGTCTTCATTAAAAGACTGTATATATCTTAAAGTATATGAGTGTATAAATAAGATCCAGTCAAACCAGGAAGAATAGGAGAGAAGGATACAAACCCAGATATTGTTTTCTTTTTGGGGAAGCTGCAAAGCTGATGAGTTACTGTTCTTATTTATTTGTTTAAATTGCAGTGGGTTTTAGAAAGGCAAGGCTAAATGGGGCCTCCTGGGTGGTTGTGTCCCATCTTCTGCAGTCATGGGTAACCTTGTGTGAAACATCTCTTAGGAGAGTCCAAGGATTACTTGCCTTACATTCCAGTGTATACCAGGGGGCACAGTATCCTTCCTCTCTGAAATCAGTCATCTGTAGTGAAAGATGGAAATGCACAGCTGTACTCTGTGCCAAACACAGGGCAAAAACTCTGGATCGTCACCAGCAGCTTAGATCCTCAAGAGTTTTCTGTTTAGGAACTTGTTCAGTTTTGATGAGTTGCCCACCCAACCCAGAGTTGTAAATCAAAGTGACTCTGCAAGTGCCTGTCCTAGAGAACTGGGTAACAGCCCACAGCCATTTGGCACTGAAGGATGCAAGTCCCGATCCAGCACCTGTTGGACACTAAACACTTTTCTTAGAATCCATGCAGCTGACCAGTTCCTGGGGGAAAGGCAGCAGCTGCTGGGCAGCAGTGGTTAAATATAGAAGAATGCAACACCCAACTGGAAAAGAAAAGAGGGAGACAGAAATCTAGCAGTGCTGAATATTCTTACTGGTGAGGAGGGCTGTGCAGTGATCAGGAATTGGAGGCATTTACACCCTCTATTTTCTGTCTTGTCTGCGAGTGCACCTACACTCACGCACTACAACAGCCTCAGATAATGCCCAGCATAGTTTGGCACTGACTATATTAATGAGTGTCATTTCTGAAATGTTTTGGAGGAGCATGTGAGAGAGCCCTGTCTCTCGCTGAGAGTCACATAGAGTTGCTGAGATATGTTGTCCTTAATTTGACTTGATTCTTTGTAGCACTTTTAATAGCAAAAATGCTGTGAAAAGCTTAAATATGAAGCTATACAGATTTAGCACAGATGGAGTTTGAAAAGGACATTCAACCTTCTCTAATCTTCAACTGAGATCAGCAAGTAAAGCATAAGGAAGGACAACCTGAAAGATAATATTTTTCATTGTGATAATCTTCAGTACTTGAATCTCACCGAGGCATTTACATGGCCTCTTATTGAAGAGTCTGAGTGTTCCTTTTGCATTAGCTGAAGGACTGTTAAAAAGAAACAGAAAAGCAAACCTCTTTGCTTAGCCAGCCTTCAAGGTGGTGGCAGATATCCTCGCAGAGAAAGACAACAGTGAGAAGTCGAGGAGGCTTAGCTGCAGATTGTAAGATTATCCCTATTCTTCAGGTGAACAAAACAAAAGAAGGTAAGAAGAACAAGGAGAAATGCTCCTGTTTTGCTTTATTTTCCTGCTGCACATGTATGCAAAAGAGAGGCTCAGGACACACGAGTATCCGCAGCCCCTGGCCCTGGTGTCCCTCTCTGTTCCAGGAGAACATCTGGCCAGCACACACTCCTCTCCTCCCACCCCTTCTCCTTCACACTGGGCTGCAGCAGCTCAAGCTGGCAGAGCCTGTCGTGGTGATGATATCATGCAGCTAAATTAATTCCAAAGCTGGTCAGGCTTTGAATTAGTTAGACAGGAGACAAAAAAGGAAGCTGAGAAAGAAGAAAAAAAATGACTAGGTGTGAAACACTGCAAGGAGGGGGGGGTGTCGTGGGTGTGGTCCTAAAGGTGCCTTAGGATTTGGTTTAACACGGAGAGTCTGAGGTGACAGGAAATCAACAAGCCTGCACGGATCCCTTGTCTCCATGCAGGGTTTCCCTAACTGTATCTTGGCCATTCAGCCTTCCAGAGCTCAAATAAGTGCTCCTTTCCATTTCAAGGGCAGCACTTAGATGGACCTAAAGATTCCTCATCTCAATATTCTCCATCTCCGTCTTTTATACAACCATCTCACTTTACCTCATTCCCTGACTTGACCTTGCTGTGGAGCATAACCCACACCCAGGAACGAGCAGTGCTGAGTAAGCATCGCCTTCATCATTCACAGCCTCGGCATCTGCTGCAAGTTTGGGCCAATAAATCACAAATGTTGGGAGGAATGGACCACCTCCTGCTGCATGTCCAGACAGCAGTTCCCACAGCGGGCATCTGATCCTTGACTGAACCTCAAGGCACTGCCATATGCAAATAGTAGTAATCTCTGGTTTGTTGTTCCTCCAAAGGCAGATGCACCTGCATGTGTCTGTCTGCTTGGAAGCTTAAATAAACCCAGTTGAGGTTTGTTGGATTTTGCAAGCTTGATTCATCAGCTTGGTTTTCAGAATGTGTAAAATACTTCCTCAGAATGTCTTCTTGCTGTCTTTTTCCTAAATTTGCCTTAGAAAAGACCTTTTATAAATACATAGTTTTTAGTCTTCTGATACTTTGGATGCTGGCCTGTAAAATAGCAAAAAGGCAATGGCAAAATGGTCAAATGCAAAATGGCTTCTAACTCTGATATTTGAGGGTTTTTTTCCTTTGTTTCTAGCATAACAATCTCAGAGACCCCATGAACAATGGAAAAAAGAGTTACATTATAGTTCTGTGGCACATGGTGTAACTCTTGGGGATGGTCCTGTGCAAAACAGGGAGCTGGACTCCAAGATCCTTCTGGGTCCCTTCCAACGCATCATATTCTGTGATTCTGTGAACTTTATATGTTGATCCAAGTATAAGGAAAGGAAGGAGGACTTCAGTAAACCATGGTATTTTATGAGCTTTTATATAAAGCCACTCAGACAAACTTCTATATAATAATTCTTAGCAGGGACATCAGAATTGCAGCCTCTACCTACTTTTGCACCTTTCCTGCAAGTTACCTTATTTATTTTCTACAGCTCTTTATACTGTTGTTGCATTATTTTTGCTTACATACAAACAATTTACAGATAGCATTTTTAACACAAAAAAAGAAAGTAAAAGGTGGCTGTGCCAAGCAGTCTGTGAATTATGAGTGCCTCTCTGGTCTTGCAGCCAAAAATAGTGCTTTCACTAAAATTGGTGGACTGTATCCTTCCTAAATTGCTGTACCTGATCAAAAGCATTTGGGGAGCCAGGACCCACACTGTTACACAAGACTTCAACTACTTCAGCTACAGCAGGGAAAATTATGATTAGGTCCTTGAATCTGTTTCTAAGTGCTGGTCCTAGCTTTTCCAGATACACAATTATCTCTTGAGTGTCTCAACAACTGGTCTCCATCTATCATCAGTGGACAAAAGCATTGCTACAGGACTGGCCATCTTCTCTATTGATTGGACAACAAATTTTAGCACCTGGCCTGGGATAGAGGTGTGTCATTTGGGATGCTGAGCTACAAGCCTGGTAGTTCTTGCAGACTTCCTTGCAGATCTCAGTTTCCTCACCTTATCCATAGTTAAGGGGAAGAGATGCTTTATGGTTATTTTAGATTTCAAGTTCTTCTTTAGAAATGCTTCTGTATTTCTGTTAGAAGTTATTTGAACAGTTCAGAGGTCCCTTCAAACCTAAATTATTCTGCAGTTTTATGAGTCTAAATTTTTGAAGAGTTCCTTAAAAATAAAATCAGGTAGGGAAAAGTGTAACTTTCAACTAGTCACAGAGCTAGTTTAAGTCTCTTCTTTGAAAGTTTCCCTTTGGCTGCTCTCTGAATTTTCTCTCTCTTGGCAAATCAACTTCTTAGAGATGAAAAAAATGATGGGAATATTTGGGAGGCTGGGGGGGGCTGGGGCAGCACTGCCTGCTGCCCAGGACACAAATCTACTAGACACTGCCTTCCTGTGTGAAAGCCCATTAGACTTCCTGTGTGTTCCTGTAGGGAGCTGATGTGTTTGTTGCTGAAGTCAGTACTACCTGCATCTTTTGGGTAAATTAAGGCACTTAGACCACATCTACACGAATAAATTAAGGATGTATGCGATGATTCCCTGGTACAGACATCCAGCTGACGCTGAACAGGTTTCATCCTTCTTCTAAAAATCATGTAGTCATCGAGAGAGGGTGCCTGAGTGTAAATGGTCTCTTGGGAATGATCCCATGTCCTCTTAGGAGAATGTTATTTGGCCCAGACCAAAACCACATGAGTGGCAGAGACAACTGAGTTCTAGTGCAGAAGAGTGTTTCCTGACAAAGTTTAAATTATTAATACAGATGTATCTTCAGGTAGCCCAAGCTTATAAACACCTATTCAGGTCTTCCCTCTTCTCTGTGGAGGCTTTTGTGGGTTCTTTCATCCATTTCTGTGTTTTTTGTTTTTTTTTTTCTTTCTCCCATATTCGCTTTTAAAATGGTTTGCTTTTCATTCTGTTGCAAATTCTGGCCCCTTGCTTCATAAAGTCTCTACGATGCTTTCCATCAAATCTTGCTAATTCATTAGGACTAGGAGTGACAGCATGCTGTTCCTTCAGCCCACATACGGACAGCATCAGATGGACACCATCCTCTGTATCACCATCTGCCAGTAGAGAAGCTGAACCTTTAACTTCCAATCCTGGATCTTTGCCCAAATTAAATAATTAAGTGTAGACTGACCACCATGGTTTCTGTGAATCAACCGCTAGAGGGAGGCAGGAGAAACTTAGCTTATTTTATTTTTACCGACTTTGTACTGTACAAAATTGGATATACTTTAACATCCAATTTTTTTATTCTTTTTCCATTAAATAAAGCCAGTTTTTATACAACACTCACTTGTTGCATCTGTACTGGGGCATTGGTTATGGGCTGTTCATCACAAATGCTGCCTCGTGGCTTTGTTTTATGGGGCATCTAATAAACTGACATTGTGTCTGCAGAATATATTGCATTTGAGCATGGTATGAAATTGTGGATTTTGGGGTTCGTTTCAGCCAGGATTCTCCAACCATTCCTCCTCCATAGCTTTAAGCACAGCAGAAACAGGCAGTCAGACATTGCAATGGTATGTTATTTCATGTAAGAGATTTCTTTTTCCTGCTTTCGAAACTAAAAAAAACACTGCCAGCAGTGGGAATTGATCAAACTGTAACATTTGTGTGCGACACCCTAATAGATGCTATAATGCCGTTGGCCTGGCTTACAACATGGCAGCTAGACAGGCATATTAGCTGCATCCTTTTACATGCAGACCTTGCTGTTAAATCGTGTTTGGCTAATCTTCCCTTAGGGGAAATTGGATTTCAGCCCCTCTCCCAGCCTCAAACCCCACTGTAAGATATAAAATTGGTTTTTAGAAGTCTCTTTTTCTCTAAGGCACTTTAATTGGCATAAGGTAGTTGCTCCTATAGAGAGAATATTGATTAGCATTTTTATTTTGCTATACGTTAAAGTACACCACTTTCAAGAGTGTTTCCTGAGCTACCGAGGCAATAAACCTCACAATAAAAGGCCAGAATGAGGACTGACTTGGCTCACTTACTCCTGCTGTCTTCTTGGGGGTTTTTTCCTGTTTTTAAAACTGACAAATGGCTGAAGCTGTTTTTCCTCAGTCTTCTCACCATTCCTTGAGTGAAACCCAAGCTGGACATAGGAGTTGGTATCAATTGTTCAGCCAGATTTGCCTCTGGGGTTGAGGGACCTGCAGTTCCAGGTAGCTTTGTCCAATGCAGCATTTTTTCAGTGCCTACCTCAGGGAAAACAAACAAACAAACAAACAAAAAACCCCAAAACCAAAACAGGCACAGTCTTTGCTTAGTCCTCCCCTCTTTCCCAGCTTTGGAGCTGCTGACAGTACTATGGCACCAACCCTAAGGAAGTGGGACAGTCATGAGAGAGAAAAAAAAAAAAAAAAAAGTGTGTATCTTAATATCTCGTTTGATTTTTCCAGCATACTTTATTAGACTTCCTAAAAAGTCTTTAGTACATTATTATATCTTTGAAAATATGCTAAAATGCCTCTTTTAGTCCTCAACACATGTTTTCAGCATGCGTACACTGGTGACCATTCTCAGGGCTTTGTTCCTTTGGGCTTTCTTTGTTCCCAGAAATTAAATAAGTTACAGTTTTAAATGTGAAAATCCCTCAAGTTAAGTCTGTCTCACGTCTGTGTCAAACTCAGTTTTCTCTTAGTTAATGGGTTACTGACAGCCTGAAGTCAGGAAGTTATATGCATTCTAGCTGCAGAGCATGTTCTGAATGCCTCATTTTTTCAATTTATCTTTTGTCTCCTACTGCCTGTCATGTACTAAAAGCAAAAATAACACTTGGACTCTTTCTGTTTGCCGTCACCAGTGAAAATAAAATTTAAATATGTAGATGGCCACACTATGCGTTTGGAAATTTGTTTATTCAATTAAGCAAATACTCAAGTAGCCAGAAGTTTGTAACAGTACATGAGAGTAGAGTACATGAGTACTCAAGAGCAAAAAATGTTGACTGAAAACAATTCGGTGGTCCCAGTCCAATCTCATTACGTTACTTATCATCAAAATCCAGGTCTTGGGGGCAAAATAATTTTGACCTAAGACAAAGCAGTTGTGTATTTACTCTGTGATTTCTTTTATAGCAGCCATTGTGGGGGTACATTGCTTTGCCTGGATTTTGTGTTTAATGGTGTTTTGCATCCATCTATGCCACTGAGACAGATTTAATTTTAGAGTGTTACAGAAGCGCCTTTTCACCAATCAGACATTAGCTGTACAAAATCACCATGAACTACTTTGCTTTCTCAGCATGGCTCAGCTTTATCCTCAGTCAATAGGCATCTTATCAATCCTTGTTCAAAGACATTCTCTTGCTTCCCTTGGGCTAATGCTAGTGATAGATAAAAAGTCTGCAAGCTTGGGTTGTGATTTGTTAGTCCCAAGTTATTTGAGGCAAATGGATAATAAACAAATTTTTTAAGTCCACCCAGTTCATTAAAACTTGAAGCAGTCATTTGAAAGTGTGGTGGGGTTTCTGAGGGCTCTCAGCTTCACAGCATGGCCCGTGATGATGCATGTGCAAACCAAAATGTAATATAAAGTACACTTCTTTCATCTTCACAAAGAGGTTTTATCATACAGCCTTAAAGACCTTTAGATCTTTCTACATCTGAAAGGAAGAGCCAACATATCTTGGAATTTCTCAGTATAGATTCAGAACCCCTTTAGTGACTATTCCTTTGAATCTCTGGGTTAACTCACATTTTTGTTTTCTATTAAAGTTTCTTCTTTTATTATCTTTGTACTTACAAAGGTCATTAGAAGATTATCCCTAAACTTCAGAATCTGAGCAATTTCTGACAGCTCCTGCTATTTCCCTTCCTATGGTTAGCTTGACTTTTCACTTGAACAAAAAAAAAAATTCTTATCATTGCTTTATCTTGATTCTAAAAATTTCCCTGAAGAACATCTTCAGTTTTCTTTAGTGTCATTGTGACAGTCTTCCACCTATCAGACAACTGAAAGGTTTAATAAGAACAATTTTTCCTTGTTAAAATAAAGAACATTCTATGTCTGTGAATTAAGACTATGATGTTAGAAGTAAATCCATTGGTACTTCTATAGCAATTAGCTGTTATTAGAAAAATCACTGTGTTTTTTGCAGATTGGTCTGTGGGTACATGGGAAAAACGTAAAGCTTCTTTTTAAATGAAGATAAATATAAAATGGTCTGCAATTAAAATATACTCTGTGAAAAACTAATTGTAATCTGTGCATGTGCCCAAATAGCTTTCTCTCCCCATCCACTAAGCTTTCAAGACAACCATTAGTCTAAAATAACATAGCCATTTCCAACTGGGAAAATTACAAAGAACTTCAGAGAAAGCTGGGCAATCTGAAAATGCTCCAGTATGAGAAGGCAAATGTGAAAGCATTCAAAAAGCAAAGAGCTTTTCTCTTGAGGGCCAACATGGAAAGGACTGGTGAGAAATAAGTGTGTATCAGCACCAGTATGAGCATTTACTGCCAGAATGCAGTGACAGGAAAAGTGCAGGAAAATGGTGAAATGAGGTACATCTGCCATCTGGTGTAGCCCATCCACTTCCTAGAAATCCAAGCATACTGTCATGGAGAGACGTTTCTGCTGCTGCTACTGATTTAGTTTGCCATTACTTTGGATGAAAAGCTCTACAGGCAGATCTGCCTGATGTTACCAGCCCTGGATGCCTATTGTAGGGCCTGGAATAATAATATTCTCCCAACCTGACAAATGTTCCTGAAGCAGCAGAGGGGTGCTAGAATATTTCCTGACTTATTTTGAAGAGTTTTGACTATGGATTGCTCATCCTCCTTGGTCCTTTTTGTCCTCCTCCTCCTTCCCTACCATCATTCTTACTTTGTTAGAACCCATCATGCCACCAGCTACAAACAGATTTGGAAGACATAGCTCTCAGATTACAGTTTCCATGTTGTTGTTCATCAAAGGTTGCAATAAAAGTCTCCAGAAATAGACTAATGGGGACTGAATTCTGGAAGGCCCCAGTCTGTCGGGATACCAGAGGCTCAGGAATGCCAGTGGGATATAACAGATCACAAAGAAGTCATAGGAATTCAGCATATAGCACTGGAAATTCAGCTGAGTGAATAAATATACTGGCTTACTGACAAATTATTTGTGGTAATTGAAACTAAGGGAGCATTTTACTGGAAAAAAGAAGTACATTATAAGGCATAGAGCTAATATAGTTCTACCTAATTGTGCAGGTGATCTCATTTACAATTGCAAAAGGTGGAGAGAAAGACTACAGATACCAAGATTTTATTTTTGTTTAGCTGAAGGAAGGAAGACATATATTGACCTAAGTCTCAGAAGCAGATGTGTACAAAAATGTATGCATGATTTACAGGAATTATTTATGTAAACTTGATAGTAATGCAGAAGATAGTGGCAGAAGACTAAAGACCTAAGGGGTAGCTTTGCATATGCAAAATTACTTACTAATTCTTTGGACCCAGTTTTCACACTATGATGTGACCAGATTAACTGCCACCCCTGTGGAATTGATATCCTTAGAGGCAACTGTAGGGTTTTACTGTTCTGTGATTCTACGATTCTCTCATTTCTTTAAACAAACATTCTATTTCATCACTCTGTGTTACACATAAAAAGTTAAAGGAGAGTAAAAATAGCTAAATTGAAACAGTGCTCAGATCTGTCTGCCTTGCTGTCATGTCTTGTACAGTAGTTAGATCTGATTTTTAGAAAAAAAGTAGATGAAAATCTGCAGGAGACTTGTAGGACCTTTCGTAGGCTTATATAGCTTATTGCTTTCATCTGAAATCTCCTTCTATTAATATTTCATAATTTAAGAGTAGGAAGAAATCCTTATGGCAGAAGGATGAGAATAGCAGGATTTTATCTTTGTTTACTTTTTATGCAAGTTAGCTGGAAAAGTAAGTAAGGTTTCTCTGGGAGTAGGGAGGATTTGATTGATTTTTTTTTTTTTTTAATAAAGGTTTTCTATGCTACTGTCATTTCAGCGTGTTCGCTTTCATACAAAATCAGTTCATTTTGTATTGACAACTAAGATTTCTAAGACTTCTATGAGGTCTGAAATTTATACAGCCATAGGGTCTCACTATTGTTCCACAGTTTTTTAATTTGATTAGCCCATATAAGGCGTAGTTTATAAGGAATTCGTGTTCTCAGAGATTGAATTTTTTCTCCCAAAATTATTAAACACCTGATGAATAGAGAAGAGAGTATTCTATACTGCCTCATATGTTCACTGAGGAAATGTAGAAGATCTCAGGAGCTTTAGGAAAGCCTCACTTCTGTTAGAGTCTTCCTAAAAACTGGAAACTACATCCACAAGACTCTGTCCCTAGAAAGCCATCTTTGCATGCTTCCAGACCAACATCCTTTTCTTGGCTAAATGTCGAGTGGTCAAATGTTGCTCCCCGCTTCATTACGCTGATCTACTGAGTGAAGCATTTGACTTGTTGACTAATAAACATAAAATACAATTAATTGCAAGGGTTCCAAAAAATCTTACTTAAGGAAGAGCAACACAGCTTCTTGAAGTTATGTATCTGCAGAGGAAATATTTCACCATTGTATGGGCATCAGATTTTTAGGTGGCAAACAGTTTGACAGGGCTGACAGTGTGCATGGTCGCAGCACGCTTGCTGGCTGGAACACTTCCTTCCCACTCAGTCTCCCACTCCTTAGACAAGGAGGCCAAGGCCCAAAGTTGTGGTGGCTTCCTAAGACCTTCCTTTGCAGAGCAGATCTGTCACATGGCTTGGAATCACAGCTCTTGGTCTTGGCAATCTGCTCCTCTTTTCTGAGAGTGGCCCATGCTCACACACCCTCATTTAGATTGCAGTCCTTAATGTTCATTTACCAACAGGGTTTCAACTTCTCCACACATTATTCCCACACATGCTCCATTTTTTCCCCCAGTTGTGACAGAGTAAATACCATCTCAGTTCTGCATCACCTCCTAATAGCTCTGCAGGCATTCAACTTGGCACCTGGGAGTTCTGTAGGGAATATATGTTTGTGGAGGATTAGGGACTTGAAGTAGGTGGCACTTGATGGTTTTACTGACCAAATTATTCAAGCTGCCTCTACAAACTACCCATCAGGATCCTACTGCATTTTTCTGGAGGCTGCATTAGTTTGAGTAATCCTGAATGTGGAATGAGTGCTCATTATACTGAAAATGTTTTCTCTGAGGTTTGATATCACAGGTTCAGCTGGTCTGTGATGTTAGTGTATTATGTTGTTACTTTGTGCTCATATTCTCATTCTAAAATGACAATAAATAAAAAATCTTAAGTGTAGAGAATGAGGACAAGTGAGACAAGCCTTCCTGTTAAATTACTTTCCATTCCTGTGGTGGTTTCTCTGTGATTGGATTAAAAGAGGTTGTCAGTGTACGCTCATCCTGTCCCCTGGCTAGGTATAAATAAAGGCTTGGCAGGTTCTAGTATAGCATCTTGTTTAACCTCTACAAGTAACAATATTTACTCAGAAATGTAAAACAATGCATTCAGCCTTCCCTTACTGGAGGGCAGCAGAATTAAAAAGTGGCCAGTCATGTTCGTGGCATGTCAGCTCTCCCCATGGGCTTTCCCTTTCATTATGTCTTGCAGTCTCCTTTTGTTGAACATAAAAACTGAATTATGAACTGCTCAGGAATTCCAGACCCATTACCGCAGTTTCCTTTGCAGAGAACTCTCTTTAAGGTATTTAGTAATTGCTTTCTCTTATATTCCAGAGTGGAGCTAGAAATGAAACATGTCCCATTCTGTATTCTCCAGCAGTTGGGTATTGTAACAGCCACACTAACAAATCTGGGGCGTTGTGTCCATTATGAAAACTCTTTCCTCTGCTTCTTCTGACTTGTGCTGTTACCAAGAGTGCAGTGGATTTAATCATGTGTGTGGGTAAAACAACGTAGAAGAAAAAAATGGAAATTCTGCATATTTTTAAAATTTGTTTATTAAATTCAAAATAAGAATGATATTGCACTACATTTCTGTCACATTTTCTCATTTCAAGAAGGGATCAAAATTGTTACAAGAGCATGCCAAAAAGGGATCAAAATCCTTGCAAGGGTGTGTGAATGGGATTGTGTTCTATAAAGTGAGTTTTTTACTTAAAAAGAAAAAAAAAAATACCTCTGAAATGGGCTGTATCAGGCAACCTAGAAATAAAATACATGACTTGAGAGAGCCAGTGAGTATGCAGCAGGAAAAAAAAAAAAAATTATAGTACTTCTGCATGGCCTCGGTATTGAAGCAGACCCTTCTGCCCATTCCTTTGTTCCTTGAATCCCTATAGAGCATTCCTTTATTCCCTGAATCCCTATAGAGCCTTGTCTCCTCTTTTCACTGTGACACTTCTGCAATCCCTTTGAGCTGCTGTGGCTTCCTCCCAGCCTCAGCGTGTCTCATTGCTGCCCTCCAGCCCTGGCACAGCAGTTCTCTCTGCTTGTGTTCATTTCCTTTTACCCTGACCGTTCTGTGTCCCCCTGTCCCCAGAGGCACCTGGGCATTAGCACACTGATGCACTGGAGCCAGGCTCTGGGCTGCAGTGAGCACTTCTGAGCTGGCCTTTAAGGACAGAGATTGCAAGGGGCACCTGCCGCAGCAGGGCGTCACATGCAGCACACGTAGTAGGAAAGAACAAAAGAATTGGTACATCTAAAATCTCACCTCTTTTGAAGACTTGGACTCCTGTTGGAAACTTGGATTCATACCCTCAGGCTCCATGTTTAGACCTTTAATTCATGAATGATCAAGTAGAGGGGAGGTGGCAAGGAGGAACAGTCTATTGGGTAGACACTTTTCCTGAAAAATAGGAAACCCAGACTCAGTCCCCTCCTCTGTGTGAGAGACTCATGTCTTCCACCTCTCAGGGGAGCAGCCAGCTCTCCATAGTCTCAGGGTGGACACTGTGGATGTTAGATTGTTGTGTGTGGCAGTCCTAGAGCTAGAAGATGAAGTAGGAAAATCCATTGTGGCCCACTAAACCACGTGTGAGGGTGGGAGAGAGCCTTCTTTAGAGCTGTTGGATTTGGTTTGTAGAAAACAGATGTTACAAGGAAGCTGCACCCTTAGGGCCTCCCTCCCTCGTGGCAGAAGCGAATAGGAAAGCTTCATAGCTGACAGCAAAGAAGAAAAGCACAGGCCTGAGTTTAAGTGCAGATCACAAGGAGTCTCCTGGAGCAGAGAGACAAGAAGGCAGGGAATTTGGGGATGTGGCACAGTGGAAAGTTATGGGGAAGCAGCAAGCCCTTCAGCCTGGAGCCCTTCCCACGGGCCATCCAGGAACCATGCTTAAGGGTAGATCCAGGCATCCTCATCCTGCTGGTTCCCATTCACGCTTGCGACTGTGGTGCCATTTCCCTTTTTTAGCCTCACTGATGATCCGACCCCGCGGGGTATGCTGTGCTCCGTGCTGGATGTGCAGGTGTAACTCTCCTGCTCTTTTATCTGAACTTCTTGGTGATATTCTCAATATCTGGGCAAGAAAGATTTGATGAAAAGGCTAAAGCTATCATTCCTTGAAGATGAAACCGACTCCTAGGTGACTGACTGAGATTCTGTCAAAATGACAATTTTAAGACTGCCAAGATTTACTTTAATTATATATATAATATAATAAATGTAATGTGAAATACGTATATATATTTAATAAACTGGGGTCTTGTACAAGTTAATAAATAACCCAAAGTAATAAATAAAGCAAACACATGGGACTACTCATAAAGAGAACTGCTAAGCAGCACAAGGAGGGGGCTGCAGCTTTCAGCAAACGCAGTTGGAAGAACCAGATTTTGTGAATTCCCTGAAAAATGTTTGGTTGTAGGGGTGAGTTAAAACTTTCACAGTCATCTGTGATGCCCTACGTGATTTGTGGTCTGCAGGTCTAAAGGAGACCCTTCTTTTATGTGTGGGCATCACAGCTGAAATTAGGGGAAGCACCTCTGGTGAAGATTTCGGAGGCAGAAAACTGGCACGCTGGAGGTTGCCTCAAGCATTGCCTTCTGGAACATATCAGCTGGAAATGAGATCAAAATGTCACATCTCTGTGTGATGGGGTTGTACTTGGACTGCTTTCAGGTCCTGCCTCCTAATATGGGTCTGGTACAAAGCTTGTTGAACAACTGCAGGCAATCCAAGAACAACTATCAATCAATTTGGGAAATGGAGCCTGATCTGCATATTTTCTGCCAAAGACTTTTTGTAGTTTAAACTTACTAAGGTTTAAAATCTGTTAATATATAATACACAAGCGAGATAAATAAATTGCTAGATTCACAATATTATTGCCTTTATTTCACTGAGTGTCACTCTTGCCCTGGCTACTCCAAAGCTTGGTTTCTGAATCAAATAAATACGTGAAATATCTGTCCAGCTTTCCTACGGGAGAACATTCACTTCTGATTTTACTGTTGCTACTGAAGGAACTGTCCTACTCATACTGGCAAAGCGAAGGGAAAGAAAGTTTTACAGGTGCTTCTAGGCCACTATGAAAGCCTGTATGTTCTCCCACATTAGGACTGAATTAGGGGAGAATCAAAGGGAATTGTCAGTGTTGTGAAAAGCTGGTATTAGGAAGCTATGCAAAATTAACATTCAGAAAGGATGGTTACTTCACAGCCATGAGCAAAACTCCTTGCCTAAAGAAAACAGATTCAACTCCAGTGCCTCTAAACAAAACAAAAACAAAACAAAACAACAACAAAAAACCCCCCAAAAAACCCAAAAAAACCCAAACAAACGAAAAAAAATGCAAACAAGCAAAACTATATTTAAAACCAAGGGAAGAGATTTGCATGGGAGATGGGGTTTGGAAGGAGAACACAAGGCTGCAAAAGATCTTTGTTTAGAGGAGAAAAAATTAGATACGTCCTCTGAAATCTGTAGTGAGTCACCACAGGTCATGTTTTATGGGGATTTTATTGCATGCTTCATGTGTACATTGTAGAATAAAACCATATGCATCTGATTAGATTACTTAGTGCTGGGAGTGTAAGGTAAGAGCATAAATTGAATGCAATTATTTTTAAAGGAAATTATATTCCTGCTGCTTTCTGTCTGTCTGCTGTCTTCTATCTTTTTCTCTTTTATTGTCTCTTTTATCTTGGTTCTGAGATGTCTCTCACACCATATCCACCTTGCAATCCCCTAGTTTGTATGAAGGCAATTCACAGCTCAGTGCACTGCCTGTCTCCCCTGATTGTTTACAACTGGTTTATTAACCAGGCTTTGTCTTGGACTATCTGTGCTTCATCAGGAGGGAGTGGGAGAGCACAGTTGTTCATTTTGCATTAAGCATGTTTGCTGATGTGGAAACATCCACCATACCCCTCAGCAGAGATATCTGTGTTAAAATGAAACCAACTTTTATGGGAAAAAAATTAATTTATTACCAATGCAAGGTTATTACTTGGACCATATAAACCTGTGTAAGTGTATGATATTGCCTCCACCTAAGAGTCCTGTATTCCTGATTAAAAATTGCCAGAGGGGAGTCTATGCCTTGCAACCACTTATCTGCCCCGTTTTCAATTTCACCTGCTATAGTATTCCATTTGAACTCTTTCTTAGGATTTTCCAGCTGAAGTGAAATATTTGACTTTCTCATTGGGCTTCAATTTTGGGGTGAGAGGGCAGTGGCTTGAGAAATTTCTTCCTTTTCCCTGCTGCCTTCCTGTTCCTTCCCCTAGAAATACGTTGCCAGAAGTGCCTTTGGCAAAATAGTGATTAGCTATAATGAAGATCTGTCTGAGAGAGATTACGGCCTTTATGAGGTGGCATTTTTCAAGGAGACTGCGCCTGCACCTTCCAGGCAGTTTGCTTTCTCTGGACACAATTATATTTATTTTGTTCTATAGTTTTAAGTACCTAGGCTAGGCCAGGTTGATTTATTCATATTATATAAGTAGATATAACACATAATACATTGAATCTTATATTCTGTCATGATATACTATCATCCTTGCCATCTACAATAATGGATCTACTTGTAACTCTATACCTGATCTCCAGATTCCCAAGAAGACATTGCAGCAAGATTGAAAAAATGTTGAGAGATGTATCTAGTCTAATGATTTTCGGATCTCCCCTGTCTCCAGACACGTTTCCTGGGGTAAGATTCATCACACCTCACTTCAGGCAGCCTACAAGCTGGATGTTGACATTTGAGGTATTTCATCAGGGCTCTCTTCCATCAGTGTAGATCTAGATATGAGAATTAAGGGCATTTGTGGCAATTAGTCTGATCCACTAAACCCAAACTGTGCATGGCTCCTTTGGCACTGTTGACCACATCTCCTCTGTCTGTTGAGAGCCCAGCTTGAGATATCTACACCAAGTTAGATGGGTCACAGTCTATATGAACTACTCAAATCGTGGCCTTTAACTCTACAGATGTCTTACCATCAGTTCAAGAGCTTTTACTCAAGAACAGTGATATACTACCTCCTTTACTTTGTTGCTGTGAGCAACAATATAATCTCACGTGCCCTTTCCAGGTATCATGTTCACCATGTGTGTCTTCTTTGCAGTCTGCAAAGGTTGAATCACAGTCTTGCTGCTTTTTCTGCCCTTCCATGATACAGGCTTTCCAGGTCATTCTCACAGCCTGAGCTCTTCTCCTGTCTTCTCCTCATATCTCAGCCACTAAAGTTTCATATTCTTTGACTTGGATATTGCCAGCCTTGTTCCTTTTAGAGCTTTCATGAAGACAACTGGAAAGACTGTAAACTTGTCATCAGGTTGCCCAACTTCATAAATCTTCTATCGCCCTCACTTTATTCTGCTCCATAAAATATATCACCTGCATTCACAGAAAAGATCCTTAGAAGTCTGTGTCTTTCCTATCTTCCAATTCTTGGTCAGTGAAGAAGCTACTGTGCTCAGACATACACAAGACACCATCTTTTTTGGTTTCACCCCAGCACTGTGTTTTCTCATGCTGCTTCTTGCACCAAGAACATAAACGCCCCTAAGAGCCCCACATAGTTGTCCTTCCAGTGCATCTGGAAAGCTCTCCTGCTTCATGTTTAGCAGAGGCTCACAGGCAGCTCTAGGTTTTTACTTAGACACAGGCTGCATTCCTATAGGGGTATGTCCTGCCCAAATCTAATGTGCACATCCATTGGGCTGCCTGTTCCTTGGAAAAGTCCCATTATGGACATTTGTCTCCTCGAGCCAGGCAGTCTTTTCACCATGCAGGGATCCTTATCTATGCTTCAGTTTTAACTGAAGCTCTGTAGGACTTCATTACAAAGTTGGTATTCATGTTTCCTGTTGCTCGAACAAACTTTATTCTGACTTGCATTGCCCTTCTCAGTGCTCACCCACTCATTTTCTGAAGCAGTATTTCCCCTCCACCACACACTTGCACCCACACACGCTGCAAAAAATAAGGAGAAATCATTTACTTTTTCTTTTAAAACACGGCAACATGCAGGATTGACCACTTCTTCACCTCTTGAGAGTATCGCTTTGTTAACATCATTTTCAATAGAAGTCTTTATCTGTGCTTTTACAGGTCTAGCCTTTTGAACCCTCAGCAGTATGTTCTTGGACTTTATGATTTTAACCAGGTCCATTATTATCTAAATACTTGGGGAAGCAGGCAGGGGAGGGAAGAGAGAATGACAAGTGACTTCTTAAAGTGCTGTTCTTGGTAGCTCTTTACAATATACATTATGAACAGCAGGGAGAAGAGCTTTCATGATAGATCTAAAGCTGTGTAAAAAAAGAAGCTATGGTGCATA
>VWZN01019111.1:336167-520671 GCA_013396955.1 Regulus satrapa
AAAAAAAAAAAAAATTAAAAAAAAAAAAAAAAGGAGGGGTTGGTTCATACCTATCACCACTGGGCTCGGCATTTCACGTTTGCATAGGGTGGCCCTGTTGTGCACAGTCTAGACAGATCGGTGTCAGGTTTGCCCCTGCTGCTTTACAGCCGTGCTGGCTATAGTTTGCTCATGAACAAAATCTCTTTAGGTGTTTTGGGATGCACAAGGCTTAAGATCTTTAAGTGCTGCTTTCTAGAGTGTGTGTTCCTATTAATGGGCCCATAAAGATCCCCTTATTTATTATTGTTTAATTATATGCAACCTGTTGCTTCAAAATAGCTGCACATAATTGCTATTTATTTCTGGGCTGGCTTCTCTGTACATGTATTTAAACCATACATTTAGTGAATCCTGTGTTGCTGATTGTTCAAAGTGACTTTATTTTCCATTGTCTTTTCTCTAAATGTTCTTTTGATATTTAGAGTGTTAGTGATGATATTATTACATTGCTGTTAGCTATTGAATGAATGATTGCTGTTGTATTCTGAATGTGCTGATGCTGAAAATCTGTGATATAAATAAACTTCCTCTGGTAACATCATTATAATAGCACAAGCAGCAGAAATTTATGGAAAGAACAGATTAAATGCTTAGACTTAAATTCTTCAGTGTGCAACTCCGCTTAAACTGCTGCGTCTGAATTTTGGGTTGCTGAATCAGGTGGAAAAAATCAAACTGACACATCGCTTGTCTGTGCATTTTTACTATGATATATTATGTTACTAAAAGAAAAAGCTCAAAATCTACCATTGATAATCCTAGCTAAAACTTGAAACATAAATTATTAAGATCTGTAGTTTCTTTTCAAAGTGGCCTGGGACTTAATGCATATATCACAGCAAAGAAATGTAACATCAATATGTACTTATGCATTATAACATGAGACATTTTTATGTACGTAATAAAGCATTCACTATGCAACTGTTTATCTAAGCAACCGATAGGAAAGTTGAGAAATTCACACAGTTAATCATATTTATTTAGCTAATTAACAGCTAATAACATTAATCATAAAATGCATGAATATTTAAAAAGTAATTTATTATTGAATATGAAAACTATTTTCAAACTTGCTTTCCAAACTCTATTTTGTTTATTTATATTGATAAAATCTCCCAAGATACCCAGTCTCAGTATTTCACATACTCATCCTGTAAATAGAAAATGCAGGATGCAAAGTACTACACCAGGAATTTACCAGAGATCCACACACCTCCATTAACCATCTCCAATTACACTGTGTAATCACTCCTAGGCTAGGGAAATGTGACTCCCAAAGTCAGGGGTGCTTATCTCCAGATTGCTACATCACCTATACCTTGTGTGGAGCCTCAGGATTTCCCAGAAATGTGTTGAAAAGTAATACTATAATTACGCAGGAAGACTAGTGCACTAGTCCCCAACCTTTGCTGCCCCTTGGCAGCAATACTGAACAGGTAATGTTGTGCAGGGTGATCATAATTTCTCCCCATCAGCCTTCAGTGTTAACTCCTTGATGCCCTGTGGCTCAGAGCAGTGCTGTCCCTTAACAACCTATGGGGAATTAGTGAAAAAGCTGAAGACATCACCAGCATCTGTGTTTCTAATTCAGTAAGTTTGTTCTCTTCTTTACGATAACTTTTTCTTACAAGTTTAATAGTGCTCAGAGAGACTCACTAATAAATGAATGAGTGCTCATTTCCTGCACTGGTTTTGTCAAATTTACCCTATTATCTCCCAAGTCTAGACTAAGAGTAATAGGGTGACAAGTCTCATAGAAAATTGAGGAGAGGTACATGTGTCTCTCTGGGAGAAGAACAGGAAGACGTGCATAAAGGCAAAATTAAAGTATATAAGTGAAAAATAAAGTAGCATTTTACCTATATTTTCAAATGTTTATTTGTAACCTCATTTAAATTAATTGAAGTAAATGACTGAACTCAGCGGGTATGCCAAGATGAAATTATAACCATTCACAGAACACATTACAGCAGCACATCAGCAGTGCTTTGGGGATGACTGTGTAGGAGGCATTTTCATACCGAATCCATTTTTTTCTTAAGTTATTTTTAATTGTTTCAGGAAAAACTACCTCCCTTCAGGGTTTTGGCCTGTAGAGTGGGTGCTTGCTTGCTTTATGGTGATGCATTTTCAAATGTACCATGTTTGCTATGGCCATTTCAGAGCTATTGTACTGTGGTACAACAGGTTTAGACCAGCTGAATTTTTTTCCAAATGTTGTTTGTATGGTTTAGGGTTCATTTTCAATGAGCTGAGCGTTAGTTTATTGCAGAAAAGAAAGCTTTCAGTCAGAAATTGAGCTCCAAACTGACTTGGATCTTAATCCTGCAATGATTTATGCAGATATTTAATGTGTCCATAGAGCAGCCAGTGGGCATGGAGTCTGTGCT
This sequence comes from Regulus satrapa, assembly GCA_013396955.1. NCBI lineage: Eukaryota > Metazoa > Chordata > Aves > Passeriformes > Regulidae > Regulus > Regulus satrapa. The sequence continues at coordinate 338,600 of VWZN01019111.1, forward strand.
TCATGGGACTGCCTTCCTTTGGAAATGGGAGATTTGCTGATGGCAATAACTTGAAATGCTCACTTAAAGTGGGCTGCAAAGTGCACAATTAAACACATGTTTGAGTCTCATCATCCTGGGAGACTGTTTCCAAATACTCAAAATTACCTGGGTTTAAATCTCATATAAATGCTGTTAAAGATGAAGAAATTCAGTGTAAAAATAATGAAACTGTATATTTGTATGCACATGTGCAATTCGGTATTGGATCATTTCACTCAAATTTTGAACATAAGTTACATTTCTCTTTTACACAAAAAAAAAGGAAACTGCAGTTCAGCCATATTATGATCTAAGTTTATACTAAAATATCGCAATTCGTGTGCTCAAAATGGTCATTTTAGCTTGCAAGTATTTGCACATTTAAACTAATGTATAAGATCATATAGATAAGGCCTATAAAATTGTACATTATTGCACTTAAATTGGATTATAAGAACTGTGATTTTTTTTTAAAGTATGTGCTTTTGTAAACTTATCTGGCTACCTAGTTTAATAGAGAATAACATCCCTTTCTATGTTTTTGTGGTGAGGAAGTGAGAAGAGGAAAGGGAAACGTTTTCATCCATCCTATAGAATCCTGTAAAGAGATTTTAAAGGAGAAATTTTAAATTATATGGAAAGGTTATAATTTTCTGTGAAGTCATATGGAACTCAGCACAAAGTGCTGATGGCTTATTTTCATGTAAATTCTTCATCTTAATGTAATTCACATGGCATCAGCACTGATAAGTAATCAGACCTCTCTGATAAAACCTAAAGCACAGAAGAATAAATGAGTGCCATGCATTTAACTCTTGACTGTAAAGCCATAGTCTAACCTTGGCTTCGACTGTATGATCCATAAAATGTACAAGGAACATTTAAACCAAGTTACTGCAGCAAAGGTGATCCTGCCAGTAGCTGACGGTGCTGTAGAGCCCAGGATTGCTGCTGTGGGACATGACCCACTGTAGCTACCCCAGACTGACTTTAAGCCTGCTTAGCTCCTGTCTGGTGCACTCCTCAGCCATGGGGCAAAGGTGTATTTAATACATTATTAAAGTTATGCATGCGAGTAGGCTTATGGACACCCTATTCACTCAGAGCTGATTCTTTGTTCAGATCCCAAATGAATTTTGTTTGTGTGTGTATCAGTGTTCTCTGCTGGCCAGGGACAAAGACATATTAATACTTATTCAGTCTTTCGTAATATCCTTTGCAATCTTCAAATTAAGGTTCCGTGTAAGTATATTGTAGTGTTGTCGGTTGTTCGTGTTATTAATCCTGAAATAATAAAATGTGTATTAGATAGAATCAGGGCAGCTCAACAGTATATTGCAGGCTATAAGCTTTCATTAACAGCTACAATAAATTTTTTGTTAACTCAATGTGTGCAGAGACAGGGAGGGAGAGAGCTGGAGGGAGTGTGATTTGGATATGATAAAGAGAGGATGAAACAGGAGTAGGGTTTGGATTCTGGACAGCTCTGGCTGCTCTTCAGCTTTTTCTGTCAGTTGTCTTCTGGCAATACATTGTGCTGCTTGCTCAAACATAGTAATGGTCCTTTATAATAGTCTTTTGAACATGTGTTTTTCATGGGCCAGGTAGGTTAATATGCAAGAGCTTTTTTTGTTTGTTTGTTTTGGGTTTTTTTTGTTTTTTGTGCTGCTCTCAGCAAATAGGTAGCAAATAGGTGAATGCAGGGTGCTACAGAATGCAGAAGCTTTGGGGATTTTTTCCACTATGATTAAGGAATATATATAACCTAGAAGCAGGGGAGATCTCAGTCACCAGGAGATTGCAGTGGCCAAAAGGGGTATTTAATCATCTAGCTGGGATCAGGTCTGGAAAGAAAGGCCATCACTACAGCTGCAGTCTGACTGCTGAGGAGAAGCAGCCAGAAATGAGCTGCCCGCTCCTACTTCCATCCATCTGCTCCCTCCTTTCTCCATTTTTCTAAATATTTCTTTTGTGTCACTTTAATTATGATCAGCAGAGGCACTTGATGGAAGCTCTTTGTTCTGACAGGTGTGGTGGGTCCTGCAGTTTCAGGGAATGGTGGAGGAGCACTACAGAAACAAGAGCGAGATGATAACACTCACTTGGAAGGACAGGCGTCTGTTTATTTCCCAAATGCTTTTGGCTGGAGTGGCACGTGAAAGCCCATTTCACGTGTTGATATGCAGTGCCTGGCGCTTTCATGTTCCTCAAAGGCATCTGATGCTGCTGAAGCATCGTGACAACTTGGCTGTCTTTGGGATCAGAAGGTTCAGCATCTCTTGGGCCTGCTGCATCTGCTGGTTCATTTGGCAAGAGAAGCAGTGGTTCATAGTAATGTCTTCCACCTCCCAAGTTAAGCAGAAGAATATATTAATTGCAGTTATGTGTTGTCATCTGTACACTCGGGAAACAATTAAGGGAAACCTTCCTAATTTTCAGTGCAAGCTGAGCCTCGGGTGTTCGGTAATAAACCAGCAAACTGTGACTGTGGCTCTTGGATGTATTGGAACCTTGCATGACTGCTGAGCTAAAAATGAAGTGATTCTTTCTGTCCTTCCTTAAGTCTGATCTTAACGCTGTATTTTCACAGTTTTCTGAGTTTCAGGTTTCTGAAGTTTCCCCAAAATAGCATTGTTACGTGGCTTAATAGAGGCTTTTGTGTGGGATTATATAAATTTGAGAAAGGGAAGCAGCAGATTCTTATAAATGAACACTGCTGCATTTCTTTAGCTATATTTCTCCTTTATCTACATGTTTCATTTTTTCTCATCAGATTACAAAGAGAAACTGGGTTTAAAAAAAAGAAAAAAAACTATGGCCATTGCTAGACAAGGAAACAGCATGATGTTAGGGAGGGAAGGTGGAAGCTCTGTATCTTGTGCTTTGGTTTGGCCCAAAGGAGGCTGCAGGGCTTGTGCCAGCCCCGGGTGCAGTGCAGAGCAGCACATGAGTGCCCTGGAGTGTCCACTTAAGACGAGTTGAGCTCTGCCAGTTTAAGCAATCAATCAAACCAGTCTGCCTTCCTCATCAGTTAATGCAGTGAATGAGATTCATAATGTACCATGAAATGAGAAGCTTTTCTGTGGAGGTTTAAAAACAGAAATGTGACTGCTTAGATACACGTTATACAATTGCCTTCAGTTCCAAATCATATGCTATCAACTTCGATTAGGTTGAAAACTATTATAAGATTTGACTTTTGCATCTGGGCAGTGTCTGAAATTGGTGTGTTGGTCATAGGTAAATACAATCTGACCACCGAAACGTTGAAGAAACAGTAGGAGACAACACCGAGACACTGCAGCTAATGACAGCTCCTAAAGCTGCAAGGCCTGGTGTACCAGCATTCCTGCAAATCAACTTCCCTATCGTATTTTAGGCACTGAAAAATCTGTAATCACACTACTGTAGGTAAAATTCCCATTGCAAATGGCAATTGCATGTTTGTAGGATGTCTCAGATGCCCCATCCATGGTGCTGATGTTACTTTAGTGCTAATGGCAATGTAACTTTGTCAGTATTAACAGATGCAGTGGCTTATCTAAGCCTATCATTATAGTAGCCATATGCTCACTGGGAAAGTGCAGTATCCTATTTCACAGAAAGTTAAAGAATTATTGACAGTTTAAGTGACAGCATGGTATATAGGGAGATGCCGTAGTGAAGAAGCTGTCTGATGGCTTAATTTTTTTTTTCCTGTCGAGTTTAAATTGTCAACACTCCTTGTAATAATAAAACTCTTTTTTGCATGGAGAGGACTATAATTTAATTTACTACTGTGAATATTGATTCCTGGATAGTACATTCTTTATCCTGTAGATGACCTAGATCCTTGGTTCCCTAAGGGTTTTGAATAATAAAAGCAGCAAAACGGTCTGGATTACATAAGAGACTTGATGGAGATTAGTTACTTTCTCTGCTGACATTTTAATTTTATTCATTTAATTTCTTCCTCATATTCTGTGTCTTGCTTTGTAAGCTGGAAACCATTGTCAGTGAATTGGTGTTTTAAACATTCTTCCCAATCATATCAAAACTTATGTTCAAAGTAAACCAGAAATGGCCATGTTCATTTTGAGACATGATTTCATTCCTCATTAAATTGAAATAATCCTCGTGGAGATGATTTACTCCAAGTCTCTGTATTAGGAGGATGGTTGCCATGTGCTCCTGACAGAATTCCCTTACAGCAGTCATTGTGATGAAGGGTTGCATCTTCTTTAGAAACTTGGGGAGTATTCCCACAACACAGGGAGAACGGATGGATTTCCTTGGAATCAACAAAATCCCCTATTTCCAACTTCTACCATTACAAGAAAGGATAAGAGCTGCAAAAGTTTACAAGATTCTTCAAAAAAACAAAAAACAGGCAAAGGCAGGAAACAAGGCTGGTAGGAGAGAAGAGGGGTGTGGGAGGGAAGGTGGGAAGGGTCTATCAGTTGCTTTCTGAATCCCCAGTTGAGGGTACAAATGCAGGAAATATTCAGGTTTTTGAAGGTTTTGTAGCCATAGGGGCCAGTGATCAGTCAGGGGACTGGGAGCCTAAGAGAATTACCTGGTCTCTCAAAATTCCCCATCTACCAATGGGAACATGTCAGAATTCTATGTGGAAAACCCTGAACAGAACACGACAAAGTAGTACAGTTTCAGCATAAAGCAGGGGTTACTTCAGCAGGTACTTTAGCAGCGTTTCCTTTGCCCAGTTATTTTGAGCCACTCTAAGGCGATTAGAGCGGCTCGTTACCAGCGCTGAGGAGCTGAGAAGGCGAGTTGTGTTCCCTTTTGAGAAAACTGTCACTATCTCTGCGTGGGCTCAGATGGAATTGAATAAAAGTCTGTTTTGTGCTCGGAGCAGCGAGGGAGCCCTCTTTACTTTCAGTGGCTGGGGGTTAATACAGCCAGCCGGGGGATCTGAAGCCTGTTTGCTCCTGCTCTGTGAGCTCTGCTGTAACAGGAGATACTCTGTATGCACATGAAAGACTTATTTCCCCCGCCCTCCAAGCATTTCAGTGCTGCCCACCAAAGGAGCCTTTACCTAATTTAGTGGCTGTTTTCTCCCTGAAATACTTTACAGTCAAGGACCTGATTAAGTAATACTTTAGGCTTACAGTATCTTTCCACCACCGTTATTAGAAAGAAGTAGGAAAATGTAATTGCCTGGACAGGATTTGTGATGGGCACATTTATTAGCATAGATTATTTTGTATCTATAATGGATACATAAAATTGCTTTTATATAGAAATAGAGTTCTAAAAATGTTGTTAAGTCCCTGAAAGTTGTTTTAGTTTTATCTAAGATGAGACAAAAAATCTGACAGTTCAGCTATGTATCTGTTATGGACATAGAGAGAGAAAATTACTGTCTGTGGGAAGTGATAAACCCTCTAAACCCGTCTCTGTCTGGCACCACAACTGAAATATGAGAAAGAGGTTCTTGAAATAATTCAAAGATATTTTTTATTGGAAATGCAATTTTCAAGTTTTAATAACAGCGTTTTAGGTCAGAAGGTTGTGTGATTTGTGTACCAGACATAAACCTGGTTTGTGTACCAGAAAAAACCAGGATACTTGGCCACAGGTTCCATTTCCAAGTAGATAATTACCACAAGTATTCTTAGGAATAGTATAGACATTTAGGAAATGGTAATGAAATCCGAAAAGAAATTCAAGATGGAACAGCCTGGTTCTTAGTCATAACCTCAGCCATTTGAAGCAGACGCAGATTTTATATCATTCAACACAATCACTGCTGTTCCTTATATATCTCCCACACTTCATGTTGCACAGTATGTTCCTACTGCACAATCTTCAGGCACAGAGAGAAAAAGAAAAAACTAATAGTTTTTGGATAGGTGTGGTTTCTTAATTAAGCATTGCATTTTAAATCATCAAATATATTTAAATTTAGTCCTAGAAATACTCAGTGTTATTATTAGGATTCAAAATCTAGGTCAGCCTCTCAGAAGATTCTGGGATGAGGGCATGTCAGCATGGGCAAAAGCATTAGCCATTCAAGCTGCATGTGAATATGCAGAGCTTCATATGAATTTTTATTACATTAAAGAAAAGGGTTAAGGAAAGAGCCAGAAGGGTTTGATGGAGAAAAAAAAAATCTGCATTTGTAAGTAACAGGATTTTGCAATTTAGCCCATGTGTTAATGGCAAAATAAGCCCTTAAAAGTGTTCTTTTCTACAATACTTCATTTATGGCTACTGGTTAATAAGGCTACTCCGATTTCAATAGTTGCCTTAATTTAAAATGCTACCTTGATTTTCACAGGAATGGCTCTTATTCCATGAATAAATTATTACTTTGTCACTGTTTTTGTCAGCACTATTAACTATGGAATATATTCTGGCTGGTCATTTTAAGTGTCTTTCTTATCAGTATTGTGCCTGGCATTCATTATCCTCTTATCTCTCCTCCATTTCTCTCAGTAGAGAGGTAATGGATTGATTACTTTCACTGCTATATTGGTCAGGATGTACAACAAATTCTCTTCAGCTCTACAGCTCATTCATCATGGATATCCTTTAATCCCCCATCCCTGAGTTTAAACGTTTCATTCTCTTCATATATACTGGATATTATTAGCAAAGACTAGAATCCAAGCAGTGCATCTTTTATAGCTCCTTTACAGTAAAACATAGTTACTGAAAATGTCTGTGTGGGGGCCTGTCTCTGTTACACTGCTCAGGGGGTGTTTTAGTGCCACAGAACCACTAATTCAGCAGCATTTGCATTTTCTGAAATACTGAATTCTATGTTGCAACTGGAGAATTACTGAAAAGAAAAAACACAAAAAAAGGTTCTTTGTGTTGTGGTGCTCCCCAGTGTGCTGCATATTCCTTTGGTTAGCAACAGAATCTCTGGTAAATGGGTGCATATTTGGAATTTTTCAATGGTATTTGAAAATAAAGACCGTTTTCTTGTAAAAAATTATGTGCTGTTCATCGTACATTCATACTATATGGAAAACTCTGTTAGAGCAGCTGAGAGAGCAGAGAGTAGCAGTACTTGCCTTGGATTTTCTAAAAACTTGTTCTTCCCGTTTAAACTGTCATTGCAGGAGAATTCAGAAGGCATCAACATTTTGCTTGGAAGGACCAAGAGAGTAGAAGAATGATAGGGCAAACTGAAACTGAAAGTATATGTAAAGACTCTTCTAGAGATAGGAAAATAAGTTGTTCCTTTCTGAGGTATATGAAGGACACACAAAGTCTGTATTGCAAGAATGTAGCCATGTGGAAGAGGTAGCTCTAACTGCTCATCCTCTGGGAATTACATTTGCTTGTCCCTGGCACTGCTCCTGATACTGATGCTTATCAGTTTGGTCTGCACCCAGGCAGTGGCATGAGGTTATGTTAGCACTTCCTCTGAGGGAGGGGCTTAACCTGCACTTTTTGAAGGCATTAGCTTCATCCCGGGGACAGACTGACCTTCACTCCAGAACAAATAGAGGAAAGAAACATTCTAAATCTTCCCAGAAGGTATTAGTCAAATATGCAGAAAGGCACCAGTCACTACAAATCATCCAACTCTGAGAAGCAACCCCCAAAACACTGATAGTCCTGGGACACAGTCTCTGTTACATCAAGCCCTTCCTGAGTCTCTTGCTGATGAAGGCTTCTTGAAGTACAGTGAGGTTCACAAACAGCCTCTTCAATGCTTTTCCCTCATATCCATGCCCTAGTCTCACTCTCCTCCTCAGTAAATATTAAAATCTTCTCAAAATTATCCCAGATGGGTTAACAGTGATAGAGAGCAGAGGAGAAAATTAAAATGGTGACCTGGAAGAGCAGCAAGTCCCTTCAAAGAAGGTGGTGGTATTCATGCATTTGTTTTTAAACAGCAGAGACATGATATCAATACATTTAAATGAAGAGTCACCTGAAATCCTGACAATATTCAAATTAACATCAGTCACGACGCCTGTGGATAGGGAAGAAGCAGGGAGGAAGATCTAGGCTATGATTCTAAGGACCTGTCTTTTAGCATGTATCTTACAATGCTGTTACAGACTGCAGAGAATAGACCTAGCATAACTGATCCAACGTTCAAAGATGTAAAGAGATGGAAATTTATCTTCTTTTTTTTTTTTTATTTAAAGCATGAATAGTAAAGCATTGAAGCATTTCCAGTAGTGTGTCTGCCCAAAATAAACCATAGAACTGCTGCATATTTTCCCTCAAGGAAAGGGAAAGAGTACTTGGTTCTGATGGCAACACACTTCCTAGCATGAGGTTTTGCAAGAGAAATATCTCATGTCAAGATACTTTTGAGCTGTCCTGCCTCCTCAATTACAATTTTTTAAAAAAAATCCTTATCATTATACCTATATTCAGTCTCTGGGGACACAGTCCAGAAGGAAGATTGTATTGCTTCAGCTGGGTACTGAAATCTCTGTAAGCAGCCCCTTACCTCTTTGACATCTCCTCTTAGATGTCTTGTCAGAGTCTCTGCCTCTGACATCTCTTTTCGATGTCTTTTGTAGTTGCTTTAAATGGAACATGGCCAAAAATTAAGTTCTCATCCTTCCCTATGTCCCTTTTATTGTTATCAACAGTGCTATTATCATCTCTGTCTCTCAGCAGTCAGCATGTTCATAGTTACACTTCTGAATATTTTACTTGCAAGAATTTGTCTGGTCAGATCAACAAGGTTTTTGTCACTGCTCTAGAAGTAATTAGGAAGGACAGATTTCTCAGCAAGAGAGAGGCACACAAGCAAATCTAGACCCGTGTTAGGATCCGTGAAGGTTACTGCTTAAAGGGATAAGATTTTTAGTAGGGCAGTAGAGCCCAACAGGGGGAAAAAAATATTTCTCTCTGTGCTGTTTTAATTTGTACTGCAACTATTAATAGCCCAGGCTTTTCTCATTTCCTGTATTTTTCCCAGTGTGTTGTCCCTTTCTGCTTTTGCTCCCACCAGACTGAAAGAAAGAGTTACTTGTTGTCTTTAGAAATGTCATTTGTCCTGTATCACAGTATTTGATTTCCTGGCACCTTTTGCTCAGCTCTGTGGTTCACAGTGGGAATAATGTTGTGTGTCAGTGACCCCATCATATTATAGTACAACATTGAAATTCTTTCAGGTATGCAGGAGAGGGAGAACTGCTAAGCGTTCAATGCTGCACTCTCCCACAAAGAGCACTCTCTATTTCAGACCATCATTTATTTAACATTTGACAGCCTCCAAAAGGGAAGGGAGGGTTATCCATGCACTTAAATGCATCCTGAAAGGGTGAGATTCAGCCTGTATTACCATCAGACAATCTTCAGATCCGCCTCATTTGACTAATTTCTTGGTAGTATTTCAGTAATTTCAGAAACAACCCTTGCAGAAGTTCTACTTTCAGCCTGTCCTGTCTTTGAATGTATTCAGCCAATGTATTCCACTATTCAGGCAGAAACTGGTCATTCATTGTGTTCAGAGAAGGTTTCCCCCTGAAGGTTTGCTCCTCTGGCCCTGGGACAGGGCCACACCATACTGTTTTGGCGTGGGCAGGGATTTGGGACTGAGAGCAGAAGGGTTGGTGTCAGGAAACTGTAGCCTCAAAAGCAAAATTCCCAGTGAGTTTTTGTGTGCTCCATTCTCAGGAAGTGCTGATGCACAAACTCTCTATCTTAACTAGAGCTTGTGTCCACCTGAGTACTCAGACAACTTGAGTCTTCTCCTTGGCAATGACATTTCTGCTTGCCCTGGCTGAACTCAGGTATCCTGTTTCTTTTATCTGTACCGAGATCACTTGAAGTTCAGCTGCCATTCTCTGTTTCATATCTGGAGGGCACCTACCAATGTGATATTTCCAGCTGACTAGTGCAAAATAAGGTTCTTTTTGCTTTTTCAAGAGTCAGGAGCTTCTAAATTACCATATCTTCTAAGCTGCTACCTTTGCCGTTGATTACGTCTGTGACTTTATTTTAATTATTGCACCAAAAATGTATTCAAATAGCTGTGTCAAGTTTGTCATCAAGACCACATAATGTTGTTCTTAATACACTAAGATCATTATTGAGAGACTAAATATTTTTCTTCCATATACCTCCTGTGCACTGGTTTGAGAATTTTTATAATTTTGCCTGTTTCTTTTTCTGAGCTCTTTTAAGTTATATGAGATTAATTATTAAAACCAAATATGAATAAAGAATAATTTCATATGTTTAATATCTGAAGATATAATAGCCCAATTTCATTGAAGATACACAATTTTCAAGAAAGTAGTTTAAAATATTAAATACTTCTACATTTATATCAAAATATGGTACTTAATTTCTGTTTGTTTCAATTTTGATTAGAAATGCTAATTCAAATAAATTCAAGCTGAGAAAACAGTTTTGAAAACTAGCAGTTAAAAAGAGATCTGAAACCATCACCGTATAGGATGTGGGAAAATTAATGCCATCCTTCTTAAAGCGAGTCGAAAATGAAAGCCTGAATGAGTATTAGCACTATTCTTTAAAAACATGCAATACAATATTCATTAAGTTTTGATCAAATGTTTTACAAATGGAGGAGGATTCCGATCTTTTTTATAAAATATTTTATTGTAGGAGCATTTTACTATTAGGTGATTTGTCTTGCTAGGAAAATACTCTCCTATTACTACATTCAGATTAGACTGAGACTTATCTGAGGAGATTTTGACATTTTGGATTTTGGTTTCTTAGAGCTATCCAGGATAACTCTCCTTCTGGTTTCACAGGAACAAATACTGTATTGAGTGTTTGCCTTGGGAAGTTTGAGAAGGCTATTATCAAACTCTGAAAAAAAAAAAAAAAAAAGATCCTGAACTTCTGCATTATAATAACTTTTTAATACAGTATCAGAAAGATGCAAAAGATCTGCCTGGAGACTGACATTTAGCTATTGTGTTCTTTTAAATTAAATGACAGCTCATAGAGGCGTTCCAGGGCTAGGTGTAGAATCCTGTTATTTAAACATTGTCAAAGCTTGGGTTTAATTAATTCTAATTCAGTGTCGTTTCCCCATCCTTGCATACTCTTTCTGTCTGTCTTTCAGTCCCTCTCTGTCTTTTCTTTCTGCTGGCCTTGAAAGCCTTTGGGCATCTGTCAGGGCTACAGTGGGATTTCAAATGCCTTCATTCCAGTTGCAGAGTGGAAGGGAAAATGCTGTCCTGGCAGAGCAGCAGCAAAGCTTTTCACTGTCAGCTGGAGATTCGGTTGTAGGGTAAAGCTGGAATGCTAAGTCCCAGGCTGGCTGGGGCTCTTAATGTTCCAAATGATGTATGGTGGTTTCTGAGGCAAGCAGAGACACCTTGCTTTGCTGATCAAAAACATGGAAGACACATTTGGGCATTGAGAGCCAGAGTGAACAGGTCATTTGTCAACTTCACCATCAAATGAGGTGGCAGAAGTTGTCCTGTGCCTGTCCAGGAAATCACAAAATCATAGATTGGTTTGGGTTGGAAGAGACGTTAAAAATCGTATCCTTCCAACCCCCTGCCACTGCCAGAGACACTTTCCACTAGACCAGGTCACTCAAAGCCCCATCCTGGCCTTGAACACTTCCAGGGCTGGGGTATCAGCAACCTCCCTGGGCAACCTCTGCCAGTAATTAATTTTACCAGCCTCACCAACCTTCACACTAAATAACTTCTTCCTAATATCCAATCTAAATCGACCTTCTTCCATCTGAAAGGAATTCTACTTGTCCTAAATGTCACAAGAAGGGTTGTGCTGCCTGCACTGTCTGCAGCTCTGGGATAGCTGCAGATACACTGAGGATCACAGCCCAGCTGTGACAGAGATGAGTAGCAGCTCCTAAGAAAATCAGCCAGTAGCATGTGTCAGGGGATGGGAAAGCCATCAAGGAGTGGAATGGCACAAACATATAAGGAGATCAAGGTCTTAAGTTGCCTCTCATTCGGTGCTCATTCAGATTACTGTTTTTTGGCAGAAATAGCTCAGATTAAAAACAACCATTCCTGAATGCTTTTTAAAAAATAAATGGCTTTCTTTGCATACCTAGCTCTCATCTCTACTTGAAATGCTACTGCAGTTCCTCGATGTCTATGGATATATGAATTATTAGTCTATTTCTCCAGTGTGATCTTGGATGGCAAATATTCCTGGGCCCTGAATGGCAATTTTGTAATGAATGTTACACTAGAATAGGCCAGGAACCAAACAGTACCCATTAGGGTTTGCTTTTATGTAACCACCATTCAAAAGCAGTCATCCAGCCTTTGGGTGATAACAATTTTCCACCTCAGTTATGCCCAGTTCAGCAGCTTGGTTGTCTAAAAGAAACCCTACATTTTCTCCTCTTTCTATTTGAATCCCATTCCCCTCTTTGCATTCAGTTCACATTCTTTTTCTTTCAGAGCTTTCAGAGCATTTATGGCTTCAGAAGCCTCTTCGATTTCTCATGGTGACTTCCCAAATAGTGAAAAGCCACCTGCTGATTTTCCCCAGACCAGCAGACCTCTTTTTGTCCTAATCAGCTCCCAGCATGTGCATGGTGTCCTTCATGCCAGGAGCTCCTGTTCCTGGTGCTCGCCGGCCAGCAATCTCTGCCTTTCGGTAGATTAGCATCAACCCAGCTGGATCAAAGGAATTGAAAAATGTGGACAGGTAATCAAAGCTCATCAGCTCCCCGTCCTTTGTACTTAGTAGGGATAGATGGACAATCCTGAGGGAAACCCAGATGTGCCGAAACAGATGTCCAAGGAAGTAAGAAGGCTCCCCCACTGGAGCAGCCTGTTTCTGTCTGCAGAAGGAGCTAGAAACCAAAATTAAGGCCAAATGCCTTTTACACAGCTAAATGTAGATTTCGTAAATTTCAGACCAAAATATGTACCCTCTGTAAAAATATGCAAGTGTGTTTAGCACGATTTAATTTTAAAAAGCAGTATTTTGAGGAGTGCTCTCTGTCCTCTACCTGAGGGATTGGTGAGGAAAGCATCGCATCCTCAGCCGTCTGCTGCAGTGCTAACAGAGGTGGACTGAAAAAACTGTCAAAGCTGACACATCAAAGATCTTTCTAGCTTTTCACAGCCTTGAGAAAAGACAACCTATTCAGATGTTTCCCTTATTTTTTTCCAGATTTTCCAAGAATAGTCCCCTTCTCATCTTAGAGAAAAAATAAAAAAGATTTTAATAAAGATAATGCCATTATTTTTCCATCACTCAAGGACCACTGTGATTCTTCTTATTAAAAACATTGATCCACATAGGATACCATTGATACTGGAAATTAAGACAGAGTTAACACTGTATATTGCCAGTGCACACTAGTGTATATGTGAAATTACAAACTTGAAAATTGGTGTACAAAATACATGTGAAATTGATAAAAGGGCAAAAGGTGTGTTACTTTCCAGTCTTGTAGAAATGAATAAGGATGTACAGAACATTGTTCTCCTCTGCTGGCTTTTAAGGCACAAAAAGCAATTTGAGATGTAGTCTTGCTTTAATGCCATTTTGATTCCTCCCACGGTAACGTCAGTGCCTTCTGTGTGTGTGTGTGGACATATACATAACATTTCTATAAAATAAATGTTCAGTTCTGATTAAAAATGTTTTGTTGTGTTGCTACTATTCATGCAAAAGCTAATTTTTTTTTTGTTCCATGAAAAAAAAAAAAAAGCATTTCAAGTTTATTGGTGAATTTCCACCCAACCCATCATGGCCAGTGCTTGGGGCCATGTGTGGTACTTGGCTTTAGGTGCCAGGAAAGTGACTTAGGGCAACTCACTTCAAGGGGACTGAAGATAATGCGTCATACTGTGCTGGACCTAGCCATGAGGATTTTGTTGTTACAGGTGCTAGTGCAGGCTCGTTACCCCCTGTGATCTGTTGGGAATGCTAGAAGCCATTCCCAGAGGGATGAGCTATAAGCTCAAGCACGGCCCTGCCACACCAGGCTGAGTTCATCCCTGAGCTGGCGATGCCCAGACACCACCACGCTGCATTGGGCTGTGCTTCTCTCATGCCCTGGCTCCTTTGGAAGCTCAGTGTTGATGCCCTACATTCTCTCCCAAGGTCTGGAAGAGCCCCGTGAGGTGCTACAGGCACGAGCCTGGGGCTGAGTACCTCGAGTATCACATCACTGAGTATGAACCACTTCCATCTCGGAGGAGGTGAGGGGGCAGTTTGTTTTGTGAACTCAGTGCTTTGATTAATCTATTCAAATATTAACATGCCTGGTAAGGTAGACCAAAATATCCTCTGGATTTATAAATATTCATATACTAACATCTGCCACATCTGCATAGTCATAATTCTGTTTTCATGGGAGGAGAAGTGTCTCTTTGAGCAAGGTCCAAAGTAGCAGTGGGTTTCTCTGTCATACCTGTCACTTAGCAAGGTGGGTAACTTAAAGATCTCTTGCAGTTGCATTATTTTAGAGTTAGCCTGGTCTACAAGGATTGAATTCCATACTAACTGCAGTTAATGTTAATGTACTGTATGTGAGGTAGTATATGATTTTTACAACATAAAACAGCCCCTTTGATCATTTGCCATCTGATTGCTGCCACTGGCACAGTCCTGAAACAGCTATGCTTTGCTCACTTAGTAGAGTCAGATTTTACTTACGGAGTTGACCTCTACTTTTGGTGCTCAAAAACATGCCTTCCATTTTCCATGGCTTGGCACAAACCTTCAAAACCCTTTCTTCTCGTTTTTATTTTTATTTTTTAATTGCTTTACAATTTTACTTTTATTTATGCTTATTTTGCTCCAAGATGTCTTTTTACTAGGTTTACTTCTAGCTTTATTCATCTGCATTTTGCCTCTAAGTCTACTTGGCCTTCTTCTTCCAAGGAAAAAAAAACAAAAAACAAACAACAACAACAAAAATATATATATAAGCAGCAGCCTTGTTTGTCAGTAGATTCCAAAACAAATCTACAGCAGCTGGCTTGCTAGTTATTAAAAAAAAGAAAACAAAACTATTTTTTTAAGTTCATCATACTGGAAATCTTTGTTGTTTCCTAATCTTTAGGCATAGGGAAGACATCGTTTCAGTTCATCACCAAATAAGTGTGTGCACAGCAACCATATCATCTTTTTGCTTTCAAAAAGAACTTGAAACGATTGTTCCTCAAGTAGATTCAAATTGAGTCCTTTATTCAATGTCTTTTTTCCTTCCAGAAGCTCTCTTCAATACTGTACAGTTGTTTGTAAGGAGTTACATTATTTTTTCTCATTTATAAAATGAATACTAAGTACCACAAAATAATGGTTTGGACTATTTCTTTGGTCTGTCAACTACAGAGGAGGAAAAATGTAAGAATAACTAGAGTTTGCACTTTCAAACTTCCAAAGTTCTGAACTTGGACTTGTTTACTTGAACCAGTATTAAAGACTGGTGTGAAAATTATGTAAAATATGTGTGATTAAGACAAGAATTGTATCATCCCCTACCAAAGAGGATGTCTTGCTTTTATGTGGAGTTGTCATTGCAGACTATTCCCTGGAGAACAAGCAAAGATTTGAAGCTCTGATGAATGGCTGTTTTACAGAGTTGCTTCTTGCCCTCCTGCTCTATCATTTTAACCTTTGACATTACTTTGGTTAGTCAAAAGCAGTTTGATCCTATTATTTCAAGAGAAATTATTGTTTGTCTTTATGAAAAATTACAGATAAGTTTAATTTTAAGAGCTATTGAGTCCCAGGCTCAGAAGTTATTTAGGCATTTTGAAAAATTTAATCTGCATTTTCTGTGGTTTTGTTGGGGTTTTTTCATTTCTAAGAGTTCTTGCAGACAAGGACCTCAGAGCTGCTGCTTCACCTTTAGTTTTATGTTACATTCACAGCATTATGAATCTTTAAAAATAAGTTGCAGCCTACCCAAATTACACTTAAGTTGAGCAATTTGGTGTCCTTAGGAATGTACTGAATTATCTTAATCACATTCTCAATGATATATTACTACCTTTAAAAATTATTGCTAGGAAAGAATCACAAGTGTATAAGAAGGAGCTGAAGAAAAAAAAGTGTAACAGTTAAAGAAAAAAGGAAGACTAAACAAAAGCCAAGACGTAAGTTAAGCTGACTAGAGAAATAAATGTTAAAAATCAGTGTTTCTTTGGTGGTATTGCAAACGTGTGTCGCTGTAACTGTAATTATTATACACTGCAACCATGGGGACCAAAATCTACTCTCAGTTGAACGGGAGTGTTGGTTTAGAACTGGGAAATACTCAGTGTCACTTAAAAAGGCTTTGTGTCAGTTTAACTCCACAGACACAGCACAGCCACACAGCTGAAGCCAGCTCTGATTATGGCTAAGTAAGTACTGCTTCATGGAGTACTGACAGTGTCTGCAGTGAAATAAATTGTCCTTGAAACTATTTTTTCCTGTAAAATGCCATTTCAATCAGTTTTTCCCAAATCACACTAATTAGAAAAGTAATTTAACCATCATTAACAAGGTACATATTTCCAGAATTTGTTATGAGAAATTACGTTGTTTCAAAATGTATTTTACATTTGTTATCCAGTTTAATGAAATTCAAATAGCAAGTTGATATGATAGTTCATTAAGATGTAAAATGGTCAAATATATTATTTTCATTTTAGAATGTCATGCTTTTAATTATGTTGTTGCTATTTAGTACTTTAAAAAATGTCCTATTTTCTAGGTCAATATTTCATATTTGTGTTATGATTAAAACAGTTTGACATTTTGAATAAAAATATATTAATTCATTGTATTAATTAAAAATAATGACCTAGAAAAAACATTTCCAAACTAACCTAAAGACGTCAGCGCTGTGAGACATGACAGTTGTGCCATATTGTCACTGTTAATGACATTTTCTACAACAAAGTAAAAATGCACATACAAAGGAAAAATAAGAAATTAAGAACTATTTTCATTTTTAAAACTCTGTCCATTAAATCTTCAGTCCACTGAAAGGGTCACAGGTTCTTGGAAAGACAAAACCAGCTTTTGAAATATTGACATTTCATGTGAAACATAAAGGGCAGCTTTTGCACAGGTAGATGTTTGTTCTTCTTCAATACCTGTTGGCCTTCTCCTGTCGGAGCGGGGAGGGCAAGCACACAAAAGATGGAATCACAAAGCCCTTGAAGTTTAGCTGCAGATTTTTAATGAGGTTGTTCCCAGGGTTGTTAATTTGGACACATAAACTGCTATTGCCATATGCTTCAGTAGAAGTACCACCATTTTCACTATATGTGTGTGTGTGTGTGTGTGTGTGTGTGTGTGTGTGTGTAAATTTATGGTCTGGAGACATGAAAAAAAATGAATGCAATTATAATTACCTCCCCTGAAACTGGTTCAGACGCACAGCACACGCTGATTAGAGACACCAGTAATTTTCTACTGTGACGTAGGGCAAAATATCATTGAAGACAAAGTAAATGATCACTAACTGTTTTGTTCCTGAGGAATGCAAAATAAAAATTCAAAAGACCACTGCCAATAAATGGTGGTTATTTCATTCCTGGTCCTGTATGTTCCTTTTTGGAGCTTTCATCTCTGAGTTTAAGGCTGTCCTTTGTGAGGACCTTAGAGGAAGCCCTCCTCTAACTTGGTTGTACATCCTGGTTTTGTGTCACTGGTCAGTGAAGTAGCCTATGGATGACCATCTGTCAGTTCCCATCAAGAATCTTGTATCTAAATTAAATCCTGCTATTTTCTGTTTGCCTAAAGCTATAACATATCCCCTCTCCAGAATCCTTATGGTTTCAACAATAGTTCTCAAAGATACCTCCCAGCCCTCCACATTTCTTACACTTCACTATCTTTAATGCCCACATTCAAAAGTAGAAACAGTAAACGCTTTCCTGTGCATGTGGCTTTTCAAATCAGTGCAAGCAGCTTTATGGACCCCTGTAAACCTGCAAACAACTGTTGGGCAGCTCTTGTTCTAGATATTTCGGTCATTAGCAAGAAAAGCTGCAAGTACCTTAAATTAAAATAGATCTTTGATTTCCCACCAGGCCATCCAGAGAAGAAATTCACTTCAATTCTTTTGTGAAACTTTACAACTTTGTCTTCCCAGTGCGGGCTGGAGCCCTGGCGAGGCTGTCATTTGAACTGGAGCTGTGCTGCAGCCTCTTTTGTTCTCGGCTCGCTCAGATGCCGGCTCGCTGCCTGCTGGCTGCCCGAGCGCGCGCGATGACTTGTGGTGACAGCTGTAAAGTTGCGGATGGGAGCAGAGAGAGGAAAAAAGCCCTTGTTCAGTTAGGAGGGGTTTTATATCTCTCTGTTGCCATAACTACACAGAAGGAGAAAAACATGCTTCTTTCATGCTTGTCTAGATTCAAAATTGCCTGTTGTCATCCTTTCATAGGTTCAGCACCTTTGTGGGTTGGCTGTAGCAGCATTTTCGGATTATGGAATGATTGGGAAATTTGTATATTGCCTTCGCAGTTGAAATTTTGACTTAATCACCATGTTTTCTGAGGTGTTCCTTTGTTTTCGTTTGTTTCTGAAATGTTTTAGCCGGGTCTTATCAACCATCTTCATTATGTGAAAGCCATTCAGCTCTCAAAATAGTCTTTATAAGCTTGCTTAATTCTTAGAGAGCCCATAAATTTTAATACTCATTAAATAAATCTGTGTCCTTTAATCTCAATAGATTTCTTAAAAGTGTCTCTCTTTTTTCATTCTGATTTTGGTAAGGCAACTGCTTAAGCAAGCACATCCTGATAACTTAATTCTCTATGAATAGAAAGAACATTTGCAGTTAAATGGTTTCTTACATTATCAGCTAGTTATGGTTCATATTCTTTTGCCATACTGTACAAACCCCCTGCTCAGGCAACATGGATACTAGGAAATTACTTTACTAGGATTTATACAAAAACACTTAATAATAACAGAAATACTTTCCGAGTCATTTACTTAAAAATAAAGGTTTGAAAATCAAGGGTTTCCCCTGTAACAGGAAAACATTAGTTAGGCAGAAGTGAGAAGGACATTTTACAGAATGTTTCCTAAAAAAAAATTTCAATACTTTTAGACTTTGAAAACTTTACAGTGCTTTAAAATGTAGGAAGGAAAAAAAAATTATAAAGCCTTTCACATCTTCAGGACAGATAGAATCTAGAGAGTTGAAATTACTGTAAGTAGGATGATGTTCAGAGGAAATCTTGACACAAATTATGGCTTTTTTAACATAAAAGACCATGTTCTTAAAGCTCAGGGGGCCCAAAAACTAGCTTATTTATAATTTTTTTTTCCAACCTGTAGTCATTTATGATTCTTAGGTAAGTTAACAGCCCTGTATTTAACTACTACAAAAACTTCTGTAGTTGAGGATAGTTATGATTGCAGCCCCCCACACCTGCTGAAGCCACACAACAGGGAACACAGTTGCTGGAGTGGAGTTGTTCAGTTGCAGAATACCCCAGGGAGGGCCTTAATTTAACAGAGCGTTTTCTCTCTCTCTCTCTTTTTTTTTCTTTTTTTTTAAAATTATTATTTTTGCAATATTTGATTACACTTATCTGTTCTGATAGTGTAATGAATCACTAAGACTTATTGTGGGGACACACCAAGAAACCAGTTCTCTATGATACGAGATGTCCTCTGGACCAAGAAATAC
Organism: Regulus satrapa; assembly: GCA_013396955.1. Taxonomy (NCBI): domain Eukaryota; kingdom Metazoa; phylum Chordata; class Aves; order Passeriformes; family Regulidae; genus Regulus; species Regulus satrapa. The sequence continues at coordinate 358,170 of VWZN01019111.1, forward strand.
TGTCACATGCATTTAATCCAGTACATAACACATGCCTGGTACTAAACCCTCCACAGACTATATAGGCCTAAATACTGACATTTAATACTTCGTTATTTATAAATCAAGCATAATATCTTCTGAAAGGGTGAGATTTCAGTGTCCAAGATTTGAATGCTTTTATTTGCTTTCATTAGGCATTCTGTGCAGCAGTATGTGAATGTTAGAAAATATGTACATTACCACTGTCTAGTAAAAATGTGTTTCAAAGACTTATGTTGATTACACTTACATACATTTCATGAAAAGCCTAAGCTCTGCCCCTCTTGAAGCTGGGCAGCACTGCTGTGTTTACAGTGGAGCAGCCTCATCCTTCCTAATTAATGTATGTTAAGCGCTTTGAAGTCTTTGATTGTCAGGTGCTGTACCTTAGAGTAGTGGTGATTTGGGGTTTGGGGATTTTTGGTCTAATAGATGCAATTTGCTCTGGATATATCACTGATTTGTTTTCACAAACCTGTCTTTTTTTCTTTTTTTTTTTTTTTCTTTTTTTTTTTTCTTTTCTTTTGTAACACAAATGTTTTGTTTGCTGGTTGGTGGTGCAGCTGTGCCTGTGGCTGCTGTTAACACACAACTGGCATCAAAACTGGTCAGTGTTTCACTGGTGCTGCCGTGTCAGGACATCAGTTTCACAGATGGGTGCTGCTTGTTCAAAGCCCTCAAAACTGGGAAACGTTTAGCTAATGCCTTGCACTACATGAAGAGATCAAAAAGGTCCAAAAGCTATCTCTTAGTCTTCTGCTACAGGCAATTAGGATAACACTGAATCCGTCCCAGACCACATAGTAATAAATATTTTAGCCTTCCCTTAAATGTGGATTGAAATTCAGGTCTGCCTGCTGGTAAATAAAACAATCAGAACTAGATTTCCCTTTGAATCTGGGTGATTCTGCATTTCTAGTGCTCACAGATTTATTTTTTTTTCCCTTCTCTTTCTGCTCGTCTCTCTCATTTTGTCTCCAGAGAAAATTATTGTCTGCCTGGAAATCAAGTTACAGTGCTAACTGACATAGTGGCATGTTATTGTGGAGAGCAGACCAGACTGGCAGTTTGCTGGGATCTCCTGGGCTTTGTTTGCCTTGGCCAGTACAGAACAGGCTGCAGCCAACTTTGTATTTAATCAGGGGTGAATCCTGAAAAAAAACCCCAGCAGATCCTGATATAGGAAGCTACATCTTTATTTCAACATCTCAGTGGGTATTTTTATGCTGGGTTCTTTGGTCTTGCTGCCTTTCCTTACATGGATCACAGTGTGCATTGGAAAATAAAAGAGATCAAATTGTCACCCTATTATTTTCTCATTCTTTGCATCCATATATGTAATATAAATGCAGTTCATTTTCAAACCCAAGCACATATGCTCACTGTGCATTTGTAACCCTGTTTGATTATAAATTACCAGGCATGGATACCATAGAAGACTTTGCCTCATAAATCAAAGCACCAAAGACATTCTAGCCCCCAGACTCCTTATTTTTTATTATTTTAATGTGTAACTGTGGTACCAAAATCTCTCTAAAGTTGCATGTAAAGCTTTTTTCTTTTTTCTTTTCTTTTTTCTTTTCTTTTTTCTTCTCTTTTTTTTTCTTTTTTTCCCCTAGAGATTAAGGGTGTAGTTTGTCTCTGAATATAACCAGAAAATATGTTGAAATAGTTCTATGGTTTAATATAGGAACATATCAGCTCTGTAATGTGTGAAGGCAGCCTTGAGGTATCTCCTAATGTCAGTTCCAGTGATGATAATAGCCTGAAAATTAGTTTCAAAACATGATATGGTGACTTCCCTGAGTTTTTGGTATATTTAGAAAGGTTCCATTTACACATAGAGTTGCGGTTGCCTTCCTCAATGAGTAATCACTGCAGCTGACTTTGTTGACCCTTGCTCATCATAAGGTGAGAGGAATTTGCCTATGTGAACAACAAAAAATTATTTAGCACAACAGAGCATCTCATCGCCAACAATCCTTTAAGTAGAATTATCATATACAGCCACATATGTGTTGTTCAGCAGGATTTAAAAAATATTTTCCAACTCTCCAGCATCTGTTACTGTTTTCTTTAGCAGCACAGGTGTCTAACAGTGTCAACACAAGGAAGATCTAGACAGGTTGGTCTGCACTACAAAGTCCTACTGCCGTGGCTGTATCAGCTTGGAGTATGACAACTTCACACCTTGCCTTTCACATTGCTGTGCTGACAAAACCCAGCAGAAGATGACTGTCATTGCCTTTGTTCAGGGGCTGGTGTGGCTGTGCCAGCAGCGATGCCTCTCCATCAGCATATGCTCCATCTTCACCAGGGTGTGTAGCTGGGTTAGCACAGTCTTATCAGGGCATGGCCTTGCCATGCTTGTATTCAGTATTGAGCTTTTCTCAGTTCATTTTATTTGGCTTAAGGGCTTAGGAAAGCAAAATATGCAGGAGTTAGCCAGAACAGTCAAGCATTTTCACGTGTCTTGGGTGCAGGATGGTGTCCTGTGGAAACCCCATAATGAACAGAGACCGTGAGAGGAGGACTGGGCACATCAGTATCCTGCAGAGTGTTTTGCTCCTCCATCCCAAGCCTTCAGCAGCCTTGGCTCTTTGCAGTCCTGTAGAGAGTGAGAGTGCTTCACCATTTGTCTGCCTCCCCCATCTCTCCAATAAAGGATCTGTGCACAGGCAGTCCCAGCTTTCTTCTGCCACCTTCTTTTGCTCTTGGTAAAAAAGTTCAACTGAAATTGAGATCCAGTAAGAAAAAAAAAAACAACGTGGAAGTATTTATCTGCAACAGATTAGTTCTCACCTTTTGCAAAAAAAAAAAAAAATACTGTGGTTGCAGCTAATTATTTAATCTCCCTTGGTAATCTCTAGGGAGAGACAGTACATCCTACCTGTCCAAGCACACAGAACTGGTTGTATTCTGCCTGACACCACCTCTGTCTCTACTCGACTGCAGGGACAGTCCAGGTAACTGGATCTGCAGGGTCTGGGACAGAAACTAAAGGTAACGGGGTTCTTCACCCAGAGGGTTGTTGGGCACTGAAGCAGGCTCCCTAGGGCAGAGCACCAAGCCTGACAGAGCTCAAGAAATGTTCAGACAACACTCAGACACACAGTCAGATTCTTGGGGTGTCCTGCACAGGGCCAGGAGTTGGACTCAATGATCTTAGTGGGTCCCTTCCAATTCAGGCTATTCTATTATCTGAAACATCCTCATCTGTTAGTGATTCTCAACAGGCTACACTCATTTCCCTTTTCCTTTCAGGCCAAAAGACATGAAAGGACCTATTTCTTACCCTCAGTCCTGAGTGAAAAGCTGTTCTCCAGAGTGTGTGCCTGTAAGGAATATGCTGTAGCTGATTTTTGTATTTGTCAACTGGGAAATACCCAACCCCTGTCCTAAACATCATGGGAGACCTTAGGGGATGGATGATGTTCATGCTGGCCTGCCAGGGTGTCTGGAGGAGCGGAGAGCAGGGTCAGCTACTGCAGTGCCAAGTGTGTCTGTTTGACTTCACCAGCCTGGCCTGATGAGGCAGCTGGGCATTGAGTTGTTACCTCTCTGTAGCTGCTTCAGGCCATGTATCAACAGCACGAGGGAACATTCAGCAGGTTATTGGGGTACTCTGCAGGCTTTGGGGCTCTCTGTGTGTCTGGGGATGTTGTGGAGAGGAGAAGGAGAGACGTGTCAAAGTGGCAGAAGATCCTGAGTTCTTGTGTGGTTTGCGTGGGAAGGGTTCACCGTGGTAAACTCCTTCCTGTCACTCACATCTTGTGTTTAGCTTCTAGATCTTCTGTTTCATGATTTTTTTTGTATCTACCCGTATTCTACCACTATAAATATAAGCAAGTGTGGGCAGTGCTGGCACTTAATGGTTAAAATTATTGTTTTGCATAACTAGAGCAGAACCTTGGGAATTCATCTCCATACTTATTAAGGGAAGAAGATAATTGGATTTTCCTCCTGGTAACTTTTCTTGGCTTTCCTGTATTTTCTGTCCCAATCATGAAAGCATGAGCCTGTGTGAGCAAACACTGGTCTCTTGCATGTTCCTCACAATAATAATCAGTGATGTTTCATCAATTACCATTTGCAGTTTTATAAGAGGTTAGTTTTCCCATGTAAATTATTTTAAAAGCTGTTTGTAAAAATGATTTTTTCATATTTTATGACTCATATTTTAGCTCTTGCTGCACCCTTTTAAAGCTTTATCTACTAGAATTTAAGTAAAGAGTACTTGATTATAAGTGGAAACAAACCTGAGAGCTTCCATTGTGTCATGGGAATGTGCATTAGAGAAGGTCTTTAAGTATCTAGTCTTCACTGTGCTTAAAATATAGAATAAATAAACTTTGGGAATACATTCCTTGTTCATTTTTATTTCTGATTTTTTTTTAATTGTCACCATATGATTTCTTTTCCCTTTGCTTGATCTACACTATTCCACCGTTGGGCCTGTATTTGATCCAAAGCTTGTGAGCTCTTTAGTTTAATCTGTAATTTGTCCAGTAATTAAGAAGGAGAAAATGTGGTGTGATGGCTGGAGCTGGGGACCAAGAATCAAAGCTTCTGAGTTCTCCCTGGCTCTGCTCCTGACCTGGGGAAAGTCACTTACACCTTCTGACCTATATTGTTTCTGGGACTCTCAATATAATTATATTAAATGCCCCCAAGCAATGATAATGGCAAGACAGAAAATGCTGCCTTTCACAGGCTCCACAGAGATGTTCAGTTGCAGGTTTCAGGTCAAATCCCCTTTAGGTTCAGAGCCACTACATAGCTCATGTAATTTTGGGGATTTGTCTCTTGTGCTGCTCTTTGTGGAGGAAGTATTCAACCAGTCTTTCACTGAGAATGATTTTGCGTCACTAGTGAAGAAGGGGACAGAAAGGACTGCCTTGGTTTTGAAATCTTCATCCCAATATATGGGTGCACCTGTGGCAGGAAGGGAAAATCCTTGTTCTAGGATAGAGCAGTGGCTGTGATTTACTGAGAAGAAACATCAGTGCTCACCCTGCTGAAACCTTGTACTTTAACTGTCTTCGCACTTCATTTTTACCTGGATCTCTTAATAAAACAAATAGTCAAATGAGGAGAAAAAACAAACAAACGCCATTAGAACAAAGAAATGAAAGGAATAAATAACCAGTAGGAAATTCCCAGCACATCCCTTTTTGAAGGTTTCAGGAAATTCCATTTGTTTGAGAAAATGCTGAAAATTAGGAGGAGCCCAGAAGACTAGCAGGAGACAGCTGAGGTCATTTTTCACTGCCAGGACTGCATTGTGTTGTCTCTTCTTTTACAACTCATCGGCAGGCATTATTACCTGGTGAAAAAATTTGTTTTGCAACTCATCCTGAGTCCTCATAAATCATTAATGCCTGGCTAAGCACAGTGTGAGCCTTACAAATACTCTGAGAATGAGGGCCCATTCTGATATAACCTTGTGTCCAATACTAATGCCTGCTAGTTATTTAGTAATACAAAGGAGCCTGAGCGAGGAAGATCGATGAATCAATGCAGTCTCCTGACTCCCTTCTCCTCTCCACCTGCCTTTCCTCTTGCTAGTTCAGATACTGAGCTGCAAAAATTCAGGACAGTTCATAGTCATCTCTCTGTGGACAGCACTATAACAATTTAGGGGAACAAGGGAATCACGGCCTAAAAAAAAAATAAAAAAAAAAGAGGGGTTTCAGTTTCTGATTAGAACTTCTTCTGATTTCTGGGTTTTTACTGCTTCAGACCTGTTTTCTGGTTTGCATCCCTTAATAAATGCATGCAGCATAAAGCACATTCAAGTGTGTAAAGAGCATTGAGATAGAAGTTGTGCCCAGGACTGAGTGTAATTAAAGGGTGCTCAGCAAGTCCAGATAATGAGCCCATTACCTGTGGGAGCTCTTTGGGGATGTAGATGCTCAAACCAGCTCTCACAATACGGGAGGCAGCGCAGAGAGCGCAGCATCATTAGGTACAGTGGCTGAGCTTTGTGTCTTGTTTTTCAGTAATCTTGGCCACATTCAGGAGTTCAAGGATGGTCTGTACTGTCCTGCTTATCCTGAGCTCACTTCCTAAAACGCCCAGCCCATTCAAGAGTGCAAATTGAACTCTCCTCTCCTCTCCTCTCCTCTCCTCTCCTCTCCTCCCCACAGGATCCATCTGTGCAGCTGCTATTCATACAGTTGTGCCCTTAGAACACCATAATAATTGATCATGAGCTTTAAAAGAGGGAGATGGAATGAGGTGAGGTGGAGACTGACCCTTGGTGTAGTGTAATCTTAGACTTGTGTGACTTAGCCATGGATGGAGTCCTTGTCGTGAAAGGCCTCTGCAGGGAAGGTTCTAAAGTCACAGATACAAGAGAAATGGAACTTGAATAGGAACACAGGAAAACTCCAAATGGGGGCCAAGGACAGTGGTTGGGTAAATTTGAAAAGGAGAGAGAGTATCTGAAAGTTTAGAGGGAAAAGTAACAGTCTAAGACATGAAATGATAGAAAATTGGTGTGAGGAAAATATCGCTGCTGTAAATGAAAGTGGGAAAATGGACTACAACAGAGAAAGGAAAAAATAAAATTGCTCACGTGTGAAAAAAGACAGAAAAATGCTTCCTCCATAAATATATGTAACTGATAAAGCAGCTGGTGCTGTTCCTGTGAAACCAGAGGCCTCAGTCACTTTGGCCTTCATTCGAGTATAACACCCCTTGTGCCCAAACCATCCTTGGTCTTTAGCTGAGGCCCAAAGTGTTCATTGTGCGGTAACAATTCAGGCATCCCACTTCCAGCAAAAGCCTGAGAATCCCCTGCACCAGAGTGAGCATTCAGATCCCATTTTAGGTTTTGCTCAAAATGTATCATTGTGTTTTACCTCAGCTGAATTTGTTAAAAATAGTCCCTGCTACAGCACCCACAGGACAAAGTGGTTTATTTTCCCCTATTATAGATCTGACAAAAGCCTGCTGTTATTTCTGTGCCCTCTCTAATGATCTGCTTGCTCTCTGGAGAGCACTGACCCATTTCAGCATAGAATAATTAGCCTTTCAGACACTACTGTGTTTCCATTAAATAGACATAAATGTGCAAGGTGACATTTATTTACTTAGGCCTGAAAAATATGCACCACAGATGTTGGGGCTTGGGAGAGCTTCAATTTCTTTTCATGAAACAGTTGTATATTTGCATACTTTTGTGTTGTTAAGCATAAGTGCGTACCTGAAATGATTCCTGTTGAGTTTCCTCAGGGAAGCAGAGGAGCACACAGGAGTTATTTGGGTCTGGGTTTCGCCATAAGATCCTTTGGCAATGCTTTGGCAGCTCTTGCTCAAGCCTTTCAGTAGCTTTGAGCACAGTTAGAGTTACACACCCTTGAGGTCCCTTTTACTTCATGTAAGGACTCCATGTAAGGAACTGTTGTTGATTTACAGATCTGTCTGAAGAGGAATGTGTTCAGGGTGTTACACTGAGGAAATGAGAACCTTGACCTATTGCAAACATAAAATAAACCCAAAGTCCTTTAGTATTTAAAATCAGCTCTTCTGTCATCTTGATCACTGGCTTCTGAACCGCCAGGTTATTGCCCAGGTGAAAACTGTATTATTCATCTTGATAGCCACTTTGGTCTGCAAAGTTGGAGAGAAGTCTTAGCCTTAAAAGTCCAGGCAGCATATAAAACATATAGGTTGCTTAGTAGTTCACATCCCCACATGGAGACGTGGCATGCTATCATTTCATTCTGTTAGCACCAATAGGCTCTATAAAAGGAGGCATCACGCAAGGTAGGTGCTTTATTGCAGGATGGAAACACTTTCATAGGTTATTTTAATCATTATGATTCTTTCATGATGTGTGAAAGTTGATTGTTGCTGTAAATGAAGCCATTGAAGGCTAAAAAATAAAAATGCTGTGATGGTAAAAATCCTTGGAGTGCAAAAAATAGGAATTGCTATAAAAGGCAGTAATTTATTCTCTGCATGAGGTTTTTTTTATCATAAGGATGCTTTTAAGCTAATTCTGAAGCATATACAATGTAATCTATATAGCTGAGGTATATTGCAAGGTGTATAGATAATTTAGCTTTTTTTGTGCACTGTAATTTATATATTATTTAGAACTGCTATTTCTTTTATGTTAACTGGGAGGCTTAACACATTTTTACTATGTTAAGGATAAGTTATTTTTGCAGGTCTTGTGGTTTTATTATTTTGACCCATATCCAGTTCATATTGCATCATAATACCATTTTTACTAATATTATTCTAGTATGTTCAAAACTTATTTCCATTTGGATAGAAATTCATTAGCTCTTGATTTTGATTATAACAAATTATTTTAACTTTTCTGTGATAATGCATTCTCTGTGTCTCTGATTTGCTAATGCTGAAATATTTAATTTTCATTTTTAAGCCTTCCAAATTTAGGAATTGTTTTTGCCCTTTTTTTGCCTTTTTTTTTTTTCTTTTCTTTTTTTTTTCTTTTTTTCCCTGTGTATATATAAATTTCAGTTGTTTATACCTACTGGTTCCTGCTTTTTTCTTTTTCTGTTTTTTTAGTACGTTATGTTCTTAACTTCTGACTGTCTGTGTTGAGCCAGTCTTACCAACAAAAATATCAGTTGTTTCCTGTTTCTCTACTTCTTTACAAAAAAATTGAAAAGTAAAAAGTAAAAATAAAAAAAACTCTTAATGGGAACCCTGGCACTGTCTGTCTTCTCTGTTCTGCAGAAATGTTGAAGGAGTTGAACCAGCAACGCAGAGCGAAAGAGTTTACAGACCTGAAAATTATTGTTGAAGGCAAAGAGTTTGAAGTCCACCAAAATGTTCTAGCTTCCTGCAGCTTGTATTTCAAGGACCTGATTAAAAGGTTTGCCTTCCTTCCAGCTGTGATCTGCTCTGTTCTTTTGTAGGGCGCATTTGTGTCGCTTTTTTTTCCTCCCCTCTCTTGCAGGTTTATGAAGATTGAATCTCCTGTCACAGAGCCAGTAGCCATTCTTTCCACCTCCTCTGAATGTATTTCCAAACTGAGACTCAGATCTATTTGTTACACATCTGACTCGTGCAGTGTAATTATTTCTGATGAGTAGAGGCTGGTTTTGGCCGAAGAAAATATTCCACCACTGAGAAATCTAAGATTTAAACTCCACTGCTAATGGTGATTCAGTCCACAACTAAAAACTACTGCTGTCAATGTTGGCAAGGGACTCTGTCACACAGGACAAAAAGTCTGTGCTTCAGGCTGCAAAAAGCCATCAGCATTCAGGTGAATGGTGCTGAGACATTGTGCAAATAAAGCATTTGGAGTACTGTAATCCCTTCACCCTGAAATCTTTGTTACATGCTTTTGTGTGGCTTTTATGGGCAAAGGGATTGATATTTTTATTATTTGGGGACCTTTAAAAGAAGGAAAGGCAACTTAATTAATTTCTCTAGGAAAAAAAAATGGAAATAAGATGATTTTCTGGTCAAAATGTAGCTCAGTCTGCATGTTGGACCTAACAGTAGCTTTTTCATACAAACACTTCAGCTTAGGGTAGGTATAGGATGTGCATTTTCTAAACATCATGTCTCCACCTTCGCATTTTCCCCCCTCTGTTTCTAGCTGATTGATTCTAAACAGTGCATGATAATCTTTTTTTTCCATTACATTGATTTTTCAATTTGTATGCTTCATATACTTGCATAGGAATAAATCAGTACTCTCGTATTATTAGTAAGTTAGAGTAGCAAGTAGGGAGAAAAAAACCACAAGGATAACTTTCATTTTTCTCTCAATCATCAGCAAATTAATGCAGCTGCTGATTTTGCCTTGCAGTATTTTCCTGAGCAGACTGAGCCTGGACTGTGCTAAAAAATGGGATTAAAGAACATTTTGCTTGCTTCAAATCCGGTATTTAAATTTTGCCAACTAACACAATAGTGACTGTATTTTATTTCAGGATGGCATATTGGCTGGTATCTCCTTTCAGTGTATTGTGTCCTTTTGCACAAAGCTCGTTCTATAATTATGGATATATATTACATTTCTATGATATAACTGTACTGACTGCCTTATCAATTATTCATAAAAAATATGTTGGCCTAGGAAGCATGTCTTTTCCCCTCTGCAAATCTAATGATTGCTAGCAGTAGCTATGCCAGATCTCTCCTGTCCTTTCTCTTCTGTCTGCTCATTATTATTTAATTGTTAAGGCTGCACTCTATGCTTTTCAGGGTGATAAAAAGTACAGTCTACAGGAAAAGAAAAATCATAGAACCAACTTACAGAAACCAGATCACTGACTGTCCAAAGACTGTCATTTGGATTTTGTTGTGAAGACATCTGCTTGTGTTCAGAAGTCACCAGGCAGCATCTGTTTCTAGAAGCACACTGATGAATCTTGCTGCTTTATTATTTAGTTATTAAATAGAGATATACATTAGATTAAGCACTGTTCTGAATTTAGTTATAACAATACAGAACATTAAAAATCCTAGATTTTGTGAAAGCAAAAGCCTAGATTTCAGCACTTGTTTTATTTCAGCTGCCCACATAGGGCTTTGCATGCATTACAGTTAAAAAGCCATGGAAGGTTTAGCCTGTTTGCTAAACTCAACACTTTTTGCTTTCTTTCACATCATCAGCAGCAATAAATATTCCAGAGGTCAATTTTTGTCCACCATTGGGTCTCTTCATCCCAGTTGTCTTCCATATATAACCTCAGTTGCATACATGTAACCTTGATGGAGTCTAATGGAGTCGCACAGGTGTATCCAAGGCAAAAATACCTTTATTACTGATGATGATGCTTGAATAAGAAAAAAAGCAGCTTGATGTCAAGTTGAGTTTGTGAAACTGTCAGGTGAGAAAAATAAATATTCACCTGTAAACTGAGCAAATGTGTCTTTGCAAAACAATGAACTCAGGACTATGTGGTGGAATTTCTAAAGACTTGCTTTTTGTAGGATATTTACAGTGTAAAGCCTTGTCCTTTCTGAAACCCCATGGAAGTCAAGGGCTCAGATTGCAAGAGGCACTCAATTTTTTGTGGGATCATGCCCTTAATAATACAGAATCATTATAGTTCATAGAGTTAGAATGTTTACAGATACAATACATCTAGAATCCTCTATGATATTTGTTAGCAGCTCCTTTGAGACAGCACTTAAAGCTTTATGTGATTTATATTGCACTCCTTGCATTATTATAGAAATCAAAACAAGAAATGGCATTTTTTTCTTGAAGAATAAAAGAGATCTCTTTATATTAAATATAATAGAAAGGCCATTTCAATCAGTGCAAGCCAGGGTTAAACCCTAGTGTCATTCCAACCAAAGGCACCGATGTGTCACCAGAAACATCAAGGAGAATATGATCTATTCATGAAGCTGCTATGTACATCTATAGAAACATGCAGAAATAGAAGCTTTCAGAGTATTTACTTTGGCTTATTATTTGCCACAGGCTGGTTATTATTAACCTCATATTCTGCCATTGATTCCACTGCGTGTTCAAGTTGGTATCTGATGGTAGAATAGCAAGTAGTGTCTCAAAAGAATAAAAGAGAAATGTTCAGAATCAAATAAGATCAATTATTTCCTTCTCAAAATAAAACCAAAATACAGATAAAAAAACATAATAGAGCTAGAGTTATTGCTCATCTTGAAGAAGGCTATTTGATGAGAATTAGTCATAGCAGGGAAGAAAATATGTTGTTTTTATTGCACTGATAAAAGATGATAACCAGGTTTGATTGTCCAAAACAATTCTAAAGTTATTTACGAAACAAATTTGGTAATGACAGTGCATTTTGAAACCCCATTACTTTCTCAGAAAATGGCTAATCCTGTGCTGAGCATATTCTGCTCCTCATCCAGAAAATTCTCCATTCCATGTGATTTATTTTTCAAATATATGAGCCCTTTTGAGCTTGGTTTAGTCCAGTCCTGAGCCTGAGCTCAGCCCCCGTACCAGGCACCTGTTTTGGAAACAGGTCATCCCTGTCAGAAGCTACACAGAACTCAAGCCTAAGCCAGGACGTAGTGTTCATCTCCCTCCCAACAGCAACTGACCATGGAAAACAATCTCAGCTCTTTTCAGTGCAAAGTCATCTGAAAAGGATCAGGTGAATTAGGAACAGCAGGTGTGAATATTCCTGATACCACTTCACTGTGCCCACGAAGGGAGAAAGGTGAGAATCAGCAGAAGGGTGAGGATCCATATAGGACTACTGCAGTATAGGGCTTCAGGAGAACATGGTTGGTAAACAGCAGCTGGTTTTGTCCCCTAAAGGTCAATTTACATAATTTTGAGTGCACTGCCAACCACATTGACTTCAGCCTGCTTGACTTTGCTACTCATGGAATCAGCCATCTCAAAACAAGGACTTAACTTATGATACAGACAATGAAGAGAAGAACCTTGAAGGCTTCCTCAAGGATCTTTTTCTCCTAAGTCGGGTTCCTGTGTGTAGGCAGGACCCCTGGACCATAAGAGGTGTTTGTGTCTCGTGTTAGCTAACCGACATTTAGGTCCAGGGTTGGCACCTAAGGCAGGTTGAGTCTAACCTCACCTTCTTGACTGTTACTGCAGTCTGCAGAGAGGGAGACAGACCTGTCCAAGAGGCAAGTCTTCTTCTCACAAAACAGGTGTGTAAGAGATGGGGTGAAGGAGGAGGCCATCCCCCTTTACTCTAAAAGAGAGAGTGATTTGCATGGACAGTGAACTTAAGATGGGTGTTCCATTGTTTCCCTCAGGGTTTGGGCCTAAGCTGGCTGTCTAGGCTTCTCTGCAGCTGGAAGGAAAGATGGGAATATCTGCAGGATGATAAATAGCATGAATTGCCTTCTGGAAGTGCTTATTTCTCATGACCCAGAGAGAGGAACCAGTCACCCAGCCTGAATCATAGTTGACTAAGAGGACATAAATGATTTCTTACGGGAAACTAGTGTTTTTCTTAATGGCACACATTTATGCTTATACACAGAAAAAAAAGATACAGATCCAGATCCATCAAAAAACACATCTCCAAAATGTGTCCCTTGCAGAGTGCAGATTTTCTTATTTAAAACATTCTTGGTTTGGGGGAGGAAAGAAACGAGCTTCATTTTAGTATCTGTCCTAGAAGAAATGGTGGAAGGTTGGTGTGGGGGTGTGTTCCGGGAGGAAGGAACAAATGGAAAATCCCATGAAGAGCCACTTTTTAAATTTCCAGCTGTGTTTGGGATAGACAAATGCAGCTGCTGAATAAATGGAATTTCTGATATTTCCGTAAAAAAAAAAAAAAAAAAAAAAAAAAAAAAAAACCTGTTTCACCGAAACATTTTAATTTGCTGCTTTCTTCTTCTTAACCCAGAGTACTGGAATCTCTACCAAATATGACATTATTAAAAGGAAGCACTTGACATAAAAACCTCTTCTTGGCCAAAATGCTTGCTTTTATAAGCAAGTTTTTACAAGTAGATTTCTCTCTGGTCAGAGAAATCTACAAGTAGATTTCTCTCTTGTTAAAGATACACAGATCTTACCCTACAAGCTTTATCTTTTTCAGATTAGATTTTAATGATGTTTTCTCTAATCTTTAAGTCATCTTGTGAGCCTGATTCCACTGGCATAAAACAAAAAGTTTTATGTACAAAGAGATTCTGTCACAAGAAGCAGTATTTTGGATTCATTGTAATCTGGCCATGCTATGTTCATCCTTCTTTTCCTACAAAGCAGACCCAGTGACTTCATGGCCAAATTGCTTTTCCACAATACCCTGCTTTTTTTTTTTTAAGTCTTCAGATTGATTTTTTTTTGTTTGTTTTGTTTCGGTTTGGTTTTGGTTTTGGTTTTTTTTGGAGGTTTTTTTTGTTTCTAAAGTGCTCTCTGAGGGCTTGAAGGCAGGGCAGGAGAAGTAAAGCATTTAGGGTGAGAAGACCAAATTCCTCTTGCTTTACACCTACGCAGAAGACGAAGATGTCATTCTGCATTTTACACCGTTGTGTGAAAAGGGAGCATTTGGATGCACAACAGAGAAACCTGCCACTATCCATCTGAAACAGCCTGACAAAACTGCACAAGTGTTTAGGTGTCTGGAAAACAGACTGTCTGGTTTGTGTTTACATTCTAAAAAGCCCAAAATGAGAAACAGCAGGATGAAAGAGAAATCTACTCTTAGTGACCCCTTCGCGTTTTCCTGCTTATTAAGAATCTTGCTTTTAACTCTGGGAGAGGCGCAAGCAGCATTTCCACATCTGCATACTTCAGCTCCCTTGTAGAACAGAATGAATGTGGAAACAAACTATAACATGTAGCTGAAAACAGAAATAGTGAATTAAAGATAGGACATTTGTTTCAGGTACTAGGAGATGGTACATCGTGGCTAGAGAGAGAATGCCAGGGGTTTCAGTTAAACCATTTAAACGATGAGAGTGGGAGGTCGCATGAGAGTTTAAAATATCCTTCACTCTTTACAACAGGGGGACAGGTGTAAATTGTGCTGTGGAGAAGGTTTTTCTCTTAAACGAGGCAGTGATAATTGCTGTGTGTTGGGCACAGGATCTTGGCATGGGACACAGCCCCTGCTCTCCATGGCCCATTTCCTATTTCTGCACTCGCTTTGCCTGCCCAGGCAGCCGCCTGCCTGCCCCTCAGAGCTCCCCGCTGGGCTTCAAATTTCTCAGCTGCCAGACCTTGGAAAACATGTTTTATCAGGCAAAAAGGTATGGTCTTCTACATAAATGAATGGCAGCTTACAAATATTCAGTGGTGTTCTGCCCTGCCACAAAACCCATCACAGGTGTCACAGCCTGGCTGTTTCCAGCCTAGCACGCATGGCTGTGGATTAGGAGGGTGAGTGGCTTGGGCTGGGTGCTGCTCTGCAAGGAGGGGCAGAGCAATGTGCCCGACTCTGAAGAGAAACCCTGGCAAGGAGGACAGAAAGGTTCCTGCTCAAGCCTTGAGGTGCAGCACAGAAATTCAGCTTCTGGCTGTAAAATTCTGCCCTGTAATCGCAGCAGTTCATGGAGGCACTTAGCAGATCCCTGAACCTCTCTCTCCCTCATTGACAGCATCTCTGTTTACTGTAGCTGGGGCTTCTTGCTCCCATAATTTCTAGACTCATCCACAAATTCTGCAAGGAATGACGGACTAATCACATGTCTTGCTCCAGCTGTACCCATCTGAAAGCCATGCAGCTGTCATGAAACGTCTCTCAAAATGCCAGTGCAAGTGACCCACCTGTATTTACTTACATCTCAACAGGCCTGCCTAGGCTTAACTCTGTTAAAATTCAGGGGTGAAAGGGAACAGTTACCTAACGAGGTGCCATTCAAGATAAATGAATCAAAGACAAAAGAAAAAAAATCTTCCATGGCATAGAAACAGCAGCCATATTCTTGAAAACTCATTTCTGGGGCAATTCCAAAGGCCAGTCTTGCCCTAAAATGAGGGTAATCAAATTTCCAACTCCAACTTGCTTGTAGGTAGTTCCAGGAATCAGTAGTTCAATCCTTTCATTTACATTATCAAGGCTTAGCCACTGCTGGATTGGGATAATGAATTTGAATTAATATGACCAGGTTATGATCATATCTGATCACAATGCCCTCTTTGCTTGCACAGTGCTGAGCTTTGGTGTCTGAAACGCTCAGAGCAGTTCTGCAGAGTGGATGGGCAGGGACTGATGGAGTAAGGAGAATCATGTGCCCTTTCCTGCCTATCCTTTGGCCATAGGTGAGGTGCTGTCAAGCCTTTCACTGATGTTTCTGGATCTGTAAATACTGTAGAAAAGCACTAGCAACAGCCTGTAGCTGAAGGAGAAAGAACCAGTGCCTGACAGAATTAATTCTAATTACTGTAATGTTGATTGGGATCTTTGGGCAGTGCTGTAATCGTAGTAGTAATAAATAATAATGGTGGTTATCATTATTTTATTATTGTTTTCCCTCTAGATATTTCACTGATGAGAAAGAGTCTTTGGGTAGACTACCTAGATAATTACTTGTATAAATTTCACCAGATTCCTAGGAAATAGATTTATTAGCTGCATGCCAGCTCTGTGTTAAGCTGGTATTTGATGGTGTAATAAATATCATTAAAAGAAATCAGATAGGAGCTGGGTAAGGGTTTGAGCTTTAAGTTTGACGAGAATAAATTTTTTTTCTGTCCATTTACTTTGAATCTTCCTTCCTATATAAGCCCCCAGGACCTGCTCGCATCTTTTCTTTACCTTTAATAAATAGTAGCTCTCATCCAGGTTGTTTTGCCACTGAATTAGGCTGCCAGAGATACTTGCAAACAAGTTAATTCCCACACTATTAATAAGTTGGCCCTGTTTTTTTTGTTTGGGTTTTTTTTTCTTCTCCTCTACTACCTTGTGAGATACAGTTTATTCTCAGTCCCTAGAGAAAGTCTAGGTCATGAAACACTGTTCTTCCAAGGGCACTTGCTATTCACTTCTTCATTCACTTGCCAGTCGTTAAGCCAGCATCTTCAAACTCGTCATCTTCTTTCTTAAATCTCAGCAGGGAGCCAGATTTGTGCCTCTGACTGTGATCTCCGACACTGCAGCGTTACAGGCTGCCGCTGATCCCGCCTTTAGAAATGGTCCTGGCCGAGCATTTAGATTGTGTTCCATCAGTGAATGGCATTAAGGGTATATAGGAAACGTGGCTCTTTTGTTTGCTTTTTTTTTTATTCCGGCCATGTTGTCCGTGAACAAAAACGTTTGCTCTTAATCCTGTTGCTCGTCTTGGTTTGTAATGATCATTTCTGTGATGGTGAATTAGCAGGAGCTGCTGGTGCGTGCCCGAGCTCACAGCCATTAATTTTCCTGATTTTCTTCTGATAGAGCAGGTGCAAACTGGCAGCATTTGAGCCTAATAAGTTACACTAGTCTTGCCAGATTTTGTTTGCCTGGAACAAGGAACATTATTTGTATCAACATCCTGATAAAAAGTGAGCAAATGGATTTGTTGGTCAGGTAAATTTTCCTGACGAATTTGCAAGCCTGTGTTTAAACAATGTAATTTATTTAATCTTGTGATTTTACTAGTTCTTTATTGTAATCATACAATAGAACCATTACAGTACATGCTTTCTTCTCTCATGAGACAGACGGATAGTGACTGAGGCTCAAAGATAATGTTTATCTACAAGATAGAATAACGAAGGCAGAGATTTGCAAGTTAATACATTTTGAGCTGATAAAACAATTCCAAAGGAGAAGTGATGCTGGGGTGTAATTTTTATTTTTTTTTAAGCCTGTTTAATGAAATACTCGGTGCCTTTTGACATATGTATTGCAATGATGTTGCTCTATAAATGTCCCTTCCTGTCATCATTTGCATGATTGATTACCTTACAGCTGCATAAACTTGTATAACTCGGTAAATAACCTTTTACCTCAGTATGCACATGTTTCTTGGTGCATATCATGGAAATATATGTTTGGACATCTATGCCTTTATATCTCATGAACCCATAATTACGATAAATCAAGATATTCAGTACAAAATACGACTTTCCATGTAGAGTGCTGAGTCTGATCTGTATATAGCTGAAGGTTGGCTATAATTTAGCAAAGTGTCTTTTCTGCTTCTCCCAAGATAAGTAGACATGTTGGTTTTGAACCGCTAATGACCGAAGATGCTAAAAAAATCAAATAGTGGACAGTTAAAATGCAGCATCATTGCAGTCTCTTCTTTGCCTGAAGTTTCAATGCTGTAAGGATTAAAGTAAAAAGTTAAAGTTCCACAATAAACAAGATGTTCTGTCTAAATTGTGTCAACTTGAACAGCAGTTTCTAATGAGCACACAGCTAACAGATTCTTAAGCCTCATGAGAAGCTGTCTACCCCAGTCTGGAGTCCTTTCTTTGGTAATCAAAATAATTTGACAAAGATAAAAAGAAGTAGCTTTTCTTCAGTTAAGTGCTTCGTCTTACATAAAAATCTTGGATTTCCTGTTTTCTGGAGTCCTAAATACTGTCCAGGGAACAAAGCAATTTAATTTGATTTCTTTTTAGCGTCCTGTCTATCTTGATAGAAAATATGTAGCTCTCTTATAATGGGAACACAATTACTTCAGGGTAAACATTTATATTCCTAATTATGGAAACAAGCCAGCAAGATCAGCATGTTGAGCTGATAGAGCAAGTCCTGGGAAGGGCTGGAGAGGCCAAAAAGCAGTTGGGTGATGGGACAGGCCACTGCTTTGGTCTATGCAGGGAGGAACCGGCCCCAAAATAGGGGCTTCAGTTTTCTCAGTCTAGGGTGGAGCTGGAGCTCCTCCCTGCTGCCAGCAATCCTGCAGCCTTCTGTCAACTCAAACACTGTTTTTAGTGGATGAGATTTAGATCCCTGAGTTGTATGAGACTTTGAGCCTTAGATAGTCAAAGGCAACAGTTTGGGTTTTTTTGTACACTGCCAGAACGAATGTGTTTTCCTATTTTTTAAAGATAGATTCTGAGTGAAATATGAACAAAATTTAGGTTATATTATGGAGCTAGTTCTTTCCTGCTGGCTCCTGCTGGGAGAAGTAGTGGCAGTAGGCTCATGGATGGACCTTGGAGAGGCAAAAGGAGAAAGTTAGATGCCAAGTCCCACATGTCTAAGGAAAGATCACAAATAACAATCTAAGTGTGTCTTTATTTTAAAAGATAATCACTTATTTCAGTGCCCTTTTGGAGCACAAAGCTTAAATATACGTCATACCTCTGAGTCTACGGCACGGTGAGTCATATGGCATCGAATGTAAATAGGTGTCACAAACTCTGTCAGTCCTCCTGTTCTCAACCAGGCAGCCTGGGCGGAAGCTGAACCAACTGTTCCTAGGCAGTAATGTACATTTACATAAAATGTTTCACATTTTTCATGTTTATTCGGTGCAGATGGCTCCGTTTTGAACATCCAGAATTTGTTTTGACTTTGTGACTGTAGCTTGTAAACAGAGCGTTGGCTGGCATCTGCACCGGGTATAGGTAGTTTTTCGTATTCGATCTAAAATTGAGTGAAGCTGTAGCCAAACCATTAGTCAGTCAAAATAATGTTGCAAGCCAGTTAAAGGCAGCATATCCAAACCATGAGGGAAGGCTGAATGAGAGGCGGTAGCGCTGTCCATAAATTGACAAATTGATGCGCTCGCGGTGTTTCACTTACACAGCTACTTTAGCCAGACTCTAAATGTGGCTTTGCAAATCAAGGCATCTCACTATTAAATGTTTTGAACAGAGTCACACAGGCGTTCTGTTATGGGAATATGTTATGTTGATACAAATAATGCAGGAAAAATGCATAGATGCACATTTATTTATAACTCAAGATGCAGAAAACTTCAGTTGCCTCACTATTAAACATGAAAGCACTAAGGCTGATTCTTGTCTGTGTGTATTAACACGTCTAGAAATTATTTTCAAGGACAAATAAATACCAAAAAAATTTTAATTTCTCTACTTTTTCTTTTGTCAGTTCCACTACTAGATCTTGCAGATGACGCATAAGGGTTATTTTTCTTGCTATCAAGTATTTTAAACATCTTTGCTCTTTTCTATATATTAGTTAACAGAAAGGGACACTGATTCTGATTTGTTATTTGAGAGTGTAATCGAGCCATCTTTTGCTTTAAAAGGTTCCCTGTGCTTTGTCTTCTCTAGCTGAAGCAATTAAGTTGAAGGATAAGTAGCCAGACTATGTTCAAAGGCATTAGCTTGATTTTGTTGGACTTAATTATTCCAGACAATGCAGAATATTTTTCAGTACCTCCCCCCTTACCCATTCAGAGTGTATCTGTGCTTCCTGCTTATCTGCAGGTTCAGTTCTGCTTGCACATTGCTCAGGTCTATCACCTTGCTGGAAAAATACATGATTTGTAAATCTGAAAGAATTCCCCAACAGCTACCATAAAATTAAGCTGTTAAAGAGCTCTTGGAGCTTGTTTAAATGTAGACCTAAACAAATCTCTTTGCTGTTTAGCTCAAGATAAATCTTTTAAAAAGTCCTGTTCTAAATCACTTCCCAATTTTAATGAGTTTATATATCAGCCTTTGCCAGATTTTTACTGTAGCTTTTCTCCAAGATTATAGCCATGATAAAGTAAGGACTAAAATTGTTTATTATATATTATTCTTCGGAAGCAAAACTTTTTCCCCCAGAGGCTGTTGGGAGAGCTATTGATTTTCTGCCACAATGTGAAATGTGTGACCTTTATAATATGAGCAATGATTACAAGGCCAATAAAATGACATCATTCTGTTTAAACTTTAGAGTTCGCCGGGCAAATAGCAGAATGTGCCACATTTAATGATGTCCATGGACGATAAGGGTGCATTGACTGGCTTCAAGTGAGACTGAAACATGAAGGAGGCAGGTTCTCAGTCCCCAAAACACCTCATGTTTGTGCTAGGAGTTGGGGAACAGGAGTGTATGTACCAGGTAGAACTATGACTTTTCTCAGCTCCAAAGGCAGGAAGTTGGGTTTTTTCAGATAACAGACTTCTCTAAATGTTTGCATGTACTGATGTCACCAACAAAACTCCTCCTGTTGTGACACAGGATGAGCTATTTGGGGAGCATCTCTATATATTGCTACAGATTTTCCCAAATCCACTGCATTTGCATTTACAGGACTAAATTCTATTCTTGTAATACAGCTTTAGCCAGTTCATTGCAGTTCCTCTATAGAAGCCAAGAAAAGACTCTGTCCCAAATAGATAAATTATAACTGCACGGGGCATATGATACTCTAATATATGTGAAAAGAAGAAACAGGAACCTTTAGTCAGGCTTTGAGGGGGATGCTACAACTTGATTCACTGGAATAATTTCATAGAGAAGTCTGTGGAATTTCCTTTTCAGTCACATCTGTCTGTTTCCCAACATTATGTTCTTATCATCCTTCAGACATTTATGTTTGATCCATTAGGACCTGCTTCAGCCAGTTCTCTACCCATTCTCCAGATCCCTGACATGGAAGCTGGGGTAGCTGGGATTTCCCTGTGCAGGCTGAATCCAGCCTGAACTCAGTATTTGATCCAGTCAAACATGGAACCAAAAGGCTCACTGCTTAGAAAACACAAGAAAAACAGCACAACACATTCAAGGCATTGCAGAGGCAGGACAACATATAATTTTCTTTCCCATTTCTGGCTCATTGTGTAATATCAATAATCTCTGTAGCTTTGTATTATACTTGCCATAAGTGGCTCTAGTGATTGATTAAACACCTTAGCTTTTCTTTGGCATTTAATCAATTGCAGCAGCAGTTTATTGCTCGGTGTATTACAAAGTAAAAGAGATTATTACTTAATTATTGTGAAAAATAGCAGCTTGCAGTTGCTGCTAGCATGGGTATGTGTCTGCGCTGACATCGGTGTCACATCATCTTTTCCTTGTGCCTCCTGGTCTCCGCGCTGGGTGCGATTGTGCGATTCCCAGCGGATCACGCACGCGCCTTCCTGCAGCCATCGCCAGCACAGCGCAATTAGTGGCATTAAATAAATAATTGCTTATGGTAGGGCTTCCCACAGTGCAAAGAGCCCGACTCTGTCACTTGCTGGGTGCTTCCAAACCTCCCTGAAATTTTAGGTGGTGTGTTTATTAATCAGCCCAGGTGGAAATGAGCTCACTGTCAGGTACAAACCACTTTGGGGAGAAGTTCAGCAAGAATTACATCAGTACCAAGAGGTATTTTGGCAGCCCAGAGTGAAGCATCAGATGTATGTTCACCTGGAGATAAAACAGATATGGGACATATTATTGGGGTGTGAGTGTGAGAAAAGAAAAAAAAACAACATTTGGTGACATCCTGTTGAGGATCTAGGAAATCTCAACTCTTCTGTTTTGCCACCATAGGATTTCTGTCTCAGATGCAGAACTGAATCCATATGCAAGAGTTCAGAAAGAGTACTGTGGTGTGACAAAGCATAAGGAGTTAGGGGAGCATAGAGGTCTGTGCTTGTAGGGGTACAACAGTGTCATGATCAGTGTGTGTTCCTAGCATCTGCTTGTGGAATAGGGTCTAACCTACCTGTTTTGCCATGTAATGGGACAGTTCAGTATTTAGAATTTTTTTAATGGGGTTAAATTTCTTGGTTTGCTCCTGACTCTGTGATCATAGGCAAGTGATTTTGTCTCCTTGTGCCTCTGTTTCCTCCTCTGAATGGGAGTAACCATTGTTCACTACCTTGGAGAAGAGTGTGAAATTAGGGACTGCTAGCTGCTCCTCCATTGAAAATGAAACTTCTTTAAAGCTTTGATCCTGCAGAGATTCTTATGAATCAAAACTGTGTCCTTGACTTGACCAGGGCTGGTCAATGAAGGACCAGTGACAAAGCATCCACTGCAGATTTCAAGCATTTCCCCAAATTACTTCAGGTGTTGTTGGGACGGGTGGTTTGGGGCGTCATATGGGAAAAAAAACCCCTGAACCTCGTATGTCGTTTATTTTTCCTCCGTGATGGTAGTAGAGGTCTGACTATCGCCTTCCTAGGCAGCTGTGTGAACCCGAGAGGTTGGTAGTGCTCGTGGTAGCTTTGCTCACACGTCCAGCTGGCGTTGCCTGTGCTAGTGATGCTGTGGCCAGTCCGTATGTGTCGCGCTGCGTCGTGTGCCGGTTTTGTGTCACTCACGTGCGATGGCTTTTGCAAGTACTCGAGCAGAACTGGAGCGAGCAGACGTTGACTGTCCAGTGACAAACAAAAAGCTCATGTTTCTTTGAGAAGGTGCTGGATGGTCCTAACCATTAAAAGAGTTTATTTTCTTACTCCAACAGATTTCCCCTCCCCTCCTTGATGTTACCAAATTTATCATCACTTTTGTCTTTCAGGTGTAACCTGTCTTTAGTGTTGCAGACACATCAGCCATGCATTAAGAACTGGGCCCTTAACTTTAATTCAGTATGACTTTCTTTTTGTCCAATAATTTCACAAGCACTAATGCACACTTCAAATGCAGGAGATACTTTGATCCCCAAATTGTTCAGCACTTCATGCAGGAAAAACCATAGGCCACAGTCATGAAACTCCTAGAGGATGGCTGCTGGCTTCCTGTGGCAGAGCTGGTTGTTGTTTTACCCCCTCTCCCTTCTTTGCTCTAACCATTTTGTCTGTCTAGCTTGTCTTGTATTCAGTTTTCAAAGCAATTGCCATGAAGGGCTTCCTTTTTTTAGTGCCTAAAAGGGAACAATAGATTTTTTAGAATAATCATATATTGTATTTTATATGGCTATCTGTATACCATAGATATAATATTGATCGTATCTATAATTTTATATAACATACTGAGAAGTTCAAGTTAAATAGAAATGAGTAATTTTTGTTATTGTTTTTTATGAAAAGGTCTTTAAATGTATCCTTAAGTGCACATGACATCTAAAATTATTCTAGTGCTGGATTCTTGAAAAAGTAGATGACCTTTTCTCTTGAAATTGGAGAGTGGTTTTTCCTTAACAGTTATATTATACACAGAAGATGAGATGTTAACCAAGATGTTAAAATGTATTGTTTCCCTTTGAAAGCTAATCCTGTTCCTCATTTTCATTAATGTTGGATCATTCATTTTCCTTTTTCTTTTTTTCCTTTCTTTTCCTTTCCTTTTCTTTTGCAACTGTTTTTGCATGAAAATGCAAAGTAGCAATAAACAGATATTTTGTAAGACTTGCTTTAAGACTCTTCTCTTTCAGATCCAGTTAAAGTTTTTAAGTTCAGTTATTTTAAAATTTGTGTTCTTCAGTTGCATAGCCAAAAATAATGGAGAAATATAATGAGGTGCAAAGCGATTTTCTAGCCCTCACTAATCAATAAATGCCAATACAATGGGGATGGTGTAATGTCCATAATTTAATTGTCTGCTGTTACCAGGTCACCACGAGACAGCAGCAGAAGCGGGGATAAGCTGGAACTGGCCATGTCCAACCTCACTGCGGATGTCCTGGAGTTACTCCTGGAGTTTGTTTATACAGGTTCTTTGATCATAGATTCAGCTAATGCAAAAACACTACTGGAAGCTGCCAGCAAGTTCCAGTTTCATACTTTCTGTAAAGTCTGCGTTTCATTTCTAGGTAAGAATCATTGTATCTAGTGAGGTTTTAAGATCTTGTGTTAAAGTTTATAAACCTATCTTCGAACAACTCTTAAAAGATAATGAAGAAATCCACGATAAAATGGAGTAAAATAAAGGAAAGCATCACGAATTTGTGATTTGAATTTCGAAGGCTGGCTTGATGGCCAGTGGAAAATGGTCTAGAGAAGTGCAGCTTGTTGCTTGAGTGACAACAGCTTTCACATCTTGTGTAACCTATTTTGTGGAATCTTGTTCCATACATGGAATCTTGATGACAGTTTGTTTCCCAGAGGATGATCTCTACATAGAACCAGGCCATAACAGACAGGTTGCTTATAACTGTGACAGCATATTTTGGGTTCTACACCAGGCCAGCTTAGTCAAACACCAAGAGCTGGAGGCAGGCTCCAATGGAGGAAGAACTCCTGGGAAAAAAAAAAAAAAAAAAGTACTGCATTGCAATATCTGCAATTTTCTTGCATTTGTGAGAAAGTCCTTTCCATGCCCAGTGCTCCAGACTGAATGTTCCTAGGGTTGGTTGCTGCATACAGAGCTATGTCCTGATGTCATACCCAAAGGTGGGAAGAAAGAAAGATTGCTGTGTCCATCCCTGGTAACTGGTGTGCCATATGTGCACAGGGAGCATTTGTCTTAGTGAGGGTCTACAGAGCAACATCTTTGCCCGTGCTTCAGTTCATCCTCTCATGGCCACAAGAAATCCATTCTTGCCAGGAGCATCATGTCATCCTGCTCCTTTCACTTTCCCTCAGCTTTCCAGCAGAGAGTGTTTCAAAACAGTCCAAGATTTCCAGCTCAGCTAAGCTTTACTGGCCTGAACAGGAACCAGACAGACCTGGCATGGCAGAAGAGGAGCCGCAGCTGGAGCTCAACTGAAACACGATGGTTCAAATTCCTGCCTGTACCACAAGCCACTCCTTCATTGTCATAGCTGCAATATCAGTTGATAGGACAGTAATAATTTAAAAATTAACACTAATTTATTAATACCAAAAAAATTCTCTTGATGTTATGGATGTACTGGATGTACCGGGACGTACTTCTCAGGCACCAGTACCAGATAACCTTTTCTTGGACATCCGTTTTCTGCTTGGGCTTTCTCAGCTCCCATCTTGGTATGGGAGGCATCACTTTTTCTCAAGCCTAAATTGTAGGTTTTCCCTGGGCAGTTCTCATTTAAAATCAATATCTACTATTGCAGAACATGGAAGATGAAAGTTTAGAAAATATTGCATTCAAAAAACAAGAGCAAACAAAAAACCCTCAAATGAGTCCACTCTACTGCTGTGTTAATTTTCACTGCTAAGCCAGCCTGCTGGCCAGATGAGTGGTGTGACTGGGCTGATACAATGCAGGCACAATGCAGGCATCAGTAAAGAATCTCTGGCATTGTATTCTCCTTTCCAACTTTTTATATGTCCCTTATGTCAGAACCTGTTCTCAAATGGGGGATACTGTTGATGTGAAATTTATGCTTTACAATCCCACCATGTAGTCTGTACAATTTGAATGAGGCTCTGGTTTTGGCACTGCTTGCTCCCAGCTTCCCTTCACCAGCTTTTCACAGTGATTAGATCTTACAGCCTTTCCAGAAATACAGGATGTGTTAGAGTTGTGATATCACTAAAGATTCAGCCACAAAACCAAAATACATTCATTTCACTGAATCACTGTGAGAGTTCTCTTTTCTGATAGTTAATATTTTAATTCAGTGAACCGTGTTATGGTGTGAAATAGTAGAGTTAGTTATAAGTTCAGTGATATATGGAGAGTCACTGGAACTTTGTATTCTCATTTGGAGAATTCACGGAGTGTAATTGCTTATTTTTATTTATAGCTGTGACTTGATTGTGCTACAGAGACAGCAGAGCATTTGCCATCTGAAAACTTTAAGGAAAAGCATTTTGTCTTCTCTGTGGCTGTGTTTTTATTTTTCACCTCAGCCACCTCTGCTCTATACAAAGGAAAAAGATGGTAAAAATCAGGGGGGTTTTCCTGCACAGTTTCTGAAGAGTTGACCAGTATAAACAGTGAATCTTTCCCATCAGTGGCCATGTCTACATAGGGAGAGAAGGGAACTTCAAGGAAGTAAAAGCCCCAAAGTATTAAATCTGTTCAGCATAGCACAGCAAAATCTCAGAGGAAGTTCAGGTCATCCTTTGTCAGCTGTGAAGATCCAAGGAGGATCCTGGCTTGGTGATATCCAAGCAGCTTTTGTGTCTCTGTCCTGGGCCTCTCAGCAGCCTTGGGCAAAGGAACCACAAATTATCTTGCAATTTTTGCTGAGAAGATGTGGCAGAATGTGTCGGGAAAGTAGTTTCATTTCAATGGGAGATTTCTTAACCAGCTTTCTTGGGATTATTATAGCTATGTTCTCTCTCTTCCCCAACTGCAGTCTCCTCAGCTTTTATCTAGATCATGAGAAACGAGTCAGTTTTGTGCTGACTGATGCAACGATGGTGACAGGTTCATGCAGGCACCATGTGATAGCTGGGCAAGTGTTTGCAAATTAGTCAGGACATCATAGCTATTTCCTCCATGTGGCTGAAGACTTGAGCCTTTTTTTCCTCTTTTTTTGGTATTTGTTTTACACTACCATCACAGTCATGGCTTGAATTGAGTTTCAGGTGATTCACCAGTATCACAGTTTCAGTCCATAATGCATGGACACCCATCACAGGAGAGAACACATTCTGATCTTGTACTTCAGCCTGCTGCTGTTGAAGTAAAAATAATCATCCTTAAGCCTAAAGAAGTTGATGGAACCTGGTAGTTTCATGGATCAGAGTAGGAGAGAGCAGGAGCTCTGAATTTCCTTGGTCTCCTAAGCAAAGAGCACAAAATCAATGTTTGGAAAGAGTATTAGAGGAAGCAATGAGAAAAACTGAGCAAGGGGCCAGTGATGAGACCTGCATTCCTCAGGCACCTGAGGAAAGAAGAAGCCTTTATGGTCCTTATGAACTCAAGGGAAAGTATTATGGGCAATTCTTTTGTTCATCCAAGGTGGAGAATATTGATCCAGCCAGGGAACTGCACTACCCACCCCTGGAAAAAACTATTATATATAGATATACACTTCATATAAACTAGGTATAAATGTCAACAGTACAAAGTATAGTTTGTTTAAACTATATCTGGATATAGGAGAAAGGAGGAAGACTTCCACAGGGAAGGGAAATCTTTTGGACAATTCATTAGACAATGAGTGCATCTGAACGCCCTCCGCCTATCTCCCATCTTCACTTTTTGACACTAGTAAGAATGCCTGAGGAGTAAGTTTCCCATCAGAAGGTACACAGAGTATCACAAAGAAGTGCACATTGTCTGCTATTTTTACTGATTTCCAAATCTTCATCTAGGAAGCATCTTTAAGTGAAAATACAGTGATTAATGCACACAAGAGTGGGTTTACAGCCACCACTGTACTGTTACCACAACCTCACTGAGTCATCCTTCCTGCATACTGTTCACCTCTGGTGTTATCTCGAGTCTCCCCACTCCCAGAGGTGCAGTTGGTTGCTGTACAGGATCCTGCTCCAAAGTCCCATCTAACACGGTGGAAAATACCAGCTGCTGATCTGCATTATCGTGACACAAACAGCAACAAATGTGCTATCCAGCGCTGTCTCAAACCAGTGAGAACCTACTATATTACATGTGATATCCCTAAATTCCCCTCATGAGTCTTCTATAAACTGTCCTTGAGCACTGGGAATAGCTTAGCAGTCAGCACTTGTGTTCTGAATGGAGACAAGGTGAAACTTCACAAAAATGTATTGTTACAAACCATGTCACTGTGGCAAAACAACAATTATTGTAAACATGCCAGTGTCCAAAGGAACACAGCTCAGGAGCAGACGGAGCAGAACTGGTCCTTAGCTGTCTTTGTCATGCCAGCATTGACAAGTATCCCTGGATTGCAGTCATTTGGGATGAGCTATATTATATAGCTGAAGTCTATGTTTAAGTAGTTATGTAGGCTCCCTTTATAGTCAGTGAAGAGTAACAGGCATTGATAAGGCAGGGTTCTGCTCGTTCTGGAATCATCATCCAAAATATTACCAGTTTAATCCAGAATACTACCAGATTGCTACTTGGATTTGCTTGTTTATGGTTGTGCAGGGATATTAATTTGAATGCAGAGTTGTACCACAGACAGCTGAAGTTGAGAGAAAGCCAATCCTGCTGCCAAATTTTGAGTTAGAGCTGAAAAATTGGGAACTGAGGTGGTGTCATTAAGTTCATAGCATCGAGGTTTTGCATACCTCTTACAGCTCACCAGCAGTGAATCCCCCTAACTCACATGCCAGTCCCCATCTTAAACAGATGTTGCTGTGCCCACTTCGCTGTGGTGCTCATCACATAGAATTGAAGTGCAGAGAAGTGTGTCACCAGCCTCCTGCACATCCCCTAATCTCACATCTCTCTGGAACCCCTCCACAGAGCCTCTCACAATAGCTCCTGGACCAGACAGGGACATCATTGGGATCTGCCACCGAGGGGTTTCTCAAGGAAGAGGAGGGAGTAAAGTTCCAAGGGCCAACATGGACCTGTTTGGACCAGTGTACCAGGCTGCATCAGTCACTCAGTGATGTTAGAGTTAGAGAAGCCTGTCCAGATCAGAATAAATCAGTGTGAGCAGTGGTTTTTCTGCCCCACACCACAGGCTCAGCTGGAAACGGTATGGGGATCTCTCCTTACAGAGGCAAACCCAGTCGGAAACGGTATGGGGATCTCTCCTTACAGAGGCAAACCCAGTCCTCTGAAGAGAAAGACTCTTGAAAGTCTTTACCATCATGTGCTGCTTAATGAGACAAAATTGATTATTCTCTTCATTATTAACCCTGCGAGGATAAGGTGGAACAGTGGCAGATTTGCCTTTGACTTGAGAATTTACCAAGAAATTTTAAGAGTTTTGGGCTCTGTTAGATGATTACTTCACCCCAAGCTGTATGTACACCATGAAGCTGTGCTAGCAGACAGAAACAAGGAGCCTGGAAAAGGTTTTTGCTCTTTTGGGTTTGTGGATTTGTTTGGGGGTTTTTTGGGGGGCTTTTTGGGGTTTTTTTGTGGGTTGTTTTTTGGGGGTTTTTTGTGGTTTGGTGGTGTTTTTTCTGTTTGGGTTTTTTTGTTTGTTTGTTTNTTCTCTTCTCTTCTCTTCTCTTCTCTTCTCTTCTCTTGTCTTCTCTTCTCTTCTCTTCTCTTCTCTTCTCTTCTCTTCTCTTCTCTTCTCTTCTCTTCTCTTTTTCTTTTTTCTTTTTTTTTCTGAAATAAAAAAAAAATATAGCTTTGGGCTTCACAGCTATCAGTTGCAACCTGTCTGTGGGCAGTCTTTGAGTGACAAAATCTACTGACAGCAAGCAGTACTGCTACTGCCGTCAGCTTGAGGAAATGGGCTCCTTGGAGTCAGTACAATCAACTGATGCAAAATGAGATAACCTAGTTTTCAGACTGCTGGATATGTAAAAGAAAATAAGAGTTGGGAGGAGAAGAAAGCAAAACAAACCCACAAAACTCCTAATCTCATGTCAGATTTTCAAATAATAGAAAAAAGGTGGTTCATAATCGCAATTTATTAAAAGCTGCATATAGACAGCGTGCAGGTTTTCACTCTGACAAAGGCAGAAGCTGGGTTTAGGGAAGGGTTCCTGAGCATTTCCAGCAGAAGCAATCTGATGAGAGTTTTGTGTGAAGAGATATGGGGCTATTGCACATCCCCCTCCAGTGCTCTGTCATAGTGCACTAGGATAGGACACTACCAAATGTGGTAGACTTCTCTGGCAGCACAGGAGCCCGCCACTAGTACCGATGCCTTTGTGATCTATTGCAGTCTCACTCTTATTACTTTTTTCATTTTAGTCCTATATCTTAAAAAATATATATATTCTTCTTCGAGTAGTGGCTTAGTTAACAAAAGCTGGGAAGAATCTGAGAGTTCCTCTTATAAATGTCTAAAATTGGTATGTTTTTCTTCAAAATAGCTGGGAAAAAAAAATAAAGTACGGTCAAATTTGTGGTGTAGCGCGCTTCTAACGCAAAGCTACACACTGTGCTGCTGCTTCTGTTTGCTGGGAAGGAGATAATGCTGTCTGCTCTATGCATGATTTTCTTTGAAACCCACTACACAACGTTTAACAGAAGGCGTTAGTATAATCTGTGTTTTGCATAAGGGATGTCATCACATTCAGCAGCAACAAAGTTCCTTTGAAAAAAAGAAAGAGGGGAGGATTTTTTTTATTATTATTATTATTTGAAGTAGCTTAGTAGCTGAACAGGGCAAAAATTATCTTAAAGTGACTGCAGCATTCTCAGAAATGTCCTTAGTGCTGTTTGAATTTATTCTTAAGTGTCTGCACTGGCATTTACATCTTTGCTGTTCCTTAAAGCAACATTGTAGGCGGTAGGAACAGCAGCAGTCTCTTGGCTGGGTTCCCATCCCTTGGGAAGCCCCAGATACTGTTATGTCAGTAGGTTTCCCCACTGCTTTGGGGAAGCTTATACAAAAAGCAAACCCAGAAAGTGCATTTCTCTCCCTGTCTCCAGCTCACTTGTTAGGCAGACTTTGATTTTTGTACTTTAAACCCCAATTCCAAATTAATCCAGGGTGCTGCTTCCAGTTAACTCCCTGAAATTAATTAGGGTTGGAGGTTTGTCTATGACACTCCTTTTTCTCATGATCTTGGAACAAATGTGAATCTTGCTTTTAATGATACTCAATTGCCTTTTTTGTTTGGTTTTTTGCCCTTTTTAGAAAAGCAGCTGACTGCTAGCAACTGCTTAGGAATATTAGCCATGGCTGAAGCCATGCAGTGCACTGAACTATACAACATGGCCAAAGCTTATGCCCTGCAAATTTTCCCAGAGGTGGCAAACCAAGAAGAGATCCTTAATATCTCAAAAGACGACTTCATTTCCTACATGTCCAATGACAGCCTGAACACCAAAGCAGAGGAGCTGGTGTATGAAACAGTGATAAAGTGGATTAAGAAGGACGCCGCAATCAGAGCTCAGGTAAAAATAATCTCAGCAGCCTCACTCTGCTCCATTCCCATGAATGCCTCTTTTAGAATAGAAACCATCTCCATGCAATTTTAAGCATACGGGTATGTGGGAGATAGGATGGGGAATTCAGATTAAAAAAAAAGACAAAGGGAATGCAGTTTATGCACAAAATGTATGTAATTTCAAAATCTGATCCCTACATCTGATAATTTAAAATTAAAATCTCATTTGTGACATGCATGGTACAAAGATGGGGCCTCCAGTTGTTGACTGTAGGCTCAGTCAGAGATAAATTGAGAAAAATTACAGTTCTGCGAGATGCTGCTTTAAGGGGATGCATTTTAGAAACAGCAGGAAATAACAAAATCTGTCAGGAAATCTGTATTTCTTTTGATGCCACATACTGAATGAGTATAACTCCAGTTCATAAAATAAAAATTCTAAAGATTCTTTATTGGCTGCTTAGATAATCCCTTGGGTTTTATATATCTGTTAGAGTTAGCCTTTCCTCAGCCATATGAGTTATGCAGTCTGCTCTTGTCTAAAGAAACTGAGTCGAAACTTTGCCTGGCACTGTCTCCAGATAATGCTAGAAGCAGTGACTGGAGGCTGGTGATTGTCCTTGGGACCAGAAGTCGTCCCTGGTGGTATCTAAAAACCTGCTGCTTGCTTTGAGTCAACTCTGTGGTCTGAACCCCATAACTCTCCATTTGGAGGCCAGTTCTCTGCAAGTCCCCAAAAGGGGAAGATTGTTTTCCCCTTCTTTGGAGGCCAGAATTGTTTCTATTCACCCCCAGTCACAGTTTTGGCTGGTTTAAGGTGGACAGTTGCTCCTGGACCACACTGTATTTCAGGGAGGTACTTGGCCATGTTGCTGATGCCATCTCATGTCATGATAGTCTGTAGCTTCTTGACTGAAATATGAACTCAAGCACCTAAATATGCACTTAGGTGTTAAATGTGTCATTGGATGTGATCCAGAGCATCTGCACATCCACACCTCGCCTCTAAAGTGGGAGAAATAGGCATTCCTGCTCTCCCCAGGCTGCTGGATCAGGGCATAAAGGACAGTGGGGTGCTGCATGCCAGGCCAGGCCTCGCTGCCTGTGCTGCTTCACCAGCTGAGCTCCTGGTCCCTGCCAGAGCCCGCAGCCCCCAGGGCCTTGCTCCTGCCCTGCGTGCCCAGGAGCTGTGGCTCAGCAGGACAGTCCTGTGCTGGGGACCCCCACACACACTCTGACCCCCTCCTCCAACTGCCAGCAGTGCCATTTTGGGTTGCCCAACATTATTAGTGCCTAAAACATTCACACAGTGTCATGGATTTACTGAAATGCACGCCTTTTTGGCTCTCACTGGCCTTGAAAAACACCCTGGTTTACAGTGGTTCCCTGAGTGCTTGAAGTTTGATGGCTGTGGGCCACTCTGAACTTAACACAACCTCAGAGTGTTCCCAGGGGCCCGAGTTCATAAACCCTGTGGCAGGAGCCTGTTTGCCTGGTCCAACAGAAAGTGTCACTCACCAGATGGTCTGGGTTATGTTCTCAAAACTGAGGTTTTAAATATTCCCTTCTGCATCCCGCTGAGGCAATGTTGGTAGATTGTTTTTTTAAAGTGGTGGTTTTTCTTGCCGCCACCGCTGCCATCCCCTCTTCTCTTCCTTTTGTTTTGCAGTTGAGTTGCTTTTCTGGTTTCTTTTAATTCCCAAATTTTCTTCCACTCTGTCCTGATTCTGCAGTGCCTTTGTAGTTTATGATGGCAGCTTTATTTGTTTCTCCAAATTTCTCTGTGGTGCTTTGGTTTCATGCATTACTTTACAGGAGCTTTTAATTTTTAATTTGTATTTATCCAGAGATAAGGGTTTTGAATAAATTACTATTAAAGATACCAAGAAGAAGCTATTTTCCTGCCCAATCCTACCACTAAGCTAGTTTATTTAAATAGTAGCTCTCACTTTTCTTAGTACTCTGTGCACTGCTTGATCTATTATAAAGCTCTTAGTTAAATAGGTACTTATTTTTTAAAAGCAGGAGTTCACACTTACCATGAGAAATACCATCTTTACAATAATGACTTCTGCATTTTCAGAGCCTGGGAACAAATAGCTTCCATGGTGGATAGGAAGGAAGATAGACCTAAATAATCTTATTTCTAATGAAGATGATGATGAATAAAAAACTGTGCATGGTGTGCCGCACAACCCACCGTGCCAAGAACTACCCAAGCTCCTGTGAGAGCTGCTCAGAGCTTTGGAGAGCTGGGCAACTGTGGCAATACTGAACACAGGGTGAACCTTCCTGCAGGAGCTGTGCATGGACATTTTTATTTTATTCACAGTTTGGACATAGATTCTATGAGCTGCCTTTAGACTCCTTGAGGTGGAGGACGCCAGAATGGTTGGGGTGTCTTGGGAGGATTGGGATGGATGCCATGAATTGCAGTAATCCCAAGACATCCTTCCAGCTCTACTGCACTCCTCAGGTGACCCAGTCTGGTTTTATTTTTCTCTCCTGGAAGTAGTGCTGGCAATTAAATACTTCAGGGAATAGATTTCCAGAGCCCCTTTCTTCATAATCTCCCCATCTCCCTTTACCTTGACAGTTCAGGCTCTGTTGTCACGTTTTTATTTTCAGTAGCTCCAATGGCAGGTAACTAAAATGCCTCTTTGGCAGCTTCTTCCAAGTCCTGCATTGGTGATTCTCCCAAAGGTGGAGGTCTGCCACAGACAGGGAAAGGGCTGTGCTCTTCATCTCACCTGCGTGCCCATCTTCCCTGGCAAGCCTGGCAGGAGCTCTCTCAGCAGATAAATCCTCTCAGAGGAGCTTCTCTCTGAATCAGCACCCTCTGCCCCAGGGCAGCTGCAGCCCTCCAGAACTCCTTGTGCTATAATGGCTTTGAGTCACTCTGCAGTGCCTGGAGACAGTAAATCTCACCACTTGTGTTCCCTCACTTCAGCCTCATGCCGTGCTCTTACAACGACTTATCCATCACTGCCTCCCCTCCTGCCTGATCCCCTGCTGAAAGCCTCTGGGAAGGAGATTTTCAACAGAGACTCCTCCTGGAAGGGCGTTGTTTGCTGTCTACCTGTTCTTCTCTGACATTCTAAAAGCTTTTCTTCAGATGTCTGACTGCTTCTGCTTTTGTTAATTCTTTCCCACCAGACTGGAGGGCAGTGACAGGGAAGGAAGCAGGATTTTCTTGGAAGGCGAGTTGAAAAGCTGTGCTCTGGCTGATGTTCAATTGTGCACATTGTGCTCATATGAACAGTGCTCATAAAGTGCTCTGTGGCATTACAAAAGACAGCACCTGAGCCTTGTTACAAAGACAAAACAGAGTGCTTGAAGGGTGGCTGATCATCTGCATAAGACAAAGAGGCGGTTCAGAGAGTGACATGTTAAACCAGGATTTGGTAAATAATTGTATCCCCCTAGTGTGTTGGAGCAGCCCCAACTCATAGGGTAACTCTTAGGAAGCTGGTTTAGTGCTGCTGGTAGTGCAGTTTAAAACTGCTGTGGCCAGAAAAAGCAGCCTGTGAGGCGAGGTCAGGGCTAGTAGGTAATTTCCTGTGCCAGTAGACACAGAGCACTGGTTTCAGGAGTCCTTGTGATTGCTGTCGCTGAGTGCAGAGCCTGAATCTGACTGACACATCTAGGAAAGCTGAATCTACTTTTTTTTTCCTATTTATTTCTCTTTCTGACTGATGGATGAGATTGTAGGGTTTATCCTAACAGTTATCCCCTTGATAAGCTTATTATAACTCCAGCAAACTCATGCAAAAATATATATTGCATAATGGAGGCTTAGCTATCTGAAACCAGCATGGTCTGAGCTGCCCAAAGAAGGAAAGATTTCTGCCAGACCCCACGTAGTCTTCACCTGAGCACATCCCCCAGCTCTCTGCATGGCCTTGCACAGGTTGTTTCACCTTTTTGCCCCCATTTCTTAGCCTATAAGCTGGAGGGAAGTGATGCCTCCCATGAGGGCTCTTGGGAGGATTCAGTGGATAATGAGCCACACTGTCCACAGGTACTGACGACTGCCAGAGCTGCTCATAGCTGCAGTCATGCCCAGCATCCACATGGGATAGAAAAGATGGGAAGTTGCTGGATGTGTAGCAATTTACTGCCTGTCCAAACCATAGACATACCAAAGCTCACTGGAAACATTCCCACTTTCTCTTCCAAGTCCAAAGTTGTATGCTTTCTCTGAAATTTAAAAAACAAACAAAAAAAAAAAACAAAAAACAAAAAAAAAAAAAAAACATACTGCCACGTTTATTAATGACAGAAAGCCTGGGAAAACAAGTGTCCCCAATGCATGAAGCTTTCCTCTCTCCCTAAGGAGGGACAAGATATGAGGGGAGGGCAAACATTTCAACAAGTTGTCCCGAGAAGTGCTAGAATAGAGGCAGATATGTCAGTGATGAATGAAGGGCAAGAGGTTCAGCTGAATGACAGCCACCTTTCATTGCACTCTGCAAGGATATTATAATGTGCTCTTTTTCCAAACCTTTGAAATCATGGTGTCCAGCAGCAACGCTGCAAAAAATACTGGGGAAAAAAATGTCTCCACCATAAAAGCATTAACAAGCTTTTTATGAACTTGAGTCCTCAGAGGCAGATTTATCTAAACAGCATCTTCATGGTGTCTGAGAACCAGAGATGCGTAGACAAATTTGAGGTAATTTAGAGAAGAGCAACACAAATGATTAAAAGACTGAAGGAAGTGATGTGAGAAAAAAAGAAAAAATAAAAAAAGATTAAAAGATGTGAATATGCATGACTTGGCCTAATGACAGCTAAAGAGGGATAAATGTCTACTAGTGTTTGAAGCCCCAAGGAGGGGGGTTGCCTGGAAGAGCATATGGGAATAACAACAGGGAGGACCACTGGGTTCTATTTGAGACTTGGCAAATTAGTCTTACAGTAAGCAAATTAGTCTAACACTAAGCAAACACAAAGCCTACCTGTAAGTCCAATAGCTGTCAGTGAGGGTAGGGAAGAGTGATGGAGAGGAGGAGAAGAGGATTTATGTCAAAAAAGCTACAAATGCCCACGAGCTATATTTTGGCAGTGACAGAGAGTGTCAGTTTGAAGGCAAGACGCTACAGAGGAGAAAGGGTTGGTGACTGAGAGAGCACATGGAAGATCCCTTATTTCCCAGGCACATTTTAAAGAGTCTCCATGCAGAAGAGCAGTTTGCTTCAGGAAAATGGAGAATCTGACAGGTAACTATGACAATTCCAACTCTGCTCTGCGATGACAAGGAGGTAATGATAGAAGCTGATACCCAATACCAACATGCACAGATGATTTAGTTCATCATAATAAGAAATTAATTGATCAATCAATGTATGCAAGGGCATAAAGTTTCAGGAGAGAGTGTTAGAATAAATGTGAAAAAGCATGCTTCCAAGGGAGCCTAAGTGAATTAGGCACTAACACTCTGTAACGCTTCAATTAGGCTTCTTTGAAAAGCCCACACTACCCTGGTGCTTTGAAATCCATTTGTGGGAAGTGCAGACAAATGCAGAAAGATGCCATAATGAAAGTACAAGAAGCTTCAATTTCTCTGAAAGTGAAAAACGCAAGGGATGAGCGGTAACCCCTGTGATTTCCCGGGGATGGGCTCCTCAAAGAGCTCCAATTTGAATGAAGCTTTTGCAGACACTCAGCTCCCATACGGGCTTACAGAGGGAGAAGAAAGGCAGCAGCACAAATGGAATCAGTGCAGGAACATGCCCTTAGCTATATATTGGAGGAAGAAACTGCATTAAATTTAAAAAAGAGGATGCAGGTGACATTAGCAGTTCCTGAAAGTCCCTCTCTACTAAACTTTTAAGGTTTTTTTAAAGGGATACCCTTGACAGAAAATCTACAGAATTATTTCTCTGAAGTTTTAATTGGGTTGAGGAGCTCCCTTGTCTCTTAGTCTGATCAGTCTCTTCATTTGTGGCTTTTCCAACACATTTTCCTGGTTTTTTTACAAAATCTTTCTTCGCTGTTGCTGAAGCAACGGGCTTACAAAGAAGCACATCTACAAGCAGCTCCTCACAAGTGCTCCCTTGGCTTTTGCTGCATGTGGCCCCAGCATTTAGGACCAACCTCCAGAAACAAAATCATTTTTATATTATAGTCAAGAAGCATTTTAGAGAGTTATGGCACATGGATTCACATGCCAGTGCTTTGTAAGGATGGAGGCATCAGGAGATTCTATTAAGCACCTGTTCTTATATCTATTGGTTCTGAGCACCTGAGAAGCTGCAGCTGTTCTGTTGTTGGCAGTGTGTTTTGAGGTGCATTGTTTGCTGTGTTTGAATAGGAGACTGCCCATAAGCAAAAGAAACACCACTTACCCCTGGTACCCTTTGTGGGAGCTTCACGGGGTTATTTCATAGAATTCAGTCAGCAAGCCAGAGAATGCATGGAAAGAGCAAGGCTTTTTTTAATCCTTAGTATCGGGCATATTCCAAGTATGATGGATCCATGATTTATCTTCCTGTGCATTTAAAAGCCTGTCATCATATTACTGCTGGAAATACTGACCCGAGAGCTGCTTTGCAAACGGCTCGGAGAGCAGGACAGCCGCTCGCTGGTGACATTACAGTGTTTAGTCAGCTGTGCTGCCATAAAGATGTCACGTTGAAACCTGATTGCAGGAAGACAGAGGGGCTGCTCTTTCCTTCTTGCTGGGCATGAGATTTATGCACGTGGCATCCTGCCACCAAGCCACCAGCTGAACCCAGTGCCTGCAAACCAGATTTTCTGCCGCATGTTTATCTCATGATATTAGGAGGCTGTTGGCTGACGTGCTACCAAGCCTTTGGGTTTAATCTGAAGGCAGCATTGCAGTTCCAAGAAGTCAATGTGGGTGATTAGTAAGTACTCCAAGTGCAGCAGAAAGCTTAGCTGGGCTTGGATATGACCTTGGGTGTAGGAATGTGCAGGAGTTTACTGGAAACAGAGTGTGTCTTTGTAATACCCAGGGGTTAGATATATCAAAGCAAGTCCCCTTATTACCAAGTAGCAGAGCAGCATTGGGAAAATCTAGCCCCAAAAGGCTTAGAAGGTTTCTAAGAATGGCAGAGCAGCACACCAACAGCTTTGGCTTCCCCAAGATGAGCTAATTCCCCACTGGGCTTGCATTTGGAAACTTGGAGATGGCAATATTTTGAATATCAGGTTGGGTAAGCTGTGGGGTAAGCCTGGTTTGGGCTGGAGGTGGTGGTAGAGAGGGACCACTCCTGTCACCTTTCCAGCATGCCAGCTTGAAAAGCCACATTCCCAGCCATCACCATCAGAACAGGTCACTGGGCAGTTTGTTACCTGGCCAGAGCCAGGTGTTTTTTAATTAGCATGTCCTGTTCTCATTTAAAGGAGTCTAATGCAGTGGAAATTTCGTTCTACTTCAGACCTGCCCCCGATGGCTTCCTCCATCCAAGGAGGTTCTGGCTCTCACACTGGGATAGTGCACAGCATGAGGCGAGTCTGAAGCCAGGGTTCCTGTGAGACAGCATAAATTTCATTCAATGTGAATCAAATCTATTCCTGCTTCATAATGTTTTGAGAACTCTTGCAATTATGCATAAAGGGCTGAAACAGCAGTTTATTGGAGCAAAACCCTACTGTAATATGGGCAATCTACCTTCTATGTTTGCATTTCTAGCTGCAGCCTGTTTCTTTGGGCAGAAAGTACAAAGGAGCCTTTGTAGGGAGAACAGTAAGCTGGAGAGACAGATGAATTGTAAGGCATAAAGGAAATATTATTTTGACCTTTTTGGGCATTACTTCAGAAATGTTAAAAATCTTGAGAGCTTTCCATTGGAGCATTTAAGGAGCAGGAAATATGACTCTGTAGCAGTAGACATATTTCCTTTAAAGCCTGACTGTATACTGTCGTGGCCCAAGGTCTGTGCAGGAGTACAATGAGAGTCCTTTTGGAGAATGCTTGTAAGGATTTTACTGGATTAGAGATTTGAGAATAAAAAGATTATTTTTAATGTGATAGTGAAGTGGGTTTTGTAACTGAGAATGTGAAGATGCCAGAACAAAGCCCACTTGCAAGCAAGTATTCATAATACTGATGTAATCAGTAGGAGAAGATATGTCATAAAATGTTTAGCAAAGTGAATGTTCTCACTCGAACTACCAGTCAGGCATAAAACCAAAAATGAATAGAGGCTTTTGTAGTCTGATTTGCTAAAGCACTGGCCCTCCTAATGAGATGGGAGAAACTTGTGTATGAGTAGATTATAAGGGAAAGGCTTGAAAGGGTCAGCTTCAAGGTATAGCTAGTCATGTTGATCACATATTCCTCAGAGTCAACACTGGCCCAGTGGTAACACTTAGGCTTCTTCACAGCATGAACACAGCCTTCTGAGCACACCCAGAAAAAATGGACAACAAAAATTCCCAGCAGAGGGTAGAATTAATTGCCCTCCAATTTGGATTGACATATGGTTGTAGGCATCATAGTGTGCCATGGTGTGAGGCATGGTCTGAGAAACTCACCTCATTTCTGAGGAGCTGGTGGCTCACAGTTCTGGCCCAGAAGGGGACATTGATATTCTCTGATTCCCCTGGTGCTCAGTGCATCTTCTCAGCTCACATTGCTCTGGGGATTGTTAAGTGTGTTGTCTAAATGTCTCTTAATTATAACATGAGTTTACACATGTCTGACTGACAAGTAAATACTTGGCTTGTGTGAACCCATTTAGGTGTCTGAATCTAGAGCTGAATCTCTCCCTGGAAATGTTTAGTTAATTAGGAAAAGATAAAATCTCTTAAGATTTTTCTCTCCCTGTTTCATATGAAACACACTTGTAATTGCAGACTGGTGGAAGATCCTGCTTTCTATTCAGCCACTGAAATCAGTGAAAAAACACTGATATACATGCCTTGAAGCAGGACAGATAGCAACTCTTAGAAGCTTCTGCTCTCCTGTGTCCCCAGTGACTGTCCACAAAGACTTTGCTTATGTGGCAGCAGTGCCCTGGTTCCTGCCGAATCACCCTGGCCATTCACAGGGTATCTGGCAGCATCACTCAGCAAGGACTTCATGGATGAGATCTGCTGCTTGTGCAAAACCTGAGCAGCTCCCCTCACCCAACAGGAGCTACACATCACCTGAGGAAAACAGCCCTGATGGTGTTCAAAAACTTTCCTAGCATTTTAAAAAATAAATATTTAGATTCTTTGCACTATGGTGTCCGTTCTCAAGGAGCCTGAGATGTAGTCCTACATGCTTATGAGTTGGTAACTCCTAATTTTAGGTTCAGAAGGGGTATTAATATTCTCTCCTTCACCCTGGCATGTGATGTAGGTTGTAGAGTCATAAGTGATTCCCAACAAAGACCTGAGAAATATTTCTACTTGTCCAGCCAGAACCTGCAGCCAGGCAGGGAGAAGAAAACATCCCCAGGGTTACAGGCACAAGCCACAACTCCAGGAACCCAAGATGGATTAATTTGGCAATGTGCCCTGTGCATGTATTCTGCTGCTTTAGTCATAGCTGGTAACATCAGTAGGTGCAGTAGATGTTTTATAGCTGGATAAGGCACAACGGAAAGACAAGAGAGAATGGAGAGCAAATAACAGATGGTAAGGAGGTTGAAATGCTTTATGGTGCTTATTCCAGCCTTAAATAAAAAGGATAATAGTAACAGGATATTTAGTACAATCATAGCTAACAGAGCTGGGAAATCTTCATAAGGGAGAATCCAGAAGAAAAAGGCTGCTGATTGCCTAAATCACTTGAATATTCTTAAATCAGTGAGGCTAAATGAAATTCACCCTTGACTATAGTGCTTAAAAGAGCTGGTACGAAAAGAGGTTGCTTTGTAAAAGCTTCTTCTGTCTTGTGGAGACACTGCCATGGTTCGTACTCCTTAAATCCCTTGGTGAAAAACACTGCAATTCTATGAAGCCTTAATGCTCTCAGCACCAAGCCCGAGTCGTGGCTGTGTGTGGCCATGCACAAACAGACACACACACAGAGCCAGCTTTCTGTAGCTGTTTGAGCAAAGGGAAGAATAAGAGTGAAAAGTGACATCGGTTTTGATATGTGACATCAGCTTTCAAGCTGATGAAAGGGAGCAACATGTTCTAATTATTATTCCCCTTCAAAATAAGCCACGAGCTCAGACAAAAGAGGAGAGAAAGCGGGGGGGGGATCCAGGAGAGAAACAGAATCACATTTTCTCACTTATCTAATTAAAGCGAGGTGGGCGAGCGAGAGGGAGAGCTCGCTGTGCTCAGTGAGCAGTGCTGCCCCATTTATTCAGGGAAAGGTGGGAAATGGAGACAGTGACTCCACTGGGCCCGTGGGAATTGTCCCATCTCTGACAGAAAGGAGCTGTTCTCCCAGTGCTAATTGGCAGTCAGCTTTTGGACATGGTGGTAAGTGGCACACCTGTCTGTGCTGGTGTTTGGCACCGCTTTGTGCTGTGGCTGTGTCCAGTGCAGACCAGCCTTGGGAACTGTCAGGGCAGCTCCAGCGTGTCCCACTGCACCAAGGGAAGGTGCTGGCTCTTGTGTACACTCCATATGTTTTACAACTTTATTAAAAACTGCCCTTTAGCAACTTGTAGTGCTTCCTGAGCAGCCTGTAGTGGGAATTAACCTCCCCCGTGGGATTGTCTCGCTCATCCGCACTCTACCCTCTCTGCACATTATTCCCCTGTCCCGATGCCACGTTTCATCTTGGCTCCTGTGTAAGGTTAAACGCCTCCAACCTTCTTAAAAAAAGCACTTCCTGAAGTCAGAGCTTTGCCACCCACTGCCATATGTCCACTGCTTCCTCTCTTACAAGGTAATGGCATTAAGATATCTGCAGCCAAGTGCCTGACATTTGTGGGGAAGGAGCAGCCATTGTACCTCCTAGAAAGCACCTCAGAAATGGATTTCATCAAGGGAGGAGCATCTCCTTTTATGTTTTGAGCTGATGAAGTGATCTCAAGCCCTACTTGGCTCTGTGCCATACTAGAGGTAATAGCGAGGAATCAGGAACAAACTGCCCATGGAGTTGGTTTTTGTTTCTTTTTCCCAGAAGAGAAGCACACCACTTTTCCATAACCAAACAACTTTTTTATCCCCAAACAATTGAAGAGTGGGCAGGTTTCAACTCTTTAGGATGTACCTAAAATTTTCAGCTCTGGTGTTGAGGAGAATTGATAAGCTGTGGACTGGGTATCAGCCCGAGACCCTTCATCTCATTGGGGCCACAGATCTGCAGACACATTCAGGCCTCAGCTCCCCACAGGTTGTTGCATTTTTGCTTTGTCAGAGCTCACACCATGCTGATGTGGCTCTCCAGTAGGAGAGCAGTGTGAATTTGGAGGAGACATCCTTCCAAATTAAGCCTCCTTCTCCAGTTTGGGTGAGGAAAGGGGAAGCTCTGGAAGCGCTCGCGGGTCCCACTGCATCCTCCACCTGCATGGCCAGCCCTTTACCCAGTTCAGGCTATGTCACTTCCCTCCCTTCTCACTATTCCCCTGCTCCATTCCCATTCCTGCTCCTGCTCCTGTTCCTGGTTTGACTTGGCTCTCACAGGCTGCAGGGACAGACAAGCTGCTGAAAAAGAAAGTAAGAGCCAAGTGGCTCCTGGAAGACCAGAGGCATCTGCAGGCCAGCAGATGCTGCTGGCACCCAGAGTTTCTTGGGACCAGCACGGACCTCAGGAATATTTATTTGCATCCTGGCCTCAATCCCAGTTGGGATCTTTGGATGCTGCCGCTGTATGAATATTTATTGCAACAGATGATTATCTTTTCTTGCTGCTCATCTTTAGTTTGCATCCTGTTTGTGTGCCTTGCTTCTAGAGTTCTCTGTTTTCCCATTGCTCTGCTTTTCACTGTATTGTCATGCAGTGTTGTGATATACCCAAATATATATAAAAAGAATAATCTGGGGATGGAGTCCTGCTTTTTCAATTGCAGTTTTGTCTCTTGGGTTTTGCTCTCCTTTAAGCTGTGCTTGGTGACAGACAGCTTCATTTGCTCAGGTGTCCTTTACCCTCTGAGGTTTAATGTATTTGTTTAGAAATGAAACTTACTGTCAGTATTTCTATAGCACCCTCTGGAGTCAGACTTCCCTAAAAGCTAGAACTACATAACTTGTTTCACCAGAAAATAAACTCGATGAATTGAAAGATTTTTAGCAATTGGTTGACGTCATTCAGGCTCTACCAAAGTTGTTGAAATCTACCCTATTTTACTGACTTCTGTTTCACTACTTATATAGTGCCAGAAAATACTTGTTTGGGGGTTTTTCTTACAGTGCAACAACCGCACTCACATTTCAAGGTTAATTCAGATAACTCAAACTCTCACTCCATGTCTCCACTGCACAAGGTGTTCCATTCAGCCTGAGCTCAGAATGAGCTTTTATTTCAACAAATTCCTCCATACAGTGCTGTATAACAGGAATTGCCACCTTTCGAAGATTATTTTTGGTCTCTGGGACCAAACCCAGCCTGGACCAGGGAGCTCTGAGGGCTGCATTGTCTCTGTCCCGCCCATTCACTAGGCAAGGCTTGTATGCAGCATCCATGACAAGTGTCTTTTCAGGCTGCATGACAGGGGATGGTTTACAGGCAAGGAGGTGGAGATGCCAAGTGGCTGAACTCTGACATGAAAGCTGCATGTGTTATTATTTCTCCCCCCTCACAGTATGCTGCGGAGCTGCTGGCAGTGGTGCGGCTCCCCTTCATCCATCCCAGCTATCTGCTGAATGTTGTTGACAATGAGGAGTTGATAAAGTCTTCAGAGGCTTGCCGGGATCTGGTGAACGAAGCCAAACGTTATCACATGCTGCCACACGCCCGCCAGGAGATGCAGACACCGAGGACCCGGCCCAGGCTCTCTGCAGGTAAAGCAAAACGTCCTTCAACAACACCAGCCCCCTGCTTCCACATTTCCTGGACGTGCCCTGGGACAGAGCACAGATTGTGGCTCCTTCTGTTGGCTCCTTCCCAGAACCTGGTGTTATTTAGATCTCAATTTTCCATTGTTACTTTCCCTCAGAATTTAGGAGCCTCTCCAAATGGGTGGACGTGGGTGTTCAGATATATGCTCCTGAATTGGGATTTTAAAGTAGCCTAAATTTGAGGAGTTATTATCTTTGTCAGAGACTGTGACGTTCCTCTCTTGTCCTGAAAGTGAACCCCTTGTCCTCTATGCCTCAGTTTCTCTAGTTGCAGAAATAGGTGAATAATTGGATTTTTTGCCATGGAGCCTCTTGTGGGGAGGATCTGTCTAATATTCATCAAACACCTTCACTTTCACAGGCCTTTGTAAGTATAATATTTTTATATGGTGAGGCTAGTGTAAATGTAGTATTTTTATACTGATGAGTATCAGATCAGACTGTTTAATGGCTCCAGAACAAATGGATCACACATAAAATATTCCCTTTTAAAAACCTAGCAGCTGTGAAGAGCTGAGTCTTCTTTTAAAGTTTCACACTCATTTTTCCTTTTTGGAAAAATGTATGGAAAAACCCCAAGTGCCCACTTTGCCAGCTTAGCCCATATCATGGTGATGTAAGAAATGTCCTAAATATTTGCTTAACAGGGAGTGCAGGTACCACGTAGGAAAACTGCACCCAAGAAGGAGTCTGATAAAACAGGTGAATTGTTTTAACATGCTGCCTGTACTTCTGCCTCCCATAAGTACAACAGAAAGCCAGACAAAACTTTCTGTCACTGCCACTGATGCTAATGTGGCACGGAGATGGCATATCAAACCACGGCATTTGCAGCTTCGGGAGAC
The DNA here is from genome assembly GCA_013396955.1 of Regulus satrapa. Lineage (NCBI taxonomy): Eukaryota > Metazoa > Chordata > Aves > Passeriformes > Regulidae > Regulus > Regulus satrapa. Next base: position 402,987 of record VWZN01019111.1, read on the forward strand.
TGCCTCATCAAGGCACCTTTCAGAAGGACGAAGTGTAGAGGACTTTCAATAACAATCTACCCTAAAAAGTCTTTCATTGAAGACGACTAATGGTGTGATGTTTGAAGGGATTTTTGAAAAGTGCTTATTTTATGTATATAAAATTGTAGGTGTAATGTGATCCATTTCCAGAAGCTTGTTGATGAGGGAAAAGTGATTCTCTCAGGGTAAAGGAGGGTGATTATAGTTTTTTAGGTCAGAGTCTAATTATATAGAATCATGTTATTTTGCATATCAACAGCATTCACGGAGGCACAAAGGATCTCTAAACACCCTTTGTGGACTCGCTGCTGCATGTCACATGCCCTCTCGGGGTCATTGATTATAATCAAGTTATGTCTTGCACAGGTGATTAGATTTTCCAGTGTGGCGCAAAAATAATGATCTCTTGTTACTGAGAAATATTTATTTAAAACCGTACAGCACTTTATCTTAATAACTTTTAAGAGAGTAACCTTGCTTGAATGACACAAATTTATTTTTTTTAAATGCTAATGAAGAATGACGATAATCCATTACTCTGCAGACGCATTTCTCTCTGCTGCTGCTCCTAATCCCTCTTGCTGGCAGTCTGGCTCCTGCCCTGCACCTGTGCACACTTGTCTCTGGGCTGGGAGCTGTAACACATCACAGCAATGGCTCCAGTCAGGAGACAGCCCCTGAAACGGTGATTCCTTCCAGCTTGTGGCCTCCTGGTCCTTCTTCTGAGCCTGTCTCTCCTGGCAACACATTGCACAGGGGCTTCCAATTGCTGCAAAAGGGTTTTTAGCACTTCAGCTAAATGCCAGGTTCAAACCATCCCCAGCACCTGACTCTTGGAGGGAGTCAGGAAATATCCCAGGATTACACTGTGACCCATCTTGTGGGAATGAGTCTTGAGAGGAGTTTGGAGTAACACCGAGATCAGATGTGACTCAGCTGAGGCTGTGAAGTAGAAATAAAACCTCAGAGGTGTGCACTTGAAAGTTTTGCATGAACAGACAGTTTGGCTTGCTGGACACCTTGCATGTTACAGGCTTGGGGGAGCTGTTCAAGGACAGATAAATCTCAGTTAATAATATATGAAGGCAGGGGCCATTTCCATCATGGTTCCTAGCACATGGTAGACCAAGACCATGATCTGTGACTTGAGCAAATGTTATCTGGATTTGGAAAATCTGCTTTCTCTGGAAAAAAGGAAAAATAAAAAAAAAAAAACACCAGGATATTATACATTAATAGAGTGCATGCAGAAAGAATATCAGGATGAAGATCCACAACCACAGATTTACTTTCTCCAGACATTAGCTTTTAATGTCAGAAGACTTTCCTTAGGTTAAAGTCCAGACGTCCTTTTCCTGGAAAATGACCAAGCTCCAAAGCTATCACGATCCTTGACAAAATTCCCATTTTCTTCAATGGGAGAGAAATTTGCTACCTGCACATCTCACTCAAAGACTGTTGAAGTGAATGGACATCTTTACATGGAACTGCCTTTTTATTTCTTTTCCCCCAAGTTTTGCCCAGATGGCATTCTCCCTCCCTAGTTCTCCCAAGTGTTCATAGTGTCATTCCTCACCCACTGCTCCCCCTACACACATTCCTGTTTTTTCTCACCCTTCGTGGTTTGATTGCAGACTCTAAACAGATTTGTATATGATACATTTAAATTTCCCTGACTGATGAGTATTTTTGGATGGGTTCCTGCCTGGTTGAGAGATGCCACTTTTTTATAATACTATTTTTCTTACTTGAATCCTAGGAGTAGCCGAGGTAATAGTCTTAGTTGGGGGTCGCCAGATGATTGGTATGAACCAACGTGCTTTAACAGCAGTCACTTGCTTAAATCCTCAAAACAACAAGTGGTACCCACTGGCCAGCCTGCCCTTCTATGATCGTGAGTTTTTCAGCGTGGTCAGCGCTGGAGACAACATCTATCTCTCAGGTAAGCAGCAGATTCCATAGAAACAGAACCACAGAAGGGTTTGAATTTGAAAGGACCTTTGAAAGTCACTTAGTCCAACCCCCCCTGCCATGGCCAGGGACACCTTCCACTATCCCAGGTTGTTCCAAGCCCCTTCCAACGTGTCCTTGAACACTTCCAGGGATGGGGCAGCCGCAGCTTCTCTGGGCAGCCTGTGCCTGTGTCTCACCACCCTCAGTGTAAGAAATTTCTTTCTTATAGCCAATCTAAATCTACCTTCTTTCAGCTTAAAATTCTTCTGATCTTGTCACTACAGGCCTTTCCATAAAGCCTCTTCCATAAAGCCTCTTTCCATCTTTCTTATAAGCCCCCTTTAAGTATTGAAAGGTCACAATAAGGTCTCCCCAGATCTTTCTCTTCTCCGGGATGAACAATCCCAAATCTCTCAGCCTGTCTGCATAGGAGAGGTGGTCCAGCCCTCTGACCATTTTCATATCCGGTCCCTGGACTCAAGTCAACAGGTCCACATCCTTCTTGTGCTGGGGACCCCAGAGCTGAACACTGTACTCAAGGTGGGGTCTCACGAGAGCAGATGGGGAGCATCATCTCCTCCACCTGCTCGTCAAGCTGCTTTTGATGCAGCCCAGGATACAGCTGACTTTCTGGGCTCTAAGTGCACACTGCTGGGTCATTTCTTCTTTTTTGTACACCAGTATCTTGCAATCCCCCTCTAGAGGGCTGCTCTGATGTTCTCAATCTGTCCACCCACCAGATTTACTGGGCTGGGAGAAAAGTTACAATACAGGGCAGCCCCGACAAAGTGGGACTTGGCAGAGTTATACCCAGCTGCTCCTGGAGAAAAAAAAAAAGAAAAAGAAAAAGAGAGAAGTGGGAAGGATGTCGGGAGAGAGGGATTTCCCTGCTTTTATCATTCTTCATGTCTCTGTGGTGTTAACATACTCTCAGAGCAGTCAACAACAAAATTTTGCAGTTGCAACATGAAGAAAATAGGTCTGACAACCATCAAGCATGCAAAGAGGTTTCACTGCCATAGAAACACAATTTAAAATACTCTCTGTACTTGAATCTAAATGGTAGGTTATGGAATTTGAGACAGACAGACTGTACTGCTGAATATGTGACCTACACTTAAAGTATTTGCTTACAGGAGCATTCATGTTTTGTAGTTGTTGAAGCCTCTCTTCTGACAGTAGTCACTAGCCCTATAATCTTCTTAGTTTTGGTGAAACTGAGACCACACTCCTTAAAGGGCTTTAACTCCTAAAGTATCTGAAGACACCATGCCCTGAGCATCACAGTATCCGGATTTTTGCACCAGATTTTGGTACCTCTGCTCAGCTAGAGGGGGAAAAGCAATTCCCACCAGACAATGCAAGGATGCTCTGATGGCAGCTGAATGGGGGCTGGATGATTAAAGAGAGGCTGGGCAGGGAGGTGCGGATGTGTGTGATCCGAGGATGTCGTTGGGAGCACAGATGCACCTGGCATCTGTACCAGTAAGGGGTTACAGCTGTTGCCTTTCCCTTGCCGAGCTCTCTCAGTGCATTTTCTGCAGTAAATTGCTGCCTGTGGTGTTAAATTCCATTAATACTGCATAGAGACCCTACGAATTGATTGGAAATTATTTCTTGATGGTTTTTTCCCCATGCTTGTTTGCCCATGCTTGAGAGCAGCTGGAGCAAAAGTCTTCTGGGGAGGCTTTTGTCAGATGTTGGTTTTCAGTTATTCTTAGCTGAGGTTCTTTCCAATATGTACATTTTACATTTTATGCTGTGCCATACCTGGTAACAAAAGCTTAGAATCCAAATTTCAAAGCTCATTTCAGCTCTTTCCCTTGAATCTGCGTGAGTGACCAGATGGTATTTGGTGGCCACTATAAGGAGACCTGGAAATGTAGCTAAGAGTCAGTTGATATTTTGCTTTGCTCAAATGTAGAAGACACAGGAAAAAGGGAAGTGGAACCAAGAGAAGTGAGAATGGCCTGCTGCAAGCTCCAAGTATTGGACCTCACCCTGCACAGCATAGGTTTGGAGAGCAAAATACCAAAGAGGAAGTCTGGTTTGCTCATTAAACCATGGAACTGTGTCTAGTTCAATTTCTTGGCTTGACCACTGACTCCTAGTGTGGTCCTGAATAAATCATTTCACCTCTTTGTGCTTCAAAACAGGATAGTAAGACACCCCCTAAGTGGCTACCTTGGAAGCTTCAAGCAAAAGTTAAAAGTGACCAATATAAATATTTCACAAGATCATCTTGAACTGTTTTACAGAAGTGGTACAGCTGGTTCTTTTATCTGCAAATGAAAATAAATAAGAAATTTGTCCCTGAAAATTAGAAATTAAGCCTCCAGTGCAAGCACTGACTTTATTGTGCCCATATATGTGCTGCTTCAATCCATCACTGTATTAAGCATTTTAGGTTTCAGGTTGGTCTGTGTCTCGCAAGCCAAGATAGACTCAGCCTCCTGACACCTTCTTGCAAGTGTTGCAGTAATTTAATAGACTGGAAGTTATTTATGAACACTGAGAAGGGTCTATCCCCTTATGTATGTGTCCCTTGTAGTCTGACATCTTGATTTCTTCATGTCATCTTATTAAAAAAAAAAAAAAAAGAAAGAAAAAAACACCCAGCCTTTGGGGCACATGAATAAATGACACAGATATGCATCATCGGAACAGATGCTCAGTATTGAGGGTGATTTATTTTAATTAGTCAAATGTCATTTGAAGAGTTTTTGCTTTGTAAGTGGCTGTGATTGCTGTGTGCAGAGCTGCTGCCCTTGCAGGATCTCACGTAACTCTCCCCTTTTCTCTCCCCCGCCCGCCCGTGGGTGCCAGGCGGAATGGAGTCGGGTGTCACGCTGGCTGATGTCTGGTGTTACATGTCCTTGCTCGATAACTGGAACCTCGTGTCCCGCATGACAGTCCCAAGGTGTCGACATAACAGTCTGGTGTACGATGGGAAAATTTATACCATTGGAGGGGTCGGTGTGGCAGGCAACGTTGACCATGTGGAAAGGTAAAAAAAATAACAAACAAACAAACCAAAAACCCCAAAACTTAAAAAAAAAAAAAATCTTAAAACCATGTTCTGTTTGCTGGAGCTTTTCCTTCATGCTATGCCTTTTAAAGGACACTTCAAATGGACTGTATGTGTTAAAATAAGCTTTTATAACAGCTAAGAAAGTAGGAAAGTGGGCAGGATTAGATTCCATTTAAAAGCTTCAGTGGAAAGCATTGTTTCAAAACCAAAGAGGAAAGGTGCCAGCTTCTTGCTTTGCTCAGGGGAGCAAAGAGAGGAATTAAGCTTCTTTGGACATTTTTCCCAGTTATACAATGAACTAATAAACTCCCTTTGAATTTAGTATTGATAAAAGTCTTTACAAAGCACAATAGTATGTTTTTTTTCTTTCTTTTAAATCTAGAAAAGCAACAGCAAATTAAGCTTCTTGTATGCGTTTTCCTGGTGTAGCACCTCAGCCTTGACCTGATTGGAAGATCCTCCTTTTGGTGGTCCTGGCCTGGGGCTGGGACCTGCCAAGTTCAGAGTAATACAACCAATAAATGGAAACAGTTTTGAATTCCTGGCTGAACAAAACTGGGAGAGAATGGAAATTTCTCTTTTCAAGTAGACTCCAGATGTAATTTCTTTCACATGGAACTTAAAAAAAACCAGGAAGGAACAGAATTGCAACAAAAATATTTCACCAAGTAAAATTCCAAAACCAACTAATTTCTTGTCACTCGTGCCATTCAGTAAAGTCATAGATTTTATATCTATATCAATGTTTTCATTTAAAAATAGAATTCACTTTGAAAAGCAGTTTATGAGAATATTCTATTCCAAAATACGAATGCAGTCTTAGCCTTCCCCAAACACTTAATTGGGAAACATATTTGAGAAATGTTTTTCCTAAATGAATGTGGTAACCAAAAATATTTTTGTCAGTTTTAAATGCTGAATTTCAATACTTCTTCAGTAACATTTTGAAGCAGGCATTTTCCAGTAAAAGTTGCCTTAACAGGCAAGAAAAATAGGGATAGGTCATTGGGGAGGATTTTGAGGTAAGGAAAAACACATTTTTCAAGAAGTTGGGAGCTGGTGTTGGTGATAATGCTCTCAGCAAATGAGGATAATGCAGACAGCAAGGAATTAATGATAAATCACCACAGTGAAGGCAGCATGTAAACACTGCTCTTCTCCTTCTCCCAGAACTTAAGGTGGTGCCTTAAGGCACTGCCCATGGGACTTGCATTGAAGCAAATCTCACCCTTTTCAGCAGGTTTGTTTCTGGTATCTGAAAGTACTCATCCCATAATTTAAGTCAGCAGATTTTTAACTAGCAGAACTATTTTTGTAGACACAGGAAGGAGAGAACCCAAGAAAGAGATGCTGTTTCATTCCATCTCTCGATAAAGATGAACAGCAGAAGAATGCTATTGAGGAGTTTTGATAGTTGTCATTGATTAGATTATCTCTTCTCAGTTTTCCTTGGGTCCGATTTCTGTCTCTGCTCTGATTCTCATGGTCTCTCTTTATCAAAGCATCCAAAATGTTGGTCAGTTGAATGAACCCTAAATCAAGCAGAGTCCCCCCCCACTCCTTCCCTCCCATCTCAGTCACCCAGCCCTCCCCACAGGTGACATTGCAGCCTGCAAAGTCACACTCAGGCCCTCGGCAGCCCCTGCTTGGCTCAATGAGAGCAGCAGTGCTGGTTTTCCATTGTACTGAGCCCACCAAGAGACCTGGGTGTGGGAAAGGAGCAGATTTCCTCCCTATCATTTCAGTGCACGCTGTCTCAGCCACAATAAGGATGTCTTGTCATGGGGATTTGCTAAACCCGTGGTTATAATTAATCTGCTGTTGTCTATAGAGTGGATTGTGAGACAGAGCCATGGAAAAAGTGCAACATGGCCTCCTTTGGGCTATGCTGAGAAATGAGAGAAGTTTGGGGATGTTTCCTTTTTTATTTTTCATATTAAAATGACGGTAGGGGGTGACAGAAGTGAAGCACAGCATGGCTGAAGCTGTGTTTTGGAAAGAATGTTTCAGGGTCTGCTGTCAAAAACGCAGGTGAGGGAAGGCTGACTCTCTTAGCAGTGCTGAACAAAGTCAGGCCTTTGCACACAAAAGCACTTCCCATTTGGACGAGGCAGGGTTCAGGAATTTAAATTGCTGTACCCATTTTTGCAAGCAGTGAGGATTTCTGAATTTGGATTGCAGCTTTGGAAAAGAACACACTAAAATACAAAATTACTTTAATTGCTGAGTTGGCTGCTGTGTTGTGAGCAGTGAATGCCCATTTCTTGACTCTGCTTTTCTTCCCTCCCCTCCTCTGGAACTACAAGAAACCAGCTCTCTCCCACCATATTTCTGTGTGGGTTGCATAGTCCTCTTTCAAATACTGTGTTGGTTTGGATGGGACAGCGTGATACAATCTCTCAGTAAGGGGTAAACCTCTCTGTCATTCCAGCAGCTAAAAGCACTAAATTCAAACAATGTAACATGGTCATATGCTTTATGCCAAGTGATGCCAAAAACGACATTTACCTCTGAAGTTACCACTCCTCCCTCAGTGCAGAATTGCAGACACACGCTCCTGGGTTTCAGGTGGTTTTTACCTCCTAGGAAGCCTCTGAGATTGCAGGCCTGTTATCCCCCCGGATGGAGGTACAGGAGCTTATCCAGGCCTGACACACAACGCAGTCCCGGGCTGTGCCACCACTGTGAAGGGCAAGGCACTGAACATCCTCCCTTGCTGGACCACCTACCACCTCCCCTGGTGCGCAGGCAGCTTATCTTTCCCAGCCACATTTTGCTTTCTGCTTGCTCAGTCAGCCCAAGCGTGACCATGCCCAGCTTTGGCCAGGTTCTGACGTGTGTCTGCTGGCATGGTGAAGGGCATGTCTCCACGCCAAAGTGACTTACCCTGACCTCACCAGTGAGCAGACCCAGAGGATGATGTCTTCAGGGTATCTCACCGCAGTGACTCTTTGAAGACAGAAAACATAGCATTTTCTCCCACTTTCTTTCTTGTCCTGTTTTTCATGGAATTCTTGTAATGCTTGATCTTAAATGGTTAAAATCTTAGAAAGATGTTTTTACAGCATCTTGCTTTTTAAAAGCAAATGTCAGACCACCTTACCTATACATGATGCCACCTGCCTGCACTTAATATATCTGCTGCACCATTACAAAACATTAAAGCAGGCAGGGACCACTGGACTCGCAATGATTTATGACATCAGCTCCTGTGTCCCTCTCTCCATGTTTTCAATTGTGTTGTTGATGCTGAAGGGTGCATCTTTACCCAGAAATTCTGATGCCACTTAAAACAGTGGGTTTTTTCCCATCAAATTCAACAGGGCTGAGATTCTTTACCCTTTATCTGCCGTTTGCCTGGAAGGAGGCAGCAAAAATTCCATCTTGATGGATAATACGGGACTATCAATCACAAACAGATGAATAGGAGTCATTTGTTACTCATCTTAAAACAATATGCATGTGCCAGAGGGGCTGAGTTATAAGTCCATTTTTGTGGCTGTGCATGGGTATATGTTCAGGGAAAGTTATGTTTTTACAATGAGTGTTTAGGGAAATAACAGCATGGCTGCAGTTCTCCATCAAGCCCCTCTGGCAAGGTTCTGTGTGACAGGAAGCAAGTCATTAGGTGTTAGGCAAGAAGGTATTACACTTTCTGTCTTCTTCTGAGATATGAGTTGAGTTGGGAGCTGGTGAAATGAAGTGAATCCACGAACTAGGTCTTTAGATAATGGATGTGCCCTGTAATATATGCAGTTTGAGAGTCGAGAAGGCTGTGTATGCTGACAAGACAATGTATGGGACTGGAAGTGTGGAAATGTGGGTGCTTTGTGGTTATTATATGTTTGAAGGACAGAAGAAGATGAATCTCCTTGACCTGACAGCACTTTTGCAATAAGGCTGTCTAAATCTGGGAGATTACTTTTGTTGGCAGTGCATACTTTGAAGATAGTCTAAAAAAAAATCAGTGTAAAGAATGAGTTTTATGCATTTTACAAACTGCTGCAGAACCTACTGTTTTACTGAGAGATGATCATGTAGGAATTAGGGGTTCTCTCCCAATCTCCCAAGGAAGGTGGACATTTCCTCAGTAAAGGGGTTGCCAGGCACTGGAATAGGCTGTGCAGGGGAGCGTTGGAGTCACCATCCCTGGAGGAATTTGGAAGTCATGTAGAGGTAGCACTCTGTGCTGGGCTCAGCAGTGCTGGGTTAACTGTTGGACCCTATGGTTTTAAAAGATCTTACCTAGATAAAATAAAATAAAATTAAATACATTGCCTCGTCCTAGGATAGTTTCTTAAGCCTGTCAGAAGAAAAGGAAAAAAGGCAAGAAATAGTAATGGTAATCCATTACTATGATTTTAAACATGTGAATAGTCTTAAGAGCAGTTCAATATGACACTGTATAGCTTTAGTTTAAATAGAAGCTTTCCTGCAAATATAATTAAATAATGCTTAACTAACTGAAGGATTTCTTGCAGTCTGACAGAAGTGGTCAGTGTGTAAGCGGCCAACCATGATGTAAGGATGTTACAATGTGAATAAATGAAGATACACATATGGTTGTTGAACCTGGGAGAGAAATTAAGAGACTGAGGTGAAAAAGAAAATACTGTTTTTCGGTACTGAAGAGATCAAAAGTCAAGAAGGCAGTGAAGCGAGTGGCACAGCTTGAAATGAAGGGTTTTCTGCTGTTAATACTGAGGTGGTAGGGAAGGAGCAAGGGCGGAGGAGCTGAATGAAATGAATGAAGGATGGAGAAGATCAGTCCCACAGATGAAATCCTAAGAGTGGAGAGTTGTGGAAACCAGCAAGGTTTTATTTCTGCATGTGCTGTCTTCAAGCCTGAGCTGTATTTTCTGCTGGGTTCAGATAACTTGTTGTATCATGGGTATATAAATTGTACATACACATGCATATATATATATAAATTATATAGAGAGAAAATGTGCATGTACACGTATATAAGAGATCTAGAAACATACAAGGTATGTGTAAATAATACATAAATCAGCCTGCACAAGGTGCACAAGGGTCAGATGAGATCCCTGTGCTCAGTGCAAGTGGCACATGAATGACAACAGATTGGGACTTGTGTCCTGCAGGGCTGGGGACGGGCCAGTTGCTGGGGCAGAGGAAGGAGTGTGAGGGCAAGTGTCTAAAACCACACAAGTGCAGAGCCTGCAAGGACTGCAGACCAGGAGTCAGTCATGTGAAAGCAGATGTCCTTGAAGATTCAGGTTCAGCAAATTGGATGGGCCCAGTAGGCCCACAGCCAAGGACAAGTGTGGACACACCGGGAGGGAGCAGTGGAGGAGAGGGAAGAAAAACCTTTGCTTGGCTTGAAGCCAGCTCACATTATGTCTCCATCTATGGCTTCAAACAGGGGATTCGAATGCAAAGCTTGACTAATGGAAAGAGATCAGAGTGATTATTCTTTAAATCAGTTTCCTCCCTGCTGGCCCTTGAGCAGGGCTGGTGTGACAGGCAGCCAGGAGCCCCATGAGCACCAGCGGCCGTGGTGTGGTGGCAGTGCCAGAGATGACACGACAGATGGAAAAGCCCTAGGGCAGGGAGGTAAAGCAGGTGTCAGTATTTTCTGTCCTGGAAGGTTACAAAGGTTCAGCTTCATTCATTTTTAAACCAATTTAGTTAATCTGGTGCAAATCCTTGTGTGAACACATTAAGAGCTGACTTGAGATAGACCAAAATGATGGAAACCTGCCTTGCAGAGACTTAAGGAGCTTAGACTACTTAGTTTATCCCATAGAAGGTGAAGAGGTGACTTTATTATTTTCTGCACGTCCATATGTGAAAGAGAGAGATTTGATAGCAGACAGCTTTATAATCCAACAGGGAAAAAGAAACAAACTTTCTGGTAGGTGGGAACTGAAGCAAGACTAGAAATCAAGTCTATCTGCTTTGCAAGGAGGGAGTGAACTGGAAAAATATATTCCCAGGGGATGGAGGGACTTAGTGCTTAGTGGACAGCTATCAGGAAGCCTTGAAGAATTCAGTTTCTCCTCTTCAGCCTCAGGGCTAGAGTAGACACTCACTTAAGTGAGTTGCTTCACTGAGCAGCCCATTAAAACCCACATTAGATGTCCATGTTAGGTAGACAAGGACTTGATTCCACCTGCTTTATGGTTCACTGGTTTCTATTAAACCAAATGACCTTCAGGAAAAAAGGGGGGTTAAAGCTTCACCACATATACCTGTATTCAGAAGATTTTCAGCCTTTGGCTTTCAGCAGATGAAGTGAAACTCATCATTTTTGGTTTCTCAGTGGCAGATGAAGGACAGTAGGAGAAATAAAGATCAGCTCTGTCATCACAGAGCATAAACAGAGAACAGTGAAAGTGGCTTAAAAATGTGGTCTACAGGACCTGAGGCCTCAGTAAGGAAATTCATCCAGAAAAAGGATGATTGTTTTTGTAATTTGAACCCTTCTCCAGTATTCCTGTGGACACAGTCCTCAGCCACACTCAGCCCCTAGCATAGTGAAGGACATAATCCCTTCTTCCCAAAAATGTATTGGGACAATCAGAAAGTTGTTGCCAAGAGTGTTCTTTTCTTGGGAGCTGAAGTGTGCCAGGTACTTCTGCCAGCAACAGGGAAGGGAGCTGGCTGCTCACCTCCCCCATCTCAGACCACTTTGACTGCCCACAGGTGTTAAATCAGAGAGGATGGTGTGAGACAAAATGTATCAGTTGACAGGTGGAATGGCCTTTAAGGAGGAACAAGGGAAGAAACACTAGGTCAGTTCTCAGCTCTGTTGTTTTTCTCATTGTATAACCAACTGAAGCCAATTTTTTAATGAGACATCAAGGATTAAATTACCAATTACTGCAATAGCTGAGTTAGCAAAGTGTGTCCCAAAAGCAATGTGTGATACTTCATATTATCTGAGATTTTTTGCGTGGATGTGAGTGCTGCTCCGAGTGCTGTGGGTGAATGCAGGAGATGCAGCATGTGGTGACTTTCCTGGAGGAGCTGCTTGTGCAGTCAAAATGCATCCACAGGCTGAGGTTTGGTACAACAATCAGCCCAATAAAGGTGTGTCACCATGAATGCTCCCAGCACCGTGTTGTTTAATCTTGTTATAGTTCTTTCCTTTGATCACTTGTTGTAGATGAATTTAATTTCTCTGTAACTAATTTAGAGCATCATACAAGGCAGTTCTCCATGCTCATTATAAGGGATATTCCTAAATTATTTTTTATTTTTAAGTTAAAGTTTGCCTTTCTCTTGGTTTTGCTTCAGTTTTATGAGTGTGTTAATTACTTTCAGTTATATTGCTTGGAAACTCATTAGTGCATTTTTATTAAGCACATTATTTTCTGCTGTTTATGCCATTTTTATCATTCCTCCCTTTTATTTTCCCCAAATCTGAGCAGTGAAAATTTGAGGGACATGTTACAGAGGGAAGATTCCCTTGTTGCCAAATCATATTTTGCAGATGGGTTCATGTTCATCAATTAATTTCATGTTTGAATATTGCATATCACTGCCATTAAGAGCAAAAGCCCTAAGTGGGTGATGAGGGCTTCTGTTCTGGCAGTCAACAACTCTGAAAAATCACTACACAGGAAACTCCTGTTTGACTGCTTCTGTCATTACATGGAAATATAGAAACCTGAAAAATCACATTATTCTCCACTGTCTCCAAGATTCATTTTAGAGCAGCTATTTGGATCCCTGCCACATTATCTTTTAAAAAAAGGAATGTCTGTACTTGTGATGTTGTCTAAAATGAATCTTGATCCATGGATTATTAACTGTACATCCCTTATGGTCAATGACTTAATTAAATCAGATACTGACGACCTCAAAACTAATTTAGCACTTTCATGCATACTCTTTTCTGTTTGATTCACGTCAAATACAAATGCAATGGTGAAGTCTTACTCCAGCAGTAACAGTTGCAGCATCCTGAAAAGAAGCACAGTAGCTTGGTTTGCACAATGAAAATTAAATGGAAGCAACTTATTCTGGCACAAAATGGGAGTTGCTGGTCGGTTAACTAGAGTAAAAGGAGCCATCATGTTGCATTATGTTGCAGGTGAGATGTGTTCCACAAGTTGAACGACTGAAATATATTAACAGTTGCCTGCCCACAGTCACTATTGGATATCTCCGCACTGATTAGCAAGAATAATCTCATTGTGTACTCATTAAAAGAAATTAATCAGTGGAAGACATCTCAACAAAGATGTCCCGAGTTTCTGCACCTTGAACTGTAATGAGATTTGAGAGGCATATACAGAAAACAGAACCAGCTTTCCCTGGGCTTCTATCAATGTTTTAAAGCCTTAGAGAAAAGCATTCATTACACCATTTACCAAGCAGCTGAATTTGCAAGATGTTAAAAAAAAAAAAAAAAAAATTCTGCCTCTGCTTTTCTTCTGCTTGCCAAGTTGCCTTTCTGTGCCTGTCTGTGCTGCCCAGTGCTGCTCACCTCAGCTCACTGCTCCTGCTGTCGTCCCCAGGTACGACACCATCACCAACCAGTGGGAGACCATCGCCCCCCTGCCCAAGGCCGTGCACTCGGCCGCCGCCACCGTGTGTGGGGGCAAGATCTACGTCTTCGGAGGGGTGAACGAGGCCGGCCGAGCCGCGGGGGTCTTGCAGTCCTACATCCCTCAGACCAACTCGTGGAGTTTCATAGAGTCCCCGATGATCGGTAAGCCGTGTATGGAGCAAATCTCTGTGCTACAGGCACTGCGATGCCTTTGCAGAAAGCAAAGGAGTTGTGGGGTGGGAGGGGGTATCCTTGTAATGTGTTAGCAGGGATGCATGAGAAGCAATTATATGGATTTCTGCTGAAGGCAATTGTCACTCATTAACACCGACTTGTTACCAGCTAGAAGTGATGAATTCAAAGCAGAGGAGAAAAGAAATCAGTTACTAGTATGAACAATTAGCCATTTTAGATTTTAAAAAATCTCCAAGTGCAGTGAAACTTCATGCTGGCATCATGTGTTGTCCCATGTGAGCTCACAGCACTGCTCAAGTAGTGGATTATCACTCATGGTTTGTTAAAATACTGCCTGTCCTGTGGGAAGGGACAGGCATTCTGAACTGGGATTTATCGGCGGTGTCCACAGGTATATATACTTCAGAGGCTGACAGCTTCAAGATGTAGTTTATTAAAACTGTGTTCATTGTTTTATGAAGCCCTTGAGCTCACCCAAACATAAAGAGCAAGACAAAAAAAACCCCCAGATTTTCCAATGTACTAGCCAAGGTCAGAGGTGATGACTTCCTTCCAAAGTTAGAACAGCACTCAGAAGTTTGCTTACTTGCTTGCTTTCTGTGGTGATTGGCTGCCTGAGCGGTTAGGCTGCTTTTGGAAATGAGGTTTAGCACTCAGCCTGGTGAGGATGCCCCTGCAGGCAGCAGCTGACCTGGGTCATCTGTTCTGCACCGGGATCTGCCGGCCTTCGGTCCGGCTGCACCCGAGTGGCCAAGGAAACATCTCAGACACAGTCATTGCAGAGAAGCTACTTTTGGAGTAGTTTGCCTTCATCTCCTAGTTCAGACAATCACATAGTGGTATGGGACCTTTAAAGGTCACGTAACCCAAGCAATAAGCCAGGACATCTTTCACTAATTCAGTTTTCTCAGAAAGCTGTCCAACTTGACCTTGAAGTTTCCAGGGATGGAGCATCTACTGCCTTTCTGGGCTACTTGTTCCAGTGTTTCCCCATTCATGTTGAAACTGTGACTTCATTTTAAAAACATCATCTTCTCATTACTGAGCCTTAGAGCAATAGGAGCAGCAAGTAAGTAATTACAGAAGGGCAGCTGCAAGGTACTCAGGTAAGGCCTAAGCATAATCAGAAACTTAGAATAAGCTGCTTTTTTCTGTTGCGGCTTGTCCAGCCCTTCTGCTGGGGTTCCTGGTGGATCAGGACGGGAGGAGCTGGCTCTCTGTGGCCACGGCTGCTGCCCCGTGCAGCAGGCACGATGCGACGCGCGCGCAGCGCGGTGTGAAGCGCCCAGCGGGAGCCAGTCCGCCAGCCACAGGCACGTTTATGTAAGACAGCAGCACAACGACCCCACTGCCTGGATTTCCCCATCACGTGGCTGCGCTGTCGCTGCTCCTTGAATCCACTGGCTGACAGTGTGAGGTTTTCCCCGACTCGCAGCATACTGCAAAAACGAGCGCATTCCACTAAGTTGTATTGCTCTTCCTTCCCACGATAGTACAAGTGCCACAGGAGCTAAGGAATCATCCCCTGGGCTCATTAGAGTCTAGCAACACCATGTGTGCTTAAAAAAAAAATCACGTTAACCATCCAGAGTTGGGTTCATCACCTATCGCTCTAATAGAGTTGCACTATTGTTTCTTCATAGTACAAAAATACATTAAAGATACCCATGAAGTTAAAAAATTGTATTTATGTTTTCTTAGTGTGAACAAAGTTCATTAGACAGCATAAAATATATGATAAAACAAGGAGCTCTTTGTTGGGTAATCTATAACATTAATCTACTTGCAAATAATTTAAAATAACACAGAGTCTGAAAAATACATACACCCGCCCCCAGAATGTCTGAGTGTCTGGGAATGTGAACTGGTGTGATGCCTGATCTTCACTACAAGGCAGTGGGAATGTTGGATATTGAAAATATGAATGCCCATATTTTAATTTCTCCAGCTCTACAGAAAAAAAAATTAAGTATCTGCCCAATAACTGGATGCAGTACCAGGTATAGTACAGTCTAAAGGAAAGAGGAAGTAGAAGGAGCCTTTTGCAAAATGGAGCTGGGATCAATCCTGACATGATCACTGCCAGGGTGCCTCTGACAGTCTCAGAGCCTTTTTGTGTTGATTTGTGAATTCCTAAGGTGTACCTCTGAGCTAAGGCAGCTGAGACATCTGATGGTGAGTTGTTACAAAGTCACCCCAGAGATCGGTGAAACCTGTTTGACCTCAGATAGGACAATAGTTTATTTAAAAATGCCTCAAGCATGCTCAGATATGCAACAGTAGCTGAAGGTATTGAAAGCAGCCAAGGTCTGTGGAGATTTTTTAGACCAGTAGCACCTGTCTCAGTTCACTGTGGTATTTTATGATAGTGAGTTGAATGCAGCATGAAACACACATGTTTGAACCCAAAAGGTCCATCTTTTTCAAAGCATTATGTGCCAGCCTAACCTAAGGCAACACTGGAATCAATCATGGCTCGTGTTTTGTCCAGTCTGAGTGGAGGTGAAGCAGGCTGGATACTGACATTCTGCCTGTGCAGAGGAGATACAAACTGGGGGCAGATAGCAAGTCCACACAGCTCAGCCCTTGTTCTTCTGCCTGGAATTCTCCGAGGAATAGGCAGTGAAGTCATTCCCAGTGACTCCCAGTTTGGTCTTAATGTTTCAGCTGTCAGGAGGTGTTGGGACGTGGATGCCTGTGAGCAGTGGGTGTGACACCAGGCTCACTGACACGCTGCATGCGCATGCTGTGGAAGCCTTTGGGCGAGTGTTGGTCACACACATCCACATTTGGGGAGGAGAAGGCTTTCCTCAGTGCTCCATCCTCTGCCCTACGTCAGTCCTTCCCACCTTGGAGTGGGCAGGTGCTCCTGCAGCAGTGGAATCCACAGCTGGATGTCACTGGGAGAACGGAGCCTCACAGGGCTTTCACAGTGCATGTTTATAGTAAACCACACTGCACATCCCCTTCTCATGTTTTTTGATGTAAAAACCAAAACTCCTACATTAGTAAATGAACCAGGGCTGTGTACTTGCAGCACCTGCCTTTCCATTTCAGGCCAAGCTGTCCTATATAGCTGTGCTAAAAATGTATTTCATGCCCAGCTTCCTGAACTTTTTCTTACTTAACAAGATGGCCATAGACATGCTGAAGTCAGGAAATCTAAGTAAGCCTAATTACTTGGTCGCTGCCTTTTGGTTCACGTTGTGCCTTCATGACAGGGCAATAAAATATACCTTTTTTTTTTGATCCTCTGAACAGTCAGTGTGGAAATAAAAGTTTTTATTAATGTTTTTTGATTGTAAGAAAACCAGTATTTAATTACCATGACTATTAAATTTTAAAATCTGCTGAGAACCAGAGAACAGAGATCTAAGTTCTGTGAGTATTTCAGGTTTCTAATCCGAGTATCTAGTTCCTCACTGTACCATTTATTCCTACAGTGATATGTCAGACCAAAGTAGGACAATCAGAATGCAAGACCTATCTGGAAAACAACACTAGAAGCATCTATTTATTTTTACTGCACTGTCCCATGGCATATTTTGGTTAAAATTAATAATAATATTTATTTACTTTTAGACTTTACAAGAAAAATCAGATACGTGTCTTGACATTCTCCCAAGGCCAGTAGTTTGGTATTTGTAGGAGAATATGTCTGGCTTTCACAGCAGTGAGTGTTTTAACTCATTCTTCAGTGTATTTTTCTTCCCATGGCCAAGTTCTTTGTGTTTTTCACCCTACTAAGCTTGAATTTTTATCTCACCCATTTCTCCACTATACATGCCGCGTGCTCCCTTCAGAATGACTTTTTCCACTCCTCAGTGTTTCCCTACCTATTCTCTGCCCTCTGCCCTGCAAAATCAGTATTTTTGTGTTGCCTTTTGTCCAATGTCCTCTTCAGTCCTACCTCCCCTTCATCTCCGTGGCTGTTCTTTTTCCAACACTCATCAGTTCATCAACACTGTGCCCATAAATTTGATGCTAAAGCTGCCCTGTGGTGGCAGGCAGAGCTTCCTGCTTTGGCATGGGCCATGCCCACCACACATACGCAAAATGTGGTGTTTGCAGGTGAGGACACTCAACTTCAGGGTCTCCAAAGAGAGTTTCCTCAAGGGTCAGTGGGGAAGCCATAGGACTGGCAGCCAGTTGCACATCTGGAAGAGATCAGCTCCCAGGAGAGCTCTGAGCCTGCAGGGTGACATCCAAGTCCTCACTGTTCTTGCAGCAGCTTCACCTGGGCCTCACCTAAGCTGTGTTCAAGATTGTATCACAGTCTTCTGGTTATCCTATGGCTGTGCTGTTCTTGAGTTTGTCTGCAGAGTGTTCAATGAGGGGAAGAGGCACTTACTATTAAAAGCAGGCTTAGTTTGTATTAACCAGACTTCTTTTTCTAATCTGCTCCATCAAGTGCATCAACCTCCCCACTAGGCACCCACACCTGCCAAGAGACAATTTGGTTGGAGTTCTGCCTAGACTGGTGGCATTCCCACATTTCTTCCTCCCAATAAAAATGTTTAGCTAGCTTGGTTATAATAAACTTTTTCCATATGAAATGCTGCTGCCATTCATTGCAGTGCCCTTCCAATCTCTGACCGAGTGCATTACTGGAAGGTAGAGTAAGATCTTTGAGCAATCATGGAAGGGAAAACAGGACTGTACTACTTGGCCCTGTAAGGTAGGGAGAGATGTGAGAGCCACAGACACATCCCAAGAGCAGCCTGGCCTCCCTAAGTGAGGAGCACAGCAGCTCACAGATTAAATCATCCACCCTATGTGAAGGACACCTCTCGCTCAAGGATTGCCATGGAGTACACACTCCTTCCTCCAATAGCTTGTCACACAATAGAGCTGCTGGCTTATCTTCCTGTAGCAACAGAAAAGGAGAGGGATGTTACCATGTTATCCACTTGGAGAGATTACCTTGTACATATTATTTGATTTACATTTATTCTGCCTTCTAATCTCAAGTGTGTTTGTTGACCTGGACAAATCCCATTTAAGATTTTCCAGCCTGAAATGGATTTCTCTTTCCATGCTTCCTCTCCCCTCTCTTCCTTTTCTCCAGAAGCCTTTTGAAATACCCAGTGGCCCTGCTGTATCCCACAGAAGCCTCTGCTGACACATTGAAGCTCATGTTCACGCTCAGTAGTTTAATCCTCCTCCTCTCCAGCTTGCTGCACATTGACCAAAAAGCCCAGCCAAAACATGCTTTTGCAAAACTAGGCTCCCCACCAGTTACCTTGCACTGGGACCATGTTAAGGACTTCAAGCAGTGACTGAAATTAAGAGTCTCCTGAGAGTTTGCATAAGCATGCCAAGCCCTGAAAAAGACACCAACACAGGAAAAACGTAGGTTGCACCTGGGATGAAGTAAGGTTATAAAAGATTGAAGGTGTTCATCCCCATCTAAGTATTCCAGGAATACTTGAGGTTTCCAAAATCCTGATATCCATGAACAATTTCTGTCCCCATGGTAACAAAACAAAAAATTAACCCAAAAAAACCACTGCTTCCTCTCTATCTTGTTACTGGAGGGCTATCCCTCATGTCTTTTTGCCATATCTTCATCAGGAGCAAGACCTTTCTGTGAACAGTTCCTTTCCTGAAAGAAACAGCAAAGATTTTTCTGTGTCTTAGACTTACTTGATACCAATTTATTAAATTATAGCTAAAGACAAAAGCATTAAAATGACAACAGATAGGAGATGTATTGAAAAATTGATGAGAATCAAACACGACTGGCTTTAAAAAAAACAAAGAAAAAGAATATCAGACTGTCTGCCTATTCAAAAAGAGGAAAGAAAAAAAAAGTCACTATAAAAATACCCAAGGGGTTTCCCTCTCATTCTTTAACAAAAAGAAATGTGAAGTCAGTGATTCAGTCCCCTGAGAAGTCACTGTTTCTGCCGTGAGGGAGCCCCAAATAATTTCCCTGTGAGATTTGGGAGCTGAGGGGATTTTTTTAATGCAAGAGTTTCATTCTCTGGCAAAACAGTGCTAGTCAGAGGAAAAAAAAAAAAAAAAGTGATAATTAAATATGGAAAATTTCTGGTGAGTATCTTAAGTGGAAAAAATGTCACATATGCACGTCCGATTTGGAAAGGGATGCGAGCCGGGTTGGTAGGACAGATAAGCCTTTCTGATGAATTACAGTGGCTTAGTGGCACCGTGAAGAAACTGAATACTCCTTGTTCTATTTTCTGGATGAATTAGTTTCTTCCCATCTGTTCCCAAGGATCAGTGACATTTTCCTAATACAGCCGTGGTTTTCTGACATATGCCTGTAGATACTTGTCGTAGTAGGAGCTCAACTTTAACCCATCACGGGTTCTGTCTGTTTCCCTGCTGGGGAACCTGCTTCACCCCTATAGGTCTCCCTGGGCACGTGCCAGCGTGGGGTGAGATGAACTGAGCCAGACCACCCCATGGCCGTGCTGGGACAGAAGCAGACAGCACAAAACCATTATTTTCATTCTAGTTTTACCAGTTGAAACCTCAATTAAGGGGGTTATCTCTCTTCTGGAGGTGTTCATCAGCTTTTCCTTAGCTCCTGTCAAATTAAATCACCGTTAAATATTTAATGGAATAAGGTAGTTTTACAAGAACTTCAGGGTTGCAGCACCATGCAAGAGGTAAGCAAATCCCAAAATAAAGCTGCTGGATCTGGTTTAAGCCCATCCTTTTCTGTGTTCCTAAAAGGACACAGTCATAATGCTGTAGATTTGGGAGGAACATATCAACCCCTTTGGGGTTATGTAGAGGCTGCTTTCAGAGATGTAAGAGCACAGTAAACGTAGTATCTCACTTCAGCTTCTGCCCTCAAATCCCTTTGGGAGGAGGTTGCAGGGGCTGAAACCAGCATGACTGTGTCCAGTCTGATTCCCTGTTGGAGATACAGGGGTATCAACCTTTCCTAAGCATATGAAAATGCAGATTTTTGAAAGGCTTTAACTTATAGCTACAAATGGAGAAGTTCTATGTGTCCCCTGACCCCAGGATGGCCTCCCAGGAAACATGCACTTGACACCCCAAAGGGCCAAGCCACCTGCCTCTTAGAGAACTGGTTGTGAGGCTTATTTGAAGTCAAAGCAATGTGTTTTCCCATCTTTTGTTCCCAGACACTGCTGATCGGTTTCGCAGAAATGTTGATTAAAAAACTGTATCTCATCAAGACAGACATCATCATGAGAAATTTCAGCCCAACTGGCTCATATTTAATAATGTGCATATGGCGTGCTAGTAGCATAAGGGACAAGCCAGCTAATTAGATTAGAATTATTTTATTCAATAATTTATGATTAGTTTTACTAATATTTCTAATAATGCCATAGCTAACAAGAATTTTAAAGTATCCTCAGAAAATGTGATTGAACTTGACTCAGGATGAGAGATTTCCTTAATTTCAAACTCCCAACCTCACACAGTTTGTTACTAAATGACAGGACTGCTTGGAGATATACACACACATCTGAAAACAAAAATCCTGGTGAATTTATGAGACAGATAAAGGTGAAAAACAAATCAGGTCTCAGAAAATCTTCTGGAAATGGGTGGGTGATCTTCCCACAGGCAAAAGCACAATATAATAGAGTATCAACTATTGAATATTACTAAGGGGGTCTCTGTGCTGTGGGTTTCTGCTATACTTAGCTGCTGCACAGGCATGGGAAGCATCTGAGCTAAAATTTGCTGCAATTCAAAATTCTGAAACAATTTGACATCTTAGTTTCATATGTAACTGTGGAACTTTAATGGTGACTCCATTAGGCTTCAGGAGGACATAATTGTTCTTTACCAGTTTAGAGGGAGGCACATACTGGGGAATGAAGAAGTGATGAACTTTAAAAGTGCCTTTGAGAACTTGGAGAGAGGAGAACAAAACCAGGAAAGGTTTCCTCATTTTTCTTTCCCTAGCCTTGGAGGTTTAGAGAAACGTGACTTATCTATAAATAAGGGGAATGTATAAATAAAAAAACAGTCTCCAAACCTGAGCCTAAAACTGATGTCCAGTGTTGCTTTCCATTGACAGATAACAAATATGCTCCTGCAGTCACTCTCAATGGGTTCATCTTTATTCTTGGAGGAGCTTATGCACGAGCAACCACCATCTATGACCCAGAGAAAGGCAATATTAAAGCAGGTCCCAACATGAACCACTCCAGGCAGTTCTGCAGGTGAGAAAAAACATTAAAATGGAATTACCGGTGCCTTAACATTTTCTGGTGATAAATAAGCTACTGCAAGTGAAGGGGAGAGGGGAAGGGAGGTGTGAACCATTTGGGGGTTTTCCTCATCTCTTTTCTGTACATGTTCAGGCACACAGCATTTCCCAAAATGCACATTCAGCAGTCTGTTATGGTTCACGTGCCTCCTCACGTTCAGGCACGATGGATCGCGGGGAGGGACGTGTGTTGGGCTCCTCCAGTGACTACAGGAATGCTGTTCTCAGTTTGCCGTGTGCAACTAGAGGATGATAAATACCCTCTGTAGGAGAGACCGCCATAATGTGGAATGTTTTTTTCTAACCAGCAGAAAGATCCTTGAAAGAAAAAGAATACTGAGTAAGCCCCACACACTGATATTAATTCCTATTATTTATTAGGTGTTTCTGATTGCTTTTCAGGCTCACTTCCCTGATCGTGGTCAAAAGTTGAACAAATTTCACAAATTGTCTGACAAAAATAAAACTTGGCAGCCATTGCAGGTGCTGGCAGCACTTGAAGGCCTTTTAAATAGCGTTACATGGCTGCTACTGAAAGACGGGCTTGTTTTGGGCTGTGCACAGCCAGCCCTTCACAGAGCAGATTCCCATGCTGGGGAAGGGCTGAGCTGATGCTTTCCCTGGAAAAGCCCCAGCTGGTCTCTAGACACTGCCACAGGCACCAGGTGGGGGTTTGTTAGCCATGTCTGATGCAGCAGCACCCTGAGGCACTGAGCCGAGCCGGGGTGGAGGGGATGTGCTGGCACTGTCCTGGCAAACACTGGCTGGGCTGGGAGGAAGAGCAGTAACGGGCAGCAGCAGGGCCCACAGCAGAGCCACGTCTTCTGGATATTCAGCCAACTGCAGCTTGCTCCAGAGGTGTCCCTGGCCCCCATCCTCATGTTGGAATCCATGTTTTAACTTGGATTTAGCCTTTCACTTCAGTGCAGATGGGAAAATGCCTTTTAAGAAATCATGCTCAGTTTTTCTCTTTTTGCTGGTTTCTTTTTCTCATTTTCACCTTTGTTTCCCTTCCTTTTGTTAATTTAAGGGGCGCTCTCTCTTGGCTGCTGGAGCAGATATTGCTGTAAGCAGAGGGGTCAGAGCACCACCTCTGTCCCGAGCCAGCTCCATCCCAGTGGCTGCTGCCCTGTTCCCCTGCCCTAAGGACACATCCTCTTAGTCCCTCCACTCTAACAGGAGGCAAAGCAGAACGAGGAGTGCGTTTCTCAGGCAGAATACAATGATATTTTTTTCCTGAAAACCAGAAACAATGGGTACAGTACCACTCAGGATTAGAGCCCTAAGCTGTAAAATGAAACATGAGGGATTTGGACATTTGATACGTTCCTGCATCTTCCCGTCTATCATAGAGAGGGATGAGCTGCTCTTTAAACAACTTGACGTTGTAAAAAGCAACTAGACTCTGTTAAATATTTAAGAGAAATTGTGTGGCTGATTTCAACTGTTGGCTGAGCACCTCACCTGAAAACTTGCCAGGGTTTCTGACAAGAAAAGATGCTTTGCTCTGCACCCTGCAGAACAGAACAACCAAGGAAAGTGAACTGGTGACCTAAATAGTCCCTACTGCTTAGGCACCACAATAACTGGCTTTGTTTAAGTATAATTTGCCACCCATCCATAAAAAGTAACTTCATACTTTTAGATGACATTTTTTTCTGATGGCCAAAGCAACAATGGACAGGAAACCTACATTCATAGTGTAATGGTCACTAAAAAAAAAACAAACATATAATTGAAACCAAAAAAAGGCACCATTTCCAAGATTCTTGAATACGCTGAGAAACAGTCAAGGAAAAACATTTCAGCCTAAAGACATGTAAAGCCTGTGACAAAACCTAAATAAATCAGTGTGTAGGGAAATAGGGAAGATGGGGGGGTCAGCAGTAACAAATAGGTTAAAACCCTGCTGCTGCTACAGGAGGCTGAGGGAACCAGTGTGAGGGCTAATGGGAGTAAGAAAAAAGGCATTTAAAAACTTTGGGGATCAAATCTGTGATTTGAAAGGGTTATAAAACCACTGCTTATGAGACTGATGAGGTAGCAAAGCAAAATAGGGGCCAGTTTGGGTGGGTGTTTCCCATCTGCATTTGGAAGGGAACAAGGAGGTTTGGTTCCATATTCTGCTGTGAGGGACAAAAAGCAGTCACTGTTGGCAGCAAGGAAAGATGGGAACTCTGAAATTACATTCTCAGATCCAGCAGTCCAGCTGTCTTAGACACAGGTGTCTTTAGAGACTTCATTGAGAAGCTGATTGAACCACTAATGTTGATTTTTAATAACTTTTCAAGTTGAAGATGGATCAGGGCATTGCCAAAGTGTTTCTGTGTTTTGAAAAGGTGAAAAGGAGAATTTCAGTGCAGCAATTAATTTTGTAAAGTACCAGCATCAAGGTAAGTGGTCTCACTTAGCCTCATGTTGGTCCTCTGCAAAATACCAGAGTGGTTAATTTGGGATTTCATCAACAAATAACTAGATGCTAATAAAATAATGAAGATCAATCAATGCACTTTCCTGGAAAGTAAGGCTTGTTAAACCACCCTGTTGTCATAGCATCATTTTGGTATGAAAAGACCTCTAAAGTCCTTGAATCCAGCCATAAACCTGACACTGCCAAGTCCACCAAAGGAGTTGGGAAGCCTGGTTCTTTGTTTTGGCTTGTCATACAGCACTCCTGGCTGCTAAAGACAAGTGTGATGCTGTAATATACTGCAATTTCTCCAAGGTATTTGGCTGGCATTATATGGAATTAACAAGGCGCATGGTAGAGAGATTAAATCTGCTTCACTGACAGATCTCAAAATGAAGTTGTTAATGAGAAGATATCATTGAGCAAGGCCACTGGTAGAAAGCATTTCTTCTTCTTCAATGCTATTTAATATATCTATCAACAATCCAGGTAATAGGATATCTCTCCTGATAAAGGCTGCAGGGGGCTTAACACTTACTGGGTACAAAATATTACAGAAGGAGCTATATTACCAGTTCCCTGAATATCTCAGTTGAGCTGTCTCAAGCCAGCAGTGGTATTTTAAATACAAAGTAAGACATGGAGGACGCACACTCATAGCAGCCCTGCTCCCTTAGAAAGCCAGGCTCTCAGAGGAGGACATAAAGGAGATCACTCAGAGCAGCACAACATGAGCTCACATCACAGTGCTCTGGATAAAAGGTCAGTGCAATATTGGAGACATAAAACAAACCCCAACACCAAAATGAAAACAAGCTGAAGCCGGGCAGAGCAAGTGCTGCCGCATACGGCGCTGGGAGACGAGTGTGGGTCCTGGGTCCTGCATCAACATGTGAAAATATCAGCAGAAGTTCAAAGGGAAGCTGCCAAAATGACCTCAGATTGCAAATCAAACCTTTGACATGAAACTCGAGGAGTTTATCAAAGAAAGGCTGAGAGGTGACTTGATCACTGGGAGCAAATGGAGAAGCTTTCGGTCTCGCAGACAAAGGCGTAGCAGGTTACAAGAGCTGGAAAGTCAAGTTGCACATCTTGGCCTTGAAGTGAAGCACTTTTCCAACAGCAAGGATAATTAAACAGAGAAGCAGCAAGGGAGGGGGTGAAGTCACCAACACTCGCTCTTTTTAAGAGGAGATTAGATGTGTTTCCAGGAGAGATGCTACCTGGGGAAATGTCCATGGCCTGCATATACACAAGCTCAGATTAACTAAGCACAGAGGTCCCTTCTGACCTTAGCCCATGAATCTATAAATTCCTCATTCCACTCATTAGCATGGATCACAAAAAAGCATGGTTTAAAAGCAGCAACATAAACAACTTAAAAATTAACTGCATGCTATTGATCTCCTCTCACCAGGAATCACTCAATACTGAATTTGCTGGGAAAAATCTTGACCGCATCACTTTTATTTTTATCTGCTTTGTTTCTACATGTTAGTGATGAGGGAGCATGATAGCCTCGAGCAGAGGGAAGAGAAATGTGTGTGACATTCCCTGCCTGTGAAAAATTAAAGGTCTGTTCAAATGGTTTTAATATCAAGTTAAATTACTTTTAATGAAAAATGAAAAATAAATGGTTCGGCTCTCCAGTTCACAATCAACAGAAGAGCAAATTGAGGATCATTTTCAGATTAAGCCCAGCCTGATGGAAGTCAATAAGAAATTCATGCTGATGTAGAATTAACCCTTTGTAAGATGGTGCTAAATGAGAAAAGAGATATAATAAGCCTGAAGCATTTTAAAATTCACTGAGAGGCTGAACACCTTCCACACAACAGGTGAGGGAAATAATTGACATTTCCCAAACATCAGGCAAGTGTGTGTTTTTTGCCACACACCCTGTCTCACTTTGGCATCCCCTGCTTATTTGCAGGATCTTGAGATGGTGGAAAGCAGCCAACAGGAATGAGAAGCAAGGATGAGATGATGACACCTTGCTCTGCCAGACACCTCCTTCCACAAAGACTTGCAGATATCCCTCCCCTTCAGCAGGACAAGGCCTCCCTTTGCAGGCAGGAGTTCTCCCTTCCTGCAGTGCCCTTCAAGGGTTTATTTTTCCACAAGTGAAAAGAATACCAAATGCGCTCCTGTGCATGATTAAAAATTCCATATTCTGCTCGCTTAGGATGCAGGCAGCGTGCAAACAGGCTTGTGCTACAGAGAGCCTCCACGGGGCAACAGCGGCAGCATAGTGGTGCCAGCAATAATTCCAGAGAAGCTAATTTAGTACCAGCAATTCCCAACAGACACCAGAAAAGCATTTTCATCCTCCTCCTCTGACTGCTAACCAGTAAGATTTATTAGATGGTTCTGCTGAATGGAAATCTTTAATAAAACTTTGACTCAGGCTGAACAGCACAAAACCAGGGTCAGTTTGGGGATTATTTTACACACACACACACACACACACACACACACAGCCCCCTACCCCCACCTCTTCTTTTCAAGTAAGGCCTTGTTTTTGAACATGGTGCCTCCTGTAGTTACCTGCCAGGCATTGCTGACCTACAGCACCAGCCACAGCCTCCCCAGGCTGGCTCCTTTCTGCCTTGCAAAGCTCATGGTAACTCCAGGCACTGGAACGGATTAGAGCACAGGTTGTTTGGACGGATATTTCCAGGTGCAACTATTATGGAGCAGGTTTCCTCAATGGCCATGTGCTTCCCAAACGTATAAACAGGAAGGCTGGTGTGTTCAGCTGGCAGCATTTGCAGCTGGAGGTGTTTGTAGTCCAGAAGGGAAAACCAAAACCTTCCAGCCTATCTGGAAAGAGTCATAGCTGTGGGGCTGTGCTGCACAGACAGCAGTGAGAACTCCTGCACCAGACTACTGGCAGTAATTTCTGTAGGAGCTGGTGACATGAAGGATTGTGGTGGGCTTTAAGGCATAACTGATATAGACAGAGCACTCAGGCCATTACTGATGCGCTGTGGACTTTGGAGTAAAACACGGCTGGTTTTCAGCAACAAGTAACGATGCCACGTGATGGTTTTGGATCATTAGCAAGGGAGAGTGCTCACAGAGTAGGGGAGAATATAACTGGAGCTTGGCCAAAACACCCACACTAATAATCCCGCTCCAGGAAGGGGCATGATATCCTCCTAATTGACCATGACTAATCTGGACCCTCATTTATCCATCTCATTGTAAAGATGACACGTCTGACAGCGCGGCACGGCCACCCGAGCTCGAGCCTTCTGTGGCATAACAGCCTGGCTGCCAGCGCTGGGGGCTGTCAGCACTGCCACCAAACAGGGGACAGCACTTTGGCTCCCTGACTGCCACCACCCACGGACAGCAGCGCCTTCGCTCCAGCGCCGCACACCACCGAGCGCCTGCCTCGGAAAGGCCCCTGGTTTAAAGGAAAGCTTAAGGGGCACTTGCAGCTCTGGCTGGCACTGCCCAGAGCCACACCCCTCAGGGGCTGGAGGATTCCCTAGTCCTAACAGCAGCTCCATCCTGTTGATGAGCATCCTGGAATTACAGAATATCTTGAGGTGGATAGGATGCACAAGGGATCACCAAGTCGAACTCCTGTCCCTGCACAGGACAACCCCAAGAATCCCACCAGCATCATTCAGTTCCACCTCCAGTAAAGCCCTCCAGAAATTTTGGGGCAGGAAGGAAATTCATCCACTAATAAATGCAGGGTTTGGGTTTTTTTTTTCCTTCTTTTAAGCAGATCTGTGTCGACCTTACTGACAGTACTCAATAATGAGTATAATGAGTTCATGGAACTGCTCCAAATAAATGTGTGCTTTTGTATGCATAGTCAGAAATGAGGAGGGAGAAGAGCATTGTTTGAGGCCTCAGAAGATACTAAGCTTCAGGCAGTCAAATTCAGCCATTTCAAATCTTTTGCAACCCTGAGAGTTACAAGACAGAATTTTTTAAAGGTATTTGTTAACATTTCCTTATGAGGCTGATGTCATCTTCAGGACTGAGCAGGAAATTCTAAAGCAGTAATAAAATTAGCATTTCCTGTAGCCCCATCATACTTGATGATATGTCATCAAGTCAGCATGTCATGGGAGAGAGAAAAATGCTGGAGCAAGAGCACGCAGGCATTCACCTCTCAAATTCAGAAAAAAAGACAGTGACATCCTCTGCTTCCAAATCTTACTGCCCATCAGGAGACTTCCATCCTCTCACTCTACTCAGCTCTTCTCAGGGATCACTTCCAGTTCCCACAGTGCTAAAAAGACACAGATACAAAAGACAAGATAGACTGGAGAGGGTCCAGAGCAGGGTTGTGAAGATGCTCAAAGGGCTAGAGAGCCTGCCTCCCTCCTTAGAGATGAGGGAAGACTGAAAGAGTTGGGTCTTTTCTCCCTGGAAAAGAGATGGCTCAGGGGACCCTCGCAGGAATTTCCAGCACTAAACAAGCACCTACCAGGAGGACAGAAGCTCTGTCTTGACAAGGAGAGAAGACAATGTGGCAACAGGTGCAAGGTGCACAAAGCACATGCTTTGTCATGATATAAGAATCTCTTACAGTGAGATCATTCACCGGAACAGCCTCCTCTGGGATGTGGAGTCCCTATCACCAAAGGTTTTCACATGTGGTTGGACAGGATGCAAGATAATCTCATCTGGGGTCCCTTTACCACAAAAGGTTGGACCAGATGATCTTTCAAAGTCCCTTCCTGCCTGGGCTGTTCTTTGATTTTTTTGGTTCAGTGATTCAGTTTGTCCATCAAGTCCTTTAAGAGGCAGCTGTCAGAGGGACCTTCTCTGCCATTTGCTCAGCCTGGGCAAGGACTGAAAGGTGAAAGTAGGGAAGAGATATAAAGGGTGTTTAGATTACAAGAGCACACCAGTCATGGGCAGTCAGGTCCCCAGCAGTCCTTGGCACACCTCAACCTCCTTGGGATTTTCCTGGCAGTGTGATCCAGAGCTTCCTGGAGGTCAGCAGATGGCTCAGACGACCCATGGCAGTGTCAGGGGTCAGTCACAGCATGACACTGAGCATTGCTTGGGGAATGAAGGATGCCCAGGCACCTCGGGAGGATCAGTCATAGGGCAGGAGAAGCCTCTCTAGTGAACAGCAGTAATTACCTGCAGAGTAGAAAGCTGGGTCATTCTTTAGCCTGCATGGTAATAATTCACTGAAACTCTTTTTTTTTTGGAGGAGTGGCTGAAGTGATCTGGATTTGGATGCCCTTACCTTCTCCTCAGACATTCTGCTGGAGAGGTGGAGGTCTGGCTGCTCCACAGCCAGGGAAGTCACTGCCCCAAAGCCACCAGAGTTTGTGTCCCTGCAGCAAGGCTCTCTGGCACAGAGCTTCCTTCCTTCCTTCCCAGGCTCTGACAGCCTGTAATCATTTTATCTCTCAGGATTAATGGCACCAAGCAATAAACTCACATCCTAATTATTGTAATTATTTCTTTCTTTGTATGTCAGCCTCGGTAACGATGTTTTTACAGCCGATGGGATGGAAGGGAGGAGAGAAATGAAATATTGTCACAGTAAAGAAGAAAGAGCAATGAGCATACTCCTTTCCACTCACTTTTCTTAAGGTTTTAGAACTCACTTGAGTTTTCTGTTCCCTAAGGTCCCAGAAATTAGCAGTGATTGTCCTAATACTACAAAGTAGCAGCAATTTAGGATTAAATTCCTAATTATCTTAAGCACCTACCTGCCACTTTAGCCCCAGAGATGCCTGAATGTCTCCAAAGTTCCCCGTACATATGAGGACCCCCTGTGTGCTCAGAGCTGCCTATTTCTTCATGGCAGGAGCAGCTCACTGCTTTGCTTAACCTCACACATGACTCACAAGCTAACCATTATGCCAGTCTTATCTATGGGAATTGCATGCAGAGGGAGCAGAAGTTGCTCTAATCACCATTTAAAATTCAAACAGTCTTCTGGAGGATGGAATTCAGCATTCATTTCTTCCCCACTGTATTAGCACCATGATGGGAAGGTACAGGATTGAGCTGCTTGTCCCAGGAGCTGGGCAGGAATCCTTTCCAGGGCTGTAGTCCAGGTGCAGAGAACAAGGGCAGCACTTGCCCACTCGCTGCAACCCCAAATCCAGAGATTGGGCTGGGGAGGAGCCCAGACCCAGATAATTTTGGGAAAGTTTCCTTGGCTGCTCAGCTGCTCTACGATGGCAGCAGCTCTGGCTCAGAGTAGCTCCTACTAAACAAGCCACAGAAAAGATTTCATGAGAAGAATGTGGGTGGCCAAGATGCAACACAGGAATTTAGAAAGCACCCACGTTCTGTTTAGAGACCTAATGTGAGATTCCCAAGGGAATACCAGCACTTCATACTTCAGCTGTGCAGCACAGAGCCAGCAAGGAAGAGCTGGTGGCTGCTTGGCTCCTGTGATCTCCTATAGACTTTTCCCTCTGGTCATTCTATTCTTCCCATCCAGATCAAAAGCTCCATAGAGAGGAATTTCATCAGTTAGTGAGCAGTGAGTGGTAGGCCGGCCCCGTACATCAGCGGTGACTGAGGACTGAGATCCTCTCTGTACTGGTGAGAGGTGCTGCCATCTACACCAGCATGTCCACGCCAGTAAATTAATACTAAGGCCATTCATGGGAAGCAGACCTTGATCATCAGCACTGATGGAACCAGCCCCAGGCTCCATGATCCACACTAATATTTGTTTCAGTTGTCCATTATTGATAGTTCTTCAGACAGATCTTTTTTGGGGATCTATTAGGGTTTGTTTTATTTTTCTCACCTAACCAAACAAAACTGATAACCCATTTAATTTTTATTTCCTTTTTGCATCAAGCATTTCATTAGAGAACCAAGGCACCAGAGCTGCTTTGCACTACAGTCCATCTGTAACATTAGACCTTCTTCCAAATCCCAAACTGTATCCCAAACAAATAAGCTTTCATCTTCTTCAGCTTCACAATCCGGTGGGGGGGGGAACAAAACAAAACAAAACAAAACACAAAAAAACCCCACAACCAGCAATCGCTATGGAACAATCCTTCCCCCTCCTCAGGCCAGATTTTGCAAGCTGTAATTCCAAGTGTGTCTAAATAGTAACTTGTTCCTGTCCAGAGATGGACTTTCTACCCTTCAGCAAACATCTTAAGTCCAAAACTGTGGTTTAATTAATTAGCACATTTGTCTGATTTACTGGGTTGGCTGGTCCTGCCACCTCTGCCTCCTCCTGGGCATAGGGAGTGAGCCTTGGCAGGAGTTCCTCCTGGGCACTGCCTCTTTGCCACCAGCTCTGGCTCCTTTGGAGGTGGACTCCTCTTTCAAAGCCATCTTTCAGGATGTCACTTACTTTACTCAAGTCCTTATTCTTCCCCATTTCTCCCTGACGTTTGAAAAATAATTACCCGTGGTTCAGTAAGTTCATTAGCAAACTCCCTCAGGAGCCTGGGCTATGCATCATCCAGCCCTGCTGATTTGTGGATAGGCTCTAATCAAGTGTTTCAAGTCTCTCCCTCCTTCCTCCTCCTTTCAGATTAACAGTTATTTTGACAAGATTCTCATTATTTCCTATTTCCTGGCGGTACCCAGGGACTAGGCTTATTTGAGTCCTCACTGTTGTCATTGTGAGTTTATTTTTAACCTCAGGCTCTGCTTCTCCACAAGGACATCAGAGTCTTGTGTTCTTCAGAAGCACGTGGCATTGTCGGTGCCATTTTAGTCTCAGTTCATCCTGTGTCTTCCAGCGTTCTCTGGCTTTTGCCTTTATCACTTTTTATCTTTCTTCTTCCCACTACTTCAAAATTAACCAGACAAAATTTTGCTTTTACCAAGCCTAGAGGATCACTACACTTTTCCATCTTGTTAGATCTAGGCCACCTTCTTGGTTGCAGTTAATTTCTCATCTTCCCATCCTCTTGCTCTCCCTGCTATCCTTTGGCAGGTTCATCCTCTCGGAGTCTCCCTTTCCCTTCCCAATGCAATCATTCATCAGCTGCTCCCCGAGTGGACCCAGCCATCAGAAAAGCCATTGCCAACCCCGTGCAGTTGAACAACGTCTTTAAATCTACTTGGAAGGCAAATTTGGGCTTCCTGGCAGATGAAAAGCAGACAATCCCAATTTTGGGTCTCCCCCCTGTGCAGTGGGAAGGTGGCTTGGAGCACACGGCAGGCCCTGCATTGGCTTTTCCCAGCCATGCTCTGCCATTTCCAAATGCACACATGGGAGCCCAGCCCCATCTTCATCAGCCCAAAGCAGTGTCCTGCCATCTGCACTGCTGCCCAAGGCATAAAGAGGAAGGAAGAGGAAGAGATGTGATCAAGGGGCACTTTTTCTTTCAAATACTTTTCACACCTGTGCACCTTCCCTCTTACCAGGAGCCTGTGGACCATGGGATTAGCCCAACCCCATTATTCTTGCCTCACACGAGGTCTCTGAAGTCAAACACTTTCACTTTAGGAAAGCAAGAAGGTTTTATGTGTTCTTTAGATGCCAACAAAGAGCTGCCCTGCCATGTCCTCAGCTGCATAGCCCCAACCAGCAGACATGTGTGCCCCAGATCCATTTTCCCAGGGACAACTCTGGGATGTACAAAAAATCTCCAGGCCCCTGTGCCAGGGCACAACCACAGAAGGGGATGAAGCAACAGAATATATTTTGAGGATTTTTTTACCCCCCACTTTGTAGCATTCATTCACAATTAAAGAAGTTTTGGGAAGCAAGTGCTTATTCCAGCTGAGGTGGTGGGAGCCCCAAATTGGTTGGATGGGCTTTGCATGTGCAAGGTATTACAGGGACACACCACTCTGCTGCTTTTGCTGCAGATCCCACGTGTGGGCTGGAGAAACCTCTTATTGGGACTTTTATCTATTGTTTACACTAGAGACAATAGGTGCCTACCTGGCAGGAACACAAAAAGGATTAATTTTGGGGAGAGAAAGGGACAGAAAACAGAAATGCCCACACAGTTTTATACAGATAAGAACAAAAGTGTATTCATTGTTTACCCATTGTTTTAAAAGATTGGGTTTGTTTTAAGCCCGAAAAGAAAATTTCTCAGTAAGAAAACAAAATCAAACTAACTTTTGTTGTTGTTGTTGTTGTTTGGTTTTTTTGTTGTTTTTTTAAACACAGTGCTGTGGTTCTGGATGGAAAAATCTATGCTACTGGTGGGATTGTCAGCAGTGAAGGACCTGCCTTGGGAAACATGGAAGCCTATGACCCTAAAACAAACACGTGGACACTTCTACCAAATATGCCCTGCCCTGTTTTCCGACATGGCTGCGTAGCAATCAAGAAGTATATTCAGAGTGGCTGATGTTCCCCAGGAGTTGGATGGAGAACTGTTTGTACCTGCTGAAAGCGGGCAAAAAGAATACTGTTACTTAAGGAACAAAAGCAGCGAAGCCAGCCAGTGAACATATTGCTCTAAAGTCTTGAATAGTGTCTACATTGAATGTAGAAAAATCATCCTCACCTTTTGGTGAACAAGGAGCAGAGAGCTCCGTGATATGTAAGATATTGTAACTTAATAATGCAAGGGTGTCACTAGATGTTATAGTGGCACTTGTTCTGGACATCGGCTTTTGGTCAACCCAGGTGCAATAGAATTTCTCATATTTTTTAAGCTGGGGAAGAGAGGAAAAAAATAATCTGCATTTTACTTTAGAGCTCAAGCTTGATTCTTGAAATAACCATGCAGATTAGTTTTACTATTACACTTTAGGCATCAATCTATTTGAAAGGTCAAAGTGTCCTTACCACTTTGATTCCTACATTTGTTTCTAATACATGCTTTTCAATACCAATGACTGAGAGAAACCTTTTGTAACAGATGGCTTACGTTGATGTCAGTCTTCCATCAGAGCAA
Organism: Regulus satrapa; assembly: GCA_013396955.1. Lineage (NCBI taxonomy): Eukaryota > Metazoa > Chordata > Aves > Passeriformes > Regulidae > Regulus > Regulus satrapa. The sequence continues at coordinate 437,181 of VWZN01019111.1, forward strand.
ACAAATATTTGAGTTCTCTGGAGAAGAGCCCAAAAGTGGGGTGAGGTGGGGACTGGGGAAAAGAAAAATAGCCATTGGTAATAAATTCCATGTAAAATGATGAAAACAAAAGGTCTGTTGGGCTGGATGAGTTTCTGCTCCTGGTGATTCTCATGTGGGCACATGTGGCTGTGCCCACGGGGGTGGGTAGGGGGGGGTTCTTCTAAACCTTTTCCTCCGGGTTTCTGCTGGTGCTCTCGGCACTGCTCGGTCCCCACAGTGCAAGGTGGAGACGGTTTGGATTCCAGAGGCGTTCTCCTGACAAACCCACTCTTCCCTTCTGGCCAGAATCACAGGAAAACGCACAGCGTAGTGGGGTTTGCCACGTGTTCATCAGACACAGAAGATGCCTCCTGTGGCTGCACACTCCCTTTTGGCTCTCAACCAAAATTCCTTACGTCGGGATACACACCACTGTCTTTTATGTAAAGTCTGAGAAGTTTTTTATTTGACTTTATTTTTCAAGTTCCCTCCCTAGGTGTGGAAGCCTTATACTTCTTATTTACAGATTTTAAACACAAGTTTAAAGCCCATAGTAGAAAAATGCATCGACTTAAAGCCCAGTGTAAGAGACTTCAAATTATTACTATGTAGAGTTGTAAGTATATGCACAGCACAGGGGTTATATTTTTATATATATTAAAATATTGTCTATCCAGAGAGCATTGTGATGTGGAAATTCTTTATAAATTTATACATAAAAGGAACAAATGGGAGATGGACTGGGTAACATAGAGGGGGCAGGGGAAAGAATCTTAAAATTCACCAGGAGGAAGTAACCCCAAGCTAAGAATTGTCTGGTTTCCTTCCAAGTAGAGGGAAAAAAAGTTGCCATACTTGCCTTTGCAGACTCAAATCCCAAATGCCATACCAGTAATTCAAGAAGGAGGGTCTCCTGTACAGGGTGTGGGTGAGATCTAGCATTCAATATCTAGTTGAATTTCATACCAAATACAGTAGCCTTTTTATATGGAGGGAGGTCTGCCTACAGCTTTGGGGAAATCAATGCAGATGGTTAGCTAATCATCTTATTTTATTATTAATCATTTATAAAATAAAATTTAAAAAAACAATAAAGACATTTTTATCTTGCAGTATTTAAAGAAAATGTGCTCGAGTCAGCTGAGTCAAGCTATAGGGTGACTCAAGCCTCTCATTTTGACAGTGAGGTTCCAGCCTTTGTTATGCAGTTGTTTTATTTATACTTTAAAGAAAAATAATAAGCACAACAAAATTATATACTAGTATGTCATTTAAAGTATTTATGTCAAACAGGGTGCAAGTGTGAACCTAAAGATTGGAGCACAAGTTTCTAACTGCCTGGGGCAGGACTAATTTTAGTGTTGGTGTGTGTCTACCTCCAAAGGAGGTGCTACCTGTCAACAAGACTGAAACACATTTGACATTTCCAATTTAGCTTATTTCTTCATTTCTCACACTGGAACAAAACTGGCTGTTTCTGTGAATAATATTAAATACAGGGTTATCTGTAATGGTATTGTATATAGTTTATGTTTACTGTTAAGTTCTTGTTATATTATAATAAATATATTTATAGATCTAGATTCAGCATCCAGATTGGATTAATTTTGTCATGATTGATCAAGAAAAAACACTGCACAAATGGGGACTTCATGTTTCAACCCAGCCAGGGACAAAAATGTATTTGTTCCATCCAACTAGTTTCTCTTGCAAATCCAAAAATGTATTGCTAATACTTAAACAGTCAGAAATTTCCAAAGTGTTTTCATTCTCATGTCAGAAAAAAATCTCTTGGAAGTAATTTTACATTTTATTCAGAAAGACTGCTTCTTGTTCATCTATTTTCCCAAATGTACTATTAAGTAAAGAAAAGAAGAGCTTAAGAGAGTTTAGGAAAAAAAAACCAAACCAAACCAAACCAAAAAAAAAAACAAAACAAAAAAAAAACAAACAAAAAACAAAACCAACCCTGATAAACAGCTTTATTACTTTATTTTTTAAAAAATGAAAGCAAAAATTTGTGCTGCACTGCTGCTACCATGTCTAAAAGATGAAAGCTGCATTTGTCCTATGGTGAAAATTCCTTGGTATCCAGTGTGGGAGCTCTGTACCTCACTGGATACGTGGTTCAGAGAGCAATTCCCTGCAACTGTTCATGGCTTCTTTGATGTTTCATTAGGGTGTCATCTGGTAGTTGTAAAACTGGATCTGGAACAAAGATGAGCCAAATATAACTAGTCTCAAATACCACCACAGTGGAACATTTCAGCCTGATCTGAGGAGGTAATTTCTGTCTGCACATTAACAGGAAGAGCCTAACATTTATTGAAATTGTCTCTGGTTCTTACAGAGTATTTAAGAGCGTGAACTGCAGTTTTTAAACATTTTAGTTTAGGCTTAGTGGCTGAGGTTGAACAGCCTGTGAAGATTACTAAAAGCCTTGCAATTCAATATTACAAAACCATGCTGCAATAATCCAGACCGAGTGGGGTGAGTTGCCAACCTTTCATCAAGGCTCTGCACGGATCTCTTACTCAGCACTAGTCCATAATGCTTGGTGGGATGAACAAGACACAGACTATTTACTTTACTTGTATGTGGAAATTATTTTAGTTCCCCTCTGGGAAGTTGGCTGAGTGCTTTTGCCAAATGAATCATGTGCACGTATCTGCTCAGAGATTTTTCTTCTTAAGAGCTTTAAGAAATTCAGGGGGACAGGCTGGCTCAGTAGCCTGATAATGATAAAAACTCTTTTGCTCACTGGTGCGAGTCTCCCCTGGCTCACCTGGGAAGGAAAGTGATCTCCAAATGGGGCTGTTCACTGCTTTCAGGTAATCACCTACCCCTGACAATTCACACAAGCCATCCCCCTTTCTCCCGTTGTTTCATCTAGTGGCAAACACACTGTACTAATAAAACCTCAGCAACCCCATCTTTTAATTAACTGCAGGGAGGTGTTAAGGCTGAGCTTAGCACAGTGTAACTGCAGCAGCTAATTAAGAGCGCTGGGTACACTCCAGCTTGCCCTTGGAGGGGTCCAGGCAAGCCAAGCACCAGCGTGAGCCCCCGCGTGCTGCAGCTGCAGGGATTAGCCAGGAGAGAGCTGCTCCTGCCCAGCCCCAGCAGCACAAATCTGTTTAATCAGCAGAGATGGAACAGGAACAAGGCTCCAGGTACTCAACCACCCTCCCTTTCTCGTGGGGAATTTGTCTGAAGAAAAGGGAACAGATCCCAAAGCTTTTCTCCGGTGTTTCCATGCAAGGGCATGGTCTCAGAACCTTGCTGCCTCCCTGTCCCCAGTGAAAAAAGGTGATGTAGTGGAACGTAATGCCAAATAAAACTACACACAGCACAGGCAGTCAGGACTTGGCAGGCTGCAACCTGTGCCACGTCTGTAAGAAGACACCGACTCTGTGTCTACTTGGACATTTTTAGCTTGTCATGCTAATACAAGCCTTTTAAATTGGATGAGACCCTTAAGCTCACCCCTTAATGCCTTCTTCCCCATTTTAAGTCAGCTCTCAGCTCAAAAACAGGAGCTGAAGAGGGCTTTCAGCTGAGGTAGAGGTGCCTGCACATACAGGAAGGCAGCACTAAGTTCCCATCATCAGCAAGTGTTCTGGGTTAATAACTTTAGACTGCAGAAAAGGCCAGAAAGAAAATGGTCTGGAGGGAAGCAGATGGATGCATCCCGGGCACGGTGTTCCCATCACTCATTACATTAAGCTGGACAGCAGTACCAGAACAGAAACACCATTTTTCCTCCAAAAAGCCAAGCTGTTTGAGGCATGATTAAACACTCGCTGAGGTTAGAATTCATGAGAGCAAGAGCTGACATCATGGGCTCCTCAGCCGAGCTCTGTGAGCCTGGAAACAAAAAAGTGTGGGACTACCACGAAAAACAGCTCTCTCTTTGCTGGTCACCACTGTTTTTCCTTTTGATAACACACACTACTTTCAGAAGTCCTGTTTAGCTAGCAGATTTCTTAGAGAGTAATAAATTCCAATTTTCTTTATCTAAACGAATTCTACTTCAGTTGGCAGCAGCTTTACACACAGAACTAAGTGTTTTGGCTCAGTTACTACCTGGGAGAAGGAAGCTTCAGTAGTGCCATCAAGCCATATCTGCCTCTGAATTTTTCATTAGTGGTAGTCTGTGCAATGAAGGTTTGAAAGGCTTCCTGCTTTTAATTTCATAATCTGTTGGTTTTGAGCAGTGCCCTTTCTTCCTTTGGAGTTCATACATACCCCAGATCTTACACAGCACGATTCATACTGGCAAAATACAGTATCAAACCTTTGCTTGTCATCCAGTATCAGTGACCTTCTCCTACATTTTTTGTGGCTAAAGAACACCTACCTAAGGTGACCTGTGACACTCCAACAGAAGCATCAACTTCTCACCTCATAAAAACAATACATGTGAATAAAAAATAGGTCTTACAGGTAGAAATGAGCCAATCCCTCTCCACATCTTGGGAACTTAAGCAGTCTCTAATTTCTAATGCAATATCCCTGTGCTGGTAGACAGCATCCAAGCAAGGATCAGGGAACTGAACAGGGGACACACCAAATGCTCTGAGTATCCTGAGCCTGATGCTCCACCAGATTCACTGTCCCTCTAGCACAGAAACAATAATCAGCTCAAAGCAAGTCTAAACTGCCAAACCCACTGGAATTTTGGTAGCTGTTTCCATTAAGAGAGATGATCTTTTAGTGAGTTATATATTTTAGTGTCGAGTGAATGCAGTGCTCCATTAGATGTTACACCAATTTAAATTTTTCCTGTTTTTATTCAGGCCCAGCTTTTCTGCAAGTTGCCTGCTGATGAACTGGAACTTTTCAGGCTGAGAAAGCTGAGGCTGTTGAGCCTGGAGAAGGTTCCAAGGACACCTCATAGCAATTTTCCAGTAACTGAAGGGAGCCTGCAGGGAGGGACTCTTCAAAAGGAATTGTAGTGACAGGATGAGGGGAAGTGGGTACAAATTGAAATAAGGGAGATTTAGGTTAGATATTGGGAAGAAATTAGTTCCTGTGAGGTCGGTGAGACACTGGCACAGGATGCCCAGGGATGTTGTGGATACCCCAACTCTGGCAGTGTTTAAACCCAGCCTGGATAAGGCCTTGAGCAACCTGGCCTAGTGGGAGGTGTCCCTGCCCAGGGGAATGGGACTAGATGATCTTTAGGGTCCCTTCCAATCTCCCTGAGTATCATAAATCTCTTGAGTATCCCTCACATTCTCTGAGTATCATAAAATAAAATAAAATAAAAAATTTAAAAGCCACACATTGCCTTTCTGGGGAAAATAAGAAGTGGAATTGTGGCAGCTGGGGAATGGCTCATATTTCCACTTACTGTTTGTCAGAGCTATTTCCTATGGAGATAAGTATATACAGACTGCTCACTACCTGGAGAGAATGAGAGACTTCCCCAGCTGTGTATGGGGGTTTTTAATTCCAGAGGTAACCTAACATTCAACCACCTCCAGAAAGCCCAGAAGTCTCTGCCCTGCTGACATTCATTTTTAATAACATGGGGGTATTTCAGAGAGTGCTGATAATGTGACAGTTATCAAAGGGCAAGAGAAATGACTGGGTAATTACAGGGCATTCACCTGACACCAAGCCCAAGTAAAAATGGAAAGATGATATCTAACTAAAGGGATCATGAATCAAAGGGATAAGAAGAAATACAATGATTTTCTAGAAAATTGGCTGTATCACACAAAGCTGATCTCATTCTCTGACAGGATTACAGATGTGATTGATAAGGTAATAGATTTTCAACAGCATGTGACAAAACACTTCAACTTCCTCATGGTACAGTATTCAGACAGCAAATATTAAATGGGCTAAGAAAAGGCAGATTAATTGAGGAACATCTAATCTGCTCAAGTAATTCTCAATTTGGTAGTATCAGAGTGTTTCTAATGGGGGAATCCTCTTCTCCTGAAGTTCTTGAAGGAAAATGTTGACATAAATCACTAGTCACCGACCTGTGGAAAAGGAGATTAGCAGAGGGAAAGATAATGAGGCCTGAACAAGTCGTAAGTATGAAGAAGTTGGCTCGGACCCGTAAAACTTCTCTTCATAAAGCTAGGCAGGACCTCAGAGAGGTGGGAATGAGGAACGTTGACATTCAGGATGGACAACTGCATCATGAAAACCTGCAAGTCTGAGAAGAGTCAAACAACAAGAGGTCCCAGCCCAATTTCATGGTATAAAAGGCCTGAATTGATCTTTAGATGTGCAAAAAGGGAGACAGGGAATAGGAATCAGTGATTTTTGCCTCTATAAATGGCACTGGTGGGACCTATGCTGGAATATCACATCAATTTCCTCTGCGAACAAATGTTTCAGAAGATGTTGAAAAATTGACCTACTGCAGAATAAAGGCAGAAAATTGACTTAAAGGCTGGAGAAAATGCAGTGAGAGCCATAAAAAGCTTGTTCTACAGCAAAAAGAAGATGGAGAGGCTACTTGATCACAGTGCATTAGTGTCTTCATGGGGGCGGGGGGGAAACAGGTGTGAATAGTCTAAAACACCAAGAAACAACAAGAAGCAGAGCCTGGAAGCTGAAGCTGGACCAAAACAAATGAATGAGGCACGTGTTTCTACCCACAAGTTTTAACTGCTCCGTGAAAAGTTCATAGCAGGGCAGATGTACTCTGCAAACTAAATACCTCCCCTTCTAAAAACACTGCTAAACCATTCAGATGTCAGCAGGCCCTGGGCATGCAGGAGATTAAATCATACGTGCCACAGCATCCAATTCAACAAACCAGTGTTTTCTGCTGGCATTATTCCCCGTGAATAAACCCAAATTTTTGTAATAAATTGCTGAACATTAAAAGCGTCGTTAGATGTCAGCTCATTTCCATTTCCAAAATTTATTCTCATACATTGACAAGATTAACAGTGTAAAATTTATGCTCAGCTTGTGCTTTCGTGGCTGTCCTCTGAATCTTGTGAAAAGGAAGCTTTTTATTAAAAAAAAAAAAAAAAATAAAGAAAAAAAAGCTTTTTTCCCGCTGGACACGCTTTAGATTTTACAGCAAGATTCTGAAGCAGCCTAACCCCAGCATAAAGGTAAGACATTAGTTTTATGCCAGTTAAATCTCCAGTGCTTCATGAAAATGTTCTCTTACATGCTTTTATTTATGATACTTCAAATGTCTATAGAAAACAGCAATTTATTACTAAACTGATGTCAGTAGTCTCATACAACATGTGACTATCCATGTTACATTTCCTTTATCACACTGAATCTTTTGTAATGTCACAGAGAATACAGTGGGCATCACTTCAAAACTTGTGTCAGAAGTAAATTCATTAGAAACCTGAAACATATTAGCAATTTGTCCTTCCCTATCACCAAAACCAGGTATCGCTGTTCTTCCAGGCAGCCTCCACACAGAAGGGATTCTAGGAGGTGTAACAAAGTCAGCAGGAGAATGCCAGATCTTTACAACAAAACTGTAGCTGGGGCTTTGGAGATCACAAACTGGTTCTTAACTAAAACATTCTTTTCCTTCTACAGCAGAAAGATTCCTTCTCAGAAAACTAATTGAGTCCAAATTTAATGTATTTTCTAGGATTAATTAATCCTTTATATTGTGTTTCACTCCCTTTGATGAATAAACACTTCAAAGGGAGTTCTTTTGAAACTTAAGTCTTTCCTTCCTCCCAATGCAGAGTCCCAAAGTGCACAGATCATCTACAAACTCCTACTTTCACAGAGACACCATCGAGCATCTCTGGGTTATGGCACAAATCAGATTTCACACCGATGCAAAAGGATTTTCTCATGTCCACAACAAAACTAGGATGACAAAATGCTGTGAGCACCACCCAGTCAAAGCAACCTGTACATTTCTCACACGTCCTCTGCCAAAATCCAGATTGCTGGAGGACAGAAGCAAACCCAGCAAACCAGAGGAGTCCAGCACAACAGAACCAAGCCCATTTTATCTCTTGGCCAACACGTCCCGGGGGCTGCATCCCTGACACCCCAAATGTGGAGCTTGAACAACCTCTGCTCCCAGCCTGCCCCTGGATGTGAGGAGCCTTTGAACACCACTTCACATCCCCTTCTGCACCTCAGTCTTGAAAGCAGCATTATTCCATATCTGCATTCCAGACCAGCCAATCTCAATGCAAACAGCCAGGTTCACACTAACATTCCACTAAAAGTGACAAATCCACTGCTAATCTTAGCTGCTCATCATACTTTTAAAGGGAAAAGATTTTTCCTGATCTAAAAGTAAGGCTCAGTATAGCATAACTCAAATGCAATTCTAAAATAAATGGAATTTCACAGTAGTCACAACCATATACTGGCAGTGGGTTCAACCAAAATATACTTCCTATGCAAATGATTACACTGGAAAAAAATTGCTCACCTAGAAATGGAATGAGGCTGAATTAATTACTGTTAAAGTTTATAATCCCTCATTTTTACATAATACTTACATGACCACAAGTGAAGCATAAAAGGAGGAGGAAAAAAAATGAAGTGTTTGGCTTTATTAATCAGTTCATAAGTTTACTGATTTATCTTGCAGAATTTATTCACATGCAGTGCTGGCTTAAAATCCCATATATTACAAGTCCAAATCCTATCCAAGATACAGAAGAAAAGGATCTCATTTTTAATTTATTTCAATAAATTACCTGAAGAGCTTAAGGAGGAAACAGAGAATGTGCAGCACTGCAAATTTAAGGAAATATGGGAAATTGGATTTCAAAACTACATCCAAGGCAGAAACCAACAGCAGAAGGAAGCAGCATTAAGCAGTAAACACTTAACAAATAAGAGTGTTGCACAAGCATCTACTAAGGCTTTAGGAACACCTGCCCTAACTATTTCTTACTAAATCATGCTTTTGAAGAACCACTTGAAATTAACTAAGTCTCTTTATAAGAATCTTTTTGTCAGTTCCCAAATATTTTGTCTTTCAACTGATGAATTTTTTGGCCACTGTGAGAAATCAGACCTGAATATATTCTCTGTTTATTCTCATGGCCATTCCCACTCCTGAAAGACAGACACAAGACTTCACACTCGACTTCCTTTATTCAGGCTGCAAACCCAAGCGTGGTGCTGGTACCTGCAAGGCCATTCAAGTCAAAACACACCTGCCCACGCTGAGCCCAGGCTCTGACCAATCAACTTCATTATTACACAACAGGTATTCAATTTCATATCTAATTGTGCTTTCAAAGCTGCATAGAAAAGTGGAATCGGAGTCAGACATGAAGTTAAATTACTCCTTTACTACTACCCCCTTCTTCAAGTACTGTTTTGCTCAGGAGCACTACAGTTTAAGGTACACAGAAAGCAAAAGAAGGAAATGTCCAGGGGTGTTCCATGTCCTACACCTCAAGTTCATCTATTAAAAAAAAATTAGACAAAACAAAACAAACAAAAAAAGTTGTAAGAACAACTTTGCAAAATACAATAAATAGGAAGGAAAAAGCCTCTCCTTAAAAAAACCCACTAATGAGAAGCCATTTCTCTATTGGATGAACACTGAAAGCAGGAATTGGATAAAACTGCTCAAAATAACTGAACAGCAAGATCCCAAAGTGTCACATCTAAACTGCAAGCCCAAGGAGGTCTAGAAGGAAAAGGCTGCTTTCAGCCAGGAGGCAGCATTTCTTTTAAACACATTTTTGAAGGAGCTAAAGCTGTGTTTTCTTGTCATCTTTATTCAAGTATTTCACAGCAGTTATATTACAAATTACAGTAAAATGTTCAAAATTTCCAGAAGTTCAAAAAAATTAAATAACTTACTTCAAACTAACGTAAAATGAAGTCAAAATGCAAAACATCAATTTAAACACAATTCTGAATAAAACTATAGAATCCAAAATATACCATAGCTGATGAAGGAAGTCTACTTAGTCCACAAAGTAGACACACATTAATGAAACCAAACAGGACGTCCCAATGTCTAAATAACCCAATGTACAAGATACAAAAGATGCAAGTACAAGCCCAAATTCAAGCTTATGTTGTGATTACAAAATAAAACAAAAACAAAAGAAAAGACTATCAGCTGCAGGACCTGCCATTCAGGAGACTGAAGGTAAAACCAGCGCTGACTCACCAATTTAAAAAAAAAAAAAAAAGGGAAGACAAGATATTACAAAACCCAGTAATCCTATAAACACATTGGCATATGAAGAAATCAAGTAACAATACAGAGGACACAAAACAAAACAAAACAAAATAATCACAGGTGAGATTCAAGCTTGCAAATACAATTAACTCCAGAGCCATCACCCAAGAGTAACTCTATCCCTCCAAAACAGCCCCCCCAGGCCCCAGGGAAACCTCCTCCTCCTGGCTGGCCACATTCCATAGAGCCCAGCACAAGGACTCACACAGGAGTTTATTTGCAATTTTCACAACAAGAAACAAGGAAGAGAGGTCAATTTGTACAAACTCTTGCCAGTGCTATGTGGCAAAAAAAAAAAAAAATTAAAACATACAAAGAGTAAACAAGTTTAGACCACATGAATAGATTAACAGCTGTTTTAACTCTATAACCACCAGACATCTGTAAAGGAAAACAAAAACTGAAGTGTGGTTATTTGGGCTAAGAAGGCGAGTATATCATTTTAGGTAAGCTGTCCACTAGAACATCTGATATTATCTACGTTTCTCTAAAACAACATGGCAGCTCCTCAATTACTAAAGTTGCCCCTTGATGATTTTTCCCAATCAACAACTGACAGTAAAAATTTTCCTTTAGAAACCTGACTTTTAAGAACCTTTTTTAAATGTTAGGCATTAACTTAAACTTGCTTTTTACACTCACTGGTGACTAAAATTCTCAACTGTTTTCGTTTATATAAATTTATTATCTTCTTAAAAATGAATGCAGTTTTATCTTCCACAAGTGCTGCTGTTACTTGAACAAAAACTTCTTTTGAGTAAGTGAAACTGGAATAAATATTTTTTAAAAATTCTGCAGCAAGAACCTGAGACTTGCAAAAAACCCTTTTATCAGAAACTTGCTACAAAAAATCTGCTACATTTCATTTAATCAAATCTTAAAGTTTGTAACAATTTCCATCAAAATACAAAATGCTGTTAATGTACCAGACACATAAATATATCAAATAGGTATGATGCTAATAAATACTAAATGAAACATGGAAAAAATCCCATAATCAAATCTGAGATCAAAGAATCTCATTTAAAATGTGTTTTCTGCTTGTTTTTGTTGTTTTTAATCGCACTTTCCCACCTAAAAAATACAGTGTTTCTGCATGGGTTGCATTTAGGTGTAACTAGATGTACATGAATGCTTAAAACCTTCTTCTGCCACTACCTATGAAAAACAACAGTGGCATTCAGGGGAGAAAAAGATCTAAGATAGACTAATATTTAACCATAATGGACAAAGCACTTTGGATTACTGCAGTAGCCCAAGGCCCACGTTTTCTCTCTCTGCAGCACTACCCTGGGATGAGCCGTAGAGGTGGAGACAAGTCCCTAAGCCTGGGTTTGTACACGGAGCAGGGTGATTACAGTCCTCCATAAACACTGGTGGTAACTAAAATACAAAAAAGCTGAGGTAGCTCAGTATCTCTGCATTAGTCTGTTTTCTCTATTGAAAAACTAATCACACTGCGTTGCATATTTCTGGACAGACACTTGTGCAGCTACGTAGGGAGGGACAGTCACAACGAATGGTTCACGATGGGAACACCAGCCAACTGCTCTAGTCCACACGGGTGTGAAAGAAACCAGCCCGGGTCATGTTCTAATACCGAGCTTGTGATCAAACATAAAAACTGCCTAGACTGCTCTCTCCAGTTGCCAGAAAGGAAAGGTGTTGAACTACACAATTCAGACCCAGAGAACTCTTAGCAAAGATGGATTCAAAAGGCTCTCTTCCAATCCTTCCCACAGTGACAATGCTTTGCACGGAACGACTCGTGAGAAACCTAAGTTTTATTTTCAACGGAGGTTGGGCTCCAGGACTTCGACCAACTATAGTGTCTTCTTGCCTGCACTGCACAGTTCAAGCTATATTACAAACACAGACCTTCCCAATGAAACCTGCCAGTGTTAACCTTGCTTTCCTTAGAGAACTCGCTCTGGAAAACAAGTGCATGGTGGGAAAATGCTTCATTTTTAGCAACACAGAAGAGTTTCACTGTGTAACTTGTTTCTAAAACAAAATATATACCAATGAAAAAGGAATTTCACCATTTTGGTAAAGTATGTGGCTTTTTCAGTGTGTCTTAGTTTAGTTCTGTAGAGTAAGACAGGCATTATAGAACCATAATACTGGTTGCCATCCAATGAAGAGAATATAATTCATCCTTTTGGAGATCTTCATTCGGCAGACAGCTTCCTAACATTGCCATTTGCTATAATCCAAACAAATTGCTTAGCCTTATCTTTCTCAATTGACTAAAAGGCACATTAAAGGCAGTTCTAGAGAGCCTCATCTTCAAATTACTGTACATCCAGTTACTCAAGATTCCTACCGCAATGCATCACTGCCTTCTTTAGGACAGATTTTTTTTGTCCATAACCCCAGAGAAGAGAAAAATTGCAAAAAAAACCAAAAAAAAACCAAAACAAAAAAAAACCCAAAGGTTGCCTGTTTAAAAATATTCAACTTAGATCTGCTCTTTCCAGTCCTCTTGTATGTGTTGGTCTTCACTTTGCCTGAAGTTTCCCCAAAGATAATGCATGTAGAGTGAACAAGAGCAGGAATGAGAACAGTTTCTGTAGCACCAAAAATCTCCAAGCTGTGGCATTGTATTCTTTATTTATATCAGATACAACTATATGAAGTTCCGTTTGGTTCTTGTAGGCTGGTTGGTTTCAGGTACCTGAGACAATAGCACCAAATTCAACAGAAACAAAAAGAGAGAGCACTTAAGACCAAGGCTCTGCACATACTTGGTGCAAATGGAAACTGAATGGCTCAGAGGACTGCTCTCCCATGAGCAGTTTGAGAGGATAAACCCACCCATCTTGACGAGTTCACAGGAATGTTTCAAACACATGAACTGTTCTTTCCATCTCCTGCAAGAGACACAGACCAATAACTAGTCATAAATATAGAGAGACAGAAATAGAGTTACTCTGTGTAGTAGTACTTACTGTGATACTTTGTTTAATCTGAACAAATAAATATATGAAAACAGAGGTTTCTGTTTATTAGCTGCTATCTGCTAGCAAAATACGATAAAAGACAGAACTTCATTAAAGAAGTATTAATGCAGAGAAGCACTCTATATGACAGTCCATGAGAAAATCAAGGCTTATTAGGGTCACTTATATAATTAATGAGCTCAATATATATTAGGAAAGCATTGCAGTGGCACACTGCACGAGTTCAAGTCTTACTGTGCACTTATGCTGTTGGTGACCCAGCTGTAATCACATGTCTGCACAGTTTGCATAATCAAGGTAAAGACTGTCTCTATACACTCCTGCTGGACAAACGCCTCTTTAATCTATCTAACATCTTGCACAGACTTTCAACACATTTTTAGGTGAAGATGGCAGGCAATAGCATGAAAACAGTTTGAAAAGTATTCTGCAGGAACTCTACAAACCCCTTCCCCCATGGCGTTTCCAGGTTTTGTTCTAAATTATTCATGGAGAAAAATATTTAGTGCTCAGTGATCCAACTGGAAAGCAGCAATTGTCATCCTTTTCTCAGCAGGGCTGGTTATCAGTTGAATCAGAAAAGCTGATCCAAATCCCTCTGCAGTTAGAACAGTGGTGATGGAGGGAATGCACACCCAGAGCTGGCACCAGCCTGTGCCAACGGTGAAATGACCAATTTGCTGTTAAAGCACAGGAGAGGCCTTGGAGGGCAAACACTGCAGTGACAAAGGATGATGGCAAGGCAAAACCTGTCTGCCACCATACTGCACTGACCTTCCCGAGGCTGTACTTGCTGTTCAAGAGAGTGTTCACACTTCTAAGGCCTTGTATGAAAATCAGAATCTGAAAACTGCATGGAGCAGAGGGGGGCAAACTGGTTTTGGCCTAGTTACACCAACTCAGTTAGGGGCAACTGCAGCAACGCCGGGTCAGGGTGCCTATGAAATCACCACTTTACATCCATTGTTAGTCACGCCACAAACATGGAAACTGCTTCTACTCCTTTTTACTCTGCTAGCATGTGCTTTTCAGTCTGCTGTATTCTCTCCTCTTTTCCCTCCTTTCTTTTAGGTTAAATTCTTAATCCTCTTCTGCAGAAAGCATTCTTAGAAACAACCGCCAGTTTCTAAGTTACTACACTAAGCTTTTTTCTTTTTATAGATACCTTCTTCAAAGTCTATTAAAGGTTTTGCCTGCTAGTAGAACAATAAACTGACAGACTAACAGTTTCTGAAAAGCCTATCTCACAATATTCAGATAAAGAATAAAAGAAGCTGTACAACATCACCTCTATAAGTTGTGATTTGTCATAGTCTCTACGATGTCTGTAGATGCACTGACTGAGGAGTGAATACAATCTCTCAAGTTGGTCAACAGTCAGGTTGTCGCTTTTCTTAACCACCAAATCAAGCAGTTTCTGTTGGAACAACAAAAGGTGAAGTTAAGAGGATTTCTAGAATTTTTAATTTTTTTAAGGACAAATCAGAAATGTAACATCTTTCTGAAGGCCTCCTTTGAAGGGATTGAAGGACAAATGAAATTATCCGCACCCGGTTCAGCAAGGCCACTGCTTCAATGTTTGTACAAAAAGGACTCGATGCCTCCTTTCACTTCTCCATTTATACCCACACTTTTCTTCTTGTCTTAAGATTCCTTTACTCAGTTTAGCTGGGGCAATGTTTGTTCTTTTGGAATGCTACTTCATCCTATTTCAATGTGGTCAGTCATTGTAACAAAACAAACCCTAAAAACTGCTTTGATGGCTAAAGCAGACACTTTTAATAGCTTATACTGGCAGGGAAAAAAGTACCACCACATAAAAACATTTGGACTTCCGTGAATGTTGATAAACAGAACAAAAAAAGAGAAGGCATTAGAAAGACACAACACATGTAAAATTTCTCATAACAAAAGTGAAAGTATTTTACATAGTAGCAAAGAGTGATGTTTAAGATTTTTTTTTTTCTCCTGTCATAACAATTCTATGGTTTCCAAAGATTATCATCTGTACTTCACAGAAAATGGAGTAAATTTCATAGGTTACAGTAAGTCAAGCTACTTTTTACAGCAGAAGACAGCA
Source organism: Regulus satrapa (assembly GCA_013396955.1). Taxonomy (NCBI): domain Eukaryota; kingdom Metazoa; phylum Chordata; class Aves; order Passeriformes; family Regulidae; genus Regulus; species Regulus satrapa. The sequence continues at coordinate 452,431 of VWZN01019111.1, forward strand.
AATTTTATTGTAACTTTGCTTAAAAAAAAAAACTGAAAGAAAATTAACTAGCAGTCTATAATGCCAAAACATCACCACAAATTTCCATTTGCTTTCCAATACACTAAGTTTTCTCCACTAAGTTTTTCTACAAGAAAAGATGATGTCAACTCCCAATTACCAGGCACCCAGCAGTTTCTTGGTACCTGGCAATGCCAATTAACACATATGAGTACCCACAAAAATAGAAATTAAAAGAGTGGACTGCCAGGAATCCAGTGTCATTACTGGATAATAAGGGTGGTAATGATGGGACAGTGAGGATTCAGTAGTTTTATTAACCTGTCATCCAAAAAACACTAAATGACAAAACATTTCCCAAAGTCACTACCATCATAATACATGTCTGCAGTCAAAACTAAAGGAAATGTTGCTTCAGAACACAGAAAGGAAGCTTTTTTCCATGGAGTCTGTTAATAGTTCAATTCATTTTATCACTTCTGTTACCTTTAGTCTGTCATGGTCAACAACCACAGAGGGTAAGGGATCTGAAGGCTCCTCTGGAACCTGCTCCAAACTTGTGGGCTTGGACTGCTCCACAGCGACTTTTCGCGTTTTCTTGCCTTTGCACAAACCTGTAATTTGAAAAACAATTATTAGCACTGGCAGTCCCACGAAATGCAGCCTATTTCTTCACTTCAGATTGATTTTGCTTGTTTAGTTTGTTGGGTCGTCTTGAATCAAGCAAGATTGCGGCAGTGCACATTATTCATCAGCTTTGCCAAATTCAAATGTTTACAGGTGCACAAACCCACGGTTCAGAAGACACAAAACTGGGAGTCTTTTAAACCCAACTCCAAAGTGTCAATTTTGAATGAAAACTGAATTCCATTAAGAGTTTTCTCATCGGATCTCTCTATTCAGCAACAACAAATTAAACAGCTTCAAAGACAAGTTCACACACTAAGCAAATGCTGAAATACTTTCTGCTCAAGTGAAACAAATCTTCATTTTTCTCTCTAAAGCATCCCATGTCTTCATCACCAGAGCATTCCAACATCTGTTCTACTCCAAACCTCATGCTTTTCTCTTTTCTTCCACCTTTGTATTCAAGCTATTGACCAATCCTGTTGCAAAGAACAAAATATTTTCCTATCTCCTTATCTCCCTACATTCATTCACTATTTTTCTCTTCAGCTATTTAAAATGCCTTTTCTTCTGACAACTCCTGCTATTATAACCATCCTAAAGCATACAAAACTCACCTACCAAATTCAGAAATGTAAAGGCTCTTAACACATCATGTTCTTCTTGTGATATTCCTAGCACCTTTCCTGTATTATTCTCCTTACCCTTAGAGAAAATGTGTATGTACAAACACAGCCAACATGTACACAGTAATCTTCCCATAATTCAGATCTCTCATTAAAGCTCATTTACTTTGTAAATCTCAGCACTAAGTTTTGAAGTAAAGATTTAATTCTTTTAGATAATTCTGAAAGCTCATTAAAAAGGCAATCATGCATAAGGCTTCTATTTCTGTTCCCTGAGGAAACTATCTCTCTTGTCTTCAAAGGACATGGCCCCTTCTTTTATACAGCACCAGGATTTTCCTTTTCCTTTTCTCTTATCTTTTTCCTGCACTGTTATTGTGTTCACTGTGACTCCAAAGCCAGATACCTTCTCCAACAGATAAACAACAATCTGGCTTTTGCTATGAGTTAAACTGCTTCAACTTTTGCTATGAGCAAGTTTTTAAAGGAATACATTCTTTATTTCTGCTTTTTTATCCAATGTCAGTGATACTATTATCATATTCTTTAATAAAAAAGTCAATATCTATCAAGTAGATCAAAATATAAATCAGAGAGAATATACAGACCAAAATACGTATTGCATTTATCACTACTTATAATATTTTAAAATATTTAATTATTGTTTTAATGTTAGCTCAGTATTTCCCACAAAGCTGACAAATATGAACAGAGTAGTGTTAGTGTGAAGATACATTCTCCCACCTATGATAAAAATACAGCAAGATTGCACTCCTGATTCTTCTGTGTGGAATTAAATGCTGTAAGCATACTAAGCGTTTCAAATAAATAGTCAGAAATTAATAAAATATATCATAATTGTAGCATAAGATATCACAGTGAAAAATACACACATGAACTTAGACACTGATTTAAAGACAGAAACATGGAAAACAAGCCATACCTTCTTTATCTGCTTCAGCATCTTTAGTCTCAACGTCTGTGCTCTGTAGTGTTTTCTCATTATTGCTGCAATGTGGTAACTCAGCTTTCACCAGATCAGTTCCTTGACTTTCACTGGAGGCTTCCATTTTCTCCTTTGGCTGATCTTCAGATAAAGATTTTTGCTTGTTACTAGACCAATCACTGTTGTCACAGGGTGAAACAGCATCAAGTGATTCTACTTTACCATTATGAGCAGGTACGCCTTCGGAGCTGGGTACAGATGTCTCTCCATTCACACAGTCCCTCTTCAACGTAGAGTCCTTCCTTAATTCCTTTCCAGCACTCAGGGTAACACTGTCAGCTATTAGAAGGGATTCATTTGAGCTCTCTTCTTCTGTGGATGCAAAATTGTTTTCCTTTCCTGACGTCCCATTGTTAAGCCTCTGCTCTGCATCTATATCCATAATATCACAAGAGGATTCATCATTTGTCATAGAGAGGTCTCCTGCTTCCTCTCCATTCTCTTCAATGCAGTCAGTGCTGATCTCTAGCTCCCCATTTTCCAGCAATTTACTGTCCTCACCATGATTTTCATCATCAGCAAATTTTGCATCATCTTCATCTTTCTTCAAATTATTGACTTTCCTCTTCTTAATAATGCCTTTGCCCCACTGCGAGCGCCGTCGCGATTTTCTCCTTATTCGAACTGAAAACAAGCACACAAACAATTTAAAATGCACAGGTACCCCTCAGTAAAGAGACCAGGATATAAGAATATGGTGCTGGGTGAGGCAATCAATATCTTCATTCTTCAAGGAAAACTAAGGTGTCTGTTGATTTGAACGTGGGCACGTTAGAGGCAACAAGGAATTTTACAAGTATAAGGAACCCACACTCAGTCATCCACTCAATTCCTAAACTATGGAAACAAGAAATTCCTGCTTAAAACACCTAAGCAATGATGTAGTCATTTGGGTAACTCCTTTGGGTAAGGCAGACTCTAAAGACAGTTATTCTCATTTTCCCTTTTCCCTCAGTTCCTCAGGGATTTGAAATGATTATACAATAAAATAAATGAAAGTGCAATCCATGGATTCATAGAATAGTGTAGTTTGGAAGGGACATGAGGATACCTCTAATCCAACCTATTACTCCAATCAGAGTCAGCTGCAAGGGCCATTCTGTGCTAACCAACTTGAAGCAACATAGGCATGTGATCCTTTTTTCATTATTTCTCTACGAAATTTTATTTTTTCTTATTTCTCAGTTGTATTTTCTGTGCCTTTGAAAAATTACATAATAAAATATTTTTCAGAAAGGCCATTTCATTTTATTAACCCATATGCAGTGAGATACAACTAAGGTACCAATCTAAAGGCTTTGGGGCACATTTGTAATTCGATGAGCAAATGCAGAAGGAAGACCATGCAAACCTAAAGCTATTGTCAACATCCTTTTCAAAAGCACTAACTAGACACAGCTCAGAAGACCAAAAAAGATACTGGGAAAAAGTGAAGCTTCCACATTCAAATCCAAGCAACAATAAAGACTGTTTTATTTTTCCAAAACTGCTTAAGTTGTGGCCAACTACTATAAGTGAAAATCACAGCCAGCAGTAACCAGAGACTGACACATTTCCTTCCATTTCAAAATTAACTCTTATGCTGAGCACTCCCATAATGTTCTTTATATTTTTAAGTTGCTTTGATTTATTGGGTATTAAGTCCTACACCTGTGTCTGCCATCTACACACTGAGTTACAAAGATATTGCTTTGAAGATACAAACTATGCAGGTACAAGTGTTGAGAATTAATTCACAGCCACTCAGAAGCACAGTTGTACTTCAGAACTTCTCCCCATGAGTGCTGTATGTAAGCAGGTAGTTTAACAACTACATTAGGAGTAAATCTTAACCTTTCAGCTTTAAAGCTATCTAAAGATACAATCAGACTGCAATAAAAAAATCTCACTTGGAATGGGTATTGTTACAAATCATCTTTATGGAGAACTGCAAGATTTAAGCGGGATAAAAACATCCCCTTTCTCCAGCTATATTCCAGATCTGATAGTGACTTTGACAGTCAGTGTCACTGTTTTGTTGATGACAAACTACAACCTACTCACATAAGTTTTCAGGAGTTCAAGTACTTTTTCCCCAGATTGTGCAAGAGATTTTCACTAATCTCTTAAGCAAAAGCAGCAAATCTGAAAGTAAACAGGAAAATGCAAACCTACAGGCAAAAATTAAAATAATCTTCTATTATGCAATGGATTGAGCCTCAATGCAACTCCAAAGACAGGTAAATAAAACACAGAAGGAGAGTAAAAGTCTTTTAAATGAAAACTTGTACATCCTAAATGTATAAATAAATAAATTGGATTATTTTTAATACACTGATTTTTGGTTGTTTAGGTGGACTTTGCTGTAATTCAGACAGATAATTATATTGTGAAGCATATTGGACATCTTTTATATCAGTGAATTGTACTTCAAATATTTACTGGTACATCCCTTCTGTCCACACAGAGTTCCAACTGGCATGAGAATCCATAATTTGCCCAAACACGCAGGTACCTTCCTAAAATTCTTAGGTGTGACAGAAATCACTTTAAAGCAAAATTGAATTAATCCTTGTATTACCCATCTCATGAAATTTCAAGTCTTTCCCAAGTGAAAATCAGCAAGTCCAGCTCACTCAGTGTCTCATGAAGTATTTTTGAACAAATATTATGCATGTTGTTTTTTACTGCTGTTTTTAATTAGGAAAAAGCAACAATAAAAACTGAGGCAGCAATGTCTTTTGGGATAAGAGAAGTAATTCTGGTTCCAGATCCTTAGTGACCAAAACATTGTTACATAGATTTTTCTTTTATGCAGAGTCAAGTTTTTATATGAGTGAAAAGTTGGGCAAGGAATACAACATTTAAAAACAAAACACACCATCAGTCTTTCTGTCCTGCTTAATTCCCCCAGTTAAGTTAAGGGAGTCGTACAAGTAGGAGAAGTGTTTCATGGACCAGAGAAACAAGTGACAAATTGTAGGCATTACACTATATTTCATCACCTACATTGGTCCCCTTTATATTTACTGGAAATAAAAAGGCACTACTGCAAGAGCATCGTGGATCTGAGAAACTGCCATATGAGACAGGAAACTGAATCCTACAGGAAAGTTGATGGTGACTTTAAAATGGTGAAGGAGCTACCACAGGGTAAAACTGATGCAAGACTATGCAAAGGGCCACTGGAGAGGAACTAATGGATTAACAGACTGCTGCTAAAAAATAAAGCTTAACCTGGAATCCCATCTTCACTACCTTAATGTTAGTATTTGAGAAGATTGTAAACTATCAACAACAGAATGCCAAACTTTTTATTTTCTACTCAGTATGATTCATGACATGCTATCAGCTTCCTGCAGGTAACAGAATGGGACAGCTATTTACAGATGAAAAATTTTGAACTTTGTTTAAAAAATGAACATAATACATACAAGTGCAACTTAAAGCCTTAACGCCTTTTCAATTACTCCTTTTAAAACGACTCATCAGAAATCTCTTCATTGATAGCCAGTCTTTTGGCAGTATTTGTGCCAGAGGCAATGGAAATACTATTGTTAGAAGAATCCTGCTTTGCAAAACTGAGTTTCTCCAACTCAAACTATTATAATAGCAATTATTCACACATGAATACATTCACTTGCCTTCTAAATTGGCCAACTATTCACTCTATAATCTTCACATAACCTCTACAGATTTGCCAAAGGGATCTTAATTTCACTTCTAGCTTCTGATCAGTTTGCTTTTTCTGTAAATCACTACTAAGCATTTTTAATATCAATAAGTACCTGTCTGATCACAAGGCACACCTAACATTTCACACAGGTTCACATGAAGTTGGTATCATACTTCCCCTGCTCTTTTTTCCTAAGATGCACAATCTATGCAGACAGCATTTTTTTTAAACTGCTACGTAATACAATACAATTAATCACTGAATACGAATTTATTCTACATTTTGTTAAGCAGTAGGTGAAGATCCTCAATTCTTCAATTTTTATGTTAAGACAATTTCAGAGTCATCTGAAAGACCCATGAACAAGGCAGACAACATTTCCCCTAGGCATGATTAAAAATAAGTTCTGTACTGTCCTTACTTCAGAAGAATTAGTCCCCTAGATGAAGTAAAATGAAACCAGCAGACTTCTGGAAATTCAGAAGTCTTGCCCACTGACAGGTGCTGCTTGGAGATTCTCCAGTCAGACACACTAAGTAATGACAACACCATCTGGTGATGCAAGTACCAACCCTGTCCAGAACAGAACACTGTTCCTGGCTATTAAAGAACAGCCTTAGTTTAAAAAAAAAAAAACAAAAAAAAAAAAAAAAAAAAAAAAAAAAAACCCAAACAAACTAAACAATATGAACGAAAAAAATTCAACTCCTTCCCATTTTCCCAAAGTAAAACCTAGAGGTAATCATGGGCTTTTTGTTTACTATGGTCTCAGAAAAAGAGATCTCAAAAAAATGGGTGAATGGTACAGAAGCTTTGAAGCTGAGGTATGCACTGTTGCTGTCCCCCAAAATCCAGCAGTACAGTGACAGAACTGTAGACTTCGCTGAAATTAAATTAACAGTGGAAAAGAAAGCAGACATAATTAGATGACTCAAAGACTGTTAATTATTAACAAGCAAGTCTGCTTCCCTTAATGTGGAAGAACCCTAATAAGATGCAGCAGAGCTTTCTCTTGAAATTTCTGTACTTTGACTACTACAGTATCGTGAGTGCAGCACACTATTCCAGGCTAACAAGTTCACTTTATGCTGCAGAAAACCCTTCCATGCTTCCACACTGCTTAAAACCCATCAGAGAATGTGAATGTTCTGTCAGTACTTGATAAAACTGACATCCATCAAACAGTAAATTCTCTGTTGTTACTGTATTTCATGAAGAATTCCTGGGGATTAAAACCCAAAGAAGATTCTCCCGGCAAGCAAGAACACCAATGTATCTAGATTTTTAGTCTGCAGTATCAAGAACCACTTAAAGCAATTCACATGTTTTTTCTTCCATGATCAAAACCCTCAACATCTCTCTGATGTCTTGTGTGTAAAGTAACTCAAAGCCTTGAGAAATCACTTATAACCAGCAACTTACACTCTCTTATACAGCATCCAGGATATCTATGCACCTGCCACAGTAATTTAGCTGCTTCCAGTAGCTCCACATTCCTTACCAAAGGGCACTAAACAGTCCACTTGAAAGTCTCTGGAGTTTCTACTCAGAGTCCCAAACTGCAGTCAGAGATAAGCAGCAAGAAAGAACAGATCACAGTTCCACAATGGCTTAAAAAGCAAACTGAGGTGCCAGCTTCCACTAACGAAGCCATTTCTCCCTCCAAAGCCAGCTACAGTATTTCCACTGCCTCATCTGTGCCCGCACTATTGTTCCTGCAGTAAAACAGATAAGGGAACTAAATCCATCTGAAACCTTAGGTTGCTGGGGTTTTTTTCTGAGTTAGTTTTCAACATCTTTGGTTGCGCTTTCCAACTCATGAATGACAGTGCTGGCACAGGGAACACGGTGGGAATACACCACCAGTGACAAGGCAAGACAGCCTCTTCAGTAGTGACCTGCAGTTTGACCAGCTGAAAGTGACTGTGGAACTAATCCCTAAAAGATGTAATTTTCTTCACCCAGACAAAGGACACTCAATGCACAGAACTGAAAAACACATGAGAAGAACTGCATGCAACAACTTCACATATTTATGACCTTTATCACCTTATGTAACAGCTTATGTTTTGTAAACAAATACTTGAAGAACCTGGGCATTTCTACTCAACAAGGAGGAGTCAAGTTTCATAAGGAGTAGTTGAAATAGGTACAAAACCAATCCTGGCTGCAGCACTCCCAGTATTTTTTTCCCCAGTCAACTGCTTTCCCCTACCATCCCCAACAATGCTCTCCACTCAAGCTCTTCCCAGTATTTCTCATGGAACTATCCCAGTGTTTTCTGTGTCCCCATCCCAGCTGGACACAGGCCACACTCCCCATGAGGTGTGCATGCCATTGCCTGGTCAATAACATCTTGTACCTGCTCAACTACCATTTCCAATCTAGCTCCTTGTCCTGCAGTAGACACGTGCATTTCTCCAGCTACAATTTTCACAAAACCTGAAGGAATCTAATCTTTCAGCTCTCAATTCCTGTCAAATCTGTCTGAACTCTACTAAATGATTCAGAAGCTATTAGGGGAGCAGAGATGGACAGAGAGCACAGGTATGATTTTCTTGGGAAATCAAGATAAAAATATAATTTACATGGAACCAGAGTAATTGTATTGGTAAAATATATGGCAAGACAGTCACGCTGGAAAATTAGAGGCAAATGAAGTCAAAAGAGAAGAGACAATGAGACTGATATCATCTGTAGAGATAATTTTTAGATTTTGCACCTCTATAGATCTGCTTATTTCCCCTCTGCTGATTAACTCTGTACAATAGCAACTATTGCAGCTATACACATCCTTGGTACCTTCAGCTCTTAAGGACCCCTGAATGACACCTTCCTGCTGCAAGAGAGCCTTGAACAAACACAATAAAGATTCATGGCTACTGAGTGGCTTCTCTGTCAAGGAGGCAAAATCTGTAGTTAATAAGTGGGTAATAATCCCAAGAAAATCCACTACTTCTGCAGACAGAAACACTAAGTCTTCAAAGAATTTAAAGAAAACACTGCCACAGTTTTCAAAAGGGAGGGAGGAAGGTATCTATCTGGTCTGAAAACTGTTTTTATTACATCACTTGTGCATACCACTTAAAGAGAGAAAAAAAAATCCAAACTACTTCAGAAGATCTTTTTGCCATGTTTATAAGAAAGGTGATGATAATGCTTTCACAGAAACCTTAAGAGAGGCTGAGCCACCCTGCATTACTGAGTTATAAAGAAGAGAACAAGAGAATATAAAAAAGTCAGTGATCAGGTAAATTGTAGAACCCACTCAGCCCTCTGTCAGAGAAAAAAGACACTTGATTAATTCAATAGGCAGGTATTTAATAGTGATGAAAGAAAATTTCTTTGTCACTAGATATCACTGAGTTCAAAAGTTTGATGTGATCCCAAAAAAGAACAGGCAGTCAAGATTTATTAGAACTCCCACAAATTCACTAAATTGCATTTTAAATTAGAAGAATTTAAAAGCCTATGGGGTTTAGAAGAACTGTTAACCAACCTGGAATCATCAGCTACATTGCTATTTCCTTAAAAAAATATCAGGCATTTAAAAAAAAAAAACCAAAAAACTCCAATGTTTGCAACTTTCTTTTAAAGCATCTGGTTGAAGGCAGTGCTATGCACAAGGGATCAAACCACTCCCATCCAGAATGCCAACTACTACGCTACCCAGAACAGAACAACAAAGGAAAAAAGAAAGAGACAGTTGTCCCAGCTCTGAGTATATCCTCACATTCCAGATAATCTTTTTTAATGGTGCTTATCAAGTAACAGTACTTGCCTCTATATCAAGTGAGAATTAATCCAAGTCAAATCTGGAAAGGAGGAAGAGAAAACTAAACAGTAGCAAATACAGGATAAGTGACAAAACAGCAGCTACTAGGATTTTCATGTTAGCATCTGAATGACTATTATTTTGCCAATATCCAATTTTTGAATCCAAACTCAGAACCAGACCAAAAGGAGAAAACAGCTCAAATGATCAAAACCATATGGCATCTGGTCTGCCATGTCCTTTGATAAGGCGTGCTGCACTCCCAAAGCCTAAAGTACAGCAATCACTGAGACCACTGGAACAGAACGGTCAAAGAAGAGACACTAAAAAGATGAAAATCAGACAAAGACTGAGAATAAAATAGTCTTCTGATAAAGACTGTAAATGAAAGACCTTTTATTTCTAAATATCTTTTTTTAAAAGTACTCCAGACAAAACAAAAGCCTTTCCATGATAAAGCAGAAACAAAGTGTTCCAAAGATCACCATTTGGGGGTGAAAAAAAGCAAACCAAAACCCAACCAGTCAAAAAAATCTAACACTAAAAGACAAAGAAAATATTCCTTATTTAGAAACAATGTCTTCTGCCATGTTTTTCTTTTTTTTTTCCTAGATTCCAGCTTGGTATCCCTACAGTTCTTTCTAGAGAGACTACTAATCACTTAAATTACTGGGAAAAGTTAGCAGTGTGTTTACTTCATATTTCATAAAATGACTTTCATATAAAACTTATATTTTTAATAGTTTGCATAACACAAAGGATTTAAATTTTCTTTATTTGCTCCAAATGTCATTTTCACAGCTATGCTATTTATCATATGGCATAAAAAACATCTTCTCTATGAAAACATAAAATCTGCAGTCTATCACTACAATATATTATCATTAAATGCTGAGAAAAAAAAAAAAGCTAAGAATGCAAAGCCAAATCTTCCCCATAGAGTTTATTTATATGTAAAACACTAAAGGAAGCATGTGCAAGACAGTAAAATCATATGTACCATGCCCCATCTACTGGCAAAATGCAGCAGTTGGGTTCAGTCTTATTTTACAGGATGCCAAGGATTAAAGAGATGCTAATGCTTTCTGAGCTAACATGTATCTAAAGCACTGAAGGTAGCCAACACACCAAACTGCATGCTACCGGGTCCTTCCCTCTTCCACACAGCTCCACACAAAGGCAAAGTATGAGTCTTCTCAGCAGTCCCCATTGGCAAGAGGCAATGGGCACAGACTGAAATACAAGACACTCAAAATGAAGAAAACGAATTTCTTGTTTGTATTCAAGCACAAGAGGCTCCCCAGGCATGATACAGAGCCCCCATTCTTCGAGATGTTCAAAACACAATTGGACAAAGCCTTGAGCAAGCAGCTCTGAGGGGAGCTGGATCAGAACATCTCCAGAGGTTCCTTCCAGCCACTGTAATTTTGTGATTCTATAATCATGAAACTATTTATATCAGATTTCTGACATCTGTCCCACTCCAAGTTCCCACCAGAATACTTGCACTTTTCTCAAAATACACAGTCGATAATAGAAATATTTTAAATTGTGACAGAATTTCCCCAAATAGATTTTCAGCAACTTCTAGTAATTCAATACTTTCAAAACTCATCTATACTGAGACACACAATCCACAAAGCTGTACCATCAACAAGGGAAATGGGAGTTGCAGATGAAACGTAACTCAGGAATGTGTATCACCATGCCTTCAAACAGAAAAATTACTTATATGCCACATTTCCAACAGCCCATCTGGTCTAAACAAATTAATAAAATACCTAAAATACACCAGAAAAAATAATTAACCACAAAATAGCAGGTAACTAAAAAACTAAATAAAGTTTTACACAAAATATATATAACCGCAGAAAACAAACCAACACTTAATAACCCAGCTCTCACTCTCTACTAGCCCTGAGAAGGACTCTAAATTTGGCAAGGCTGCTGCACTGTATGCAGTCCTCTGTTTTTAGAGAAGATACTTGACAATAATTTCTTTTAGAGTTCTCAGGTTTGTCATCTGAATTAACCTTTGAACACCTCTTGTCTAAAATACTGTAGAACAAAGTTCCTAAAAAAAAGCAATAACTGATCAGGAAAATAATGCTGTGATTGATGATTCCTTAGATTCCTCTAAGGGAAAACATTAATGCAAGTTCAAACAGCAGAAAACATGCAATTATTTTCAGAATTATTGAAAAGTATGGTTTTATCCTGTTAAATTAAAATACTTGAATATTTTTCCTTGTTACTCTGATTGTGCAATACATTATAGTCTTAAAAAAATATTATTTTGTGACCATAAAAAAAATTCCATTCTCCCTCTAAAATAATCTCTCTTCAGAAATCCCTTCTCCAAACTTACTTCTTCCATTTAAACAATCACAATCCACAGTTTCATTTTCTGCTAATTGAACCCTCCACAATCTGCTCAGTTCTGTTCTCACCCTTCACTAGCTTATCCTCCAAGTACCCTTTTAAAACAGTTTCTCTTCCTCCTTTTTAGTCTCTGCTGAATTGACCACATCAATCTTCAGGAGTGCCCATGTACTACTTGAATCCTTTCTGCAGATTTCTGATTGCTCATCAATTCTTGATTCTCTCTCTTGATTACTAGATGCATCACATCCCTCCTGGATTAGTTACCTTCTCCAGATTCAGCCTTAAAAGGCAGATTTTCATTTGATCGTAGACCCAAACACCACTAAGCCCCAAATTTTCTTGCCTTCCAAGCTAGATCATGAAAATACCAACAGGATCAATGCCTTAACAGTAACTCTGTTGTTTGCACAGAGGCACTGATGATTTCCTGCAGCTGATGGCTCCGGTTTTCAAACAACTGCTGCTGCCTCCACGACAGAGGGGAAGCGAGAGAGGTACTGGAGCAGCCTCGGATGAGAGTCACCAGCAAGGGCTGCTCTCCCCCTTCCCAAGGGATGTCCAGCTTGGAGATCTGTAAACCCCATGCTGCTCAGCATGCACAGCCAGCAAAGTGCTCTGCACAGCAGCCAGAGGGAGAATCTCCAACCTGGACTTCACAGGAAATTAGAAAAAAAAAAAAAATTAATAGGGAATCCCTTCCCTACACTCTGCTTTGCATGAGCTGCCAAATGAATGAAGAACAGCTTGGATCCACATCATCAATTTATTATATAACAATTTATTCTAACCATAATTCTCTACTATTGACTTTAATTCCTTTAACGGAAGAAATTACAGCTCCAGGAAATAAAATCATACACCTCTAATTAATTAAACCATTTGACATCAACACCATCATTCACATATAAACAATGTTCATCTCTGGGCAGTTATCGTCATGCTTAGAAAACAATTTCTCATCAAGGAAAAGCACCATGAAGGAGAGCACAAAGACCAAAATGAAAATTTGCCCTCTTCAGTCAGTTTGCCATCAATCAGCAATAATTGATAATGCTACTAATAATATATTAATAATGGACTCCACATCTTCAGCAGGAAAGCCAGGTGCAACAATGAGTATATCCCCCATACTCACTTTCTCTCATAGTCCTTATTTTCTTTATGATGAAAATATCTGCTATGTATTTACTTGTTCTAATCAACTTACCTCTTGAAAATAATTAGCAGTGCCTCTGATTACCCAATCACACCTCACCAGCCCAGAGACTTTGATCACTTAACTAGATTAATTCAGTAGGCTCCAGGAAGTGTATATTACCCTTCAGTAATGGTTACTGACTGTTGAAAACCATTGCCATAAAGGAAAATACAGTTAAATTTGCAATCTCTTTTCTAGCTTTCAGCATGACATTGAATGTATTGAAGGTAGGAATTCAATGTAGTGCAGGTGACAGTATTAAGCAGTGTAGAGGTATTTACCTAATACATAGAGTAAACAAACCTGAAAACTCATCAAACTGAAAAGTGTTCTCATTAGATCTGAGTTGTCTTATACTGAAAACAGTATTTTACAGCAAAAAAATGCAACAGTCCTACTGCATTAGAAAAATAATTATTCTTTATCACAATATCAGAAATGCTGCTTTTTTACAACTTCTTGGGCAGGGATTTTATGTACTCCTAGAAGGAGTATTTCTTAGTTCCACGTGTTTCATGCCTAAAATTACTTCTGGAAATAATCAGTAAGCAGCAGTAGAGACACATTTCAAATGTCTGCCATTGAAAGGACCTCTAATTTTGCACAATTATCACCCAAGGTACTTACAAGCACATTTATTTGCAGAGTTGGGCCACACAGCCATGGTGGGTTTTTGTTTGCTCCGAAATGCCTCTTCAACTCTGGCTTCTGTCTTCCGTACAGTGGAACTATGAGGATTTACCTGCTCTGCTGGAACTGATAAGCCTGCAGGCAAAAGACAACCATACCTATTTAAATAAACCAAGCTGCAGGAATCTACTGAATCAAAGAAGAAACTTGGAACACCATACTGCAATAGCAATACATCCATTAATATTTAGCTGGACATTCAAAATAAAGATTTGAATCAAGAATATTTGGTTTCTGCTGACAGAACAACTTACTGGTTGCAGGGTCTTAAACTGTCAGCTCTGATGGATTAGAAAAATGTGACCATCTTTCAAAGTCTTCGGGTCCCCAAAGATTGACCCTTCTATTCATATTTCCTCTAAAAGTAAATTCTTACTGACCACTTCAATATTTTCCTTATTTTAAACAGTTTTAAAATAAGTGGTAATTCATAATGGCATTGTATGCCATATCAAAAAGAGTATCTGAATAAAAACCTTGTATTGTCACTGTGATCTATGTTATGTAAAATTAATCTATTTCAGAGTCAATATGAGCTCTTAAATTAAGAAAATCCAATTCTGCTTTTAACAAAAAGTGTGGTTTGCCTCCTGTAATATAACTTCATCTCATATCTTCTACTGCTTCATAGCTTTTTTAAAATTAAATTCTAAAAAAGCAAAGTTTCATATTGGTTAAGCACATTATAAAGACATAAATTAATATCTGAAGTTTTGTATTTATGAACTAGAATTTCCTATCCATACACTAAAATGGTCTTCAAAATGTTATACCATGTCTCCAAGAGAAAACAGAATCGAATGATCAATAGATGACAAGAAGCTCCAAAATCAATGGATGCAGAAATTAAAAGATTCACACAGTATCTCTCATCTCACAATTAATAATTACAGCATAGGTTCTAGGTACTATTATAAAAGATTGAAACTGCATATCAAACATATTTCATTTCTCAAAGCAACTATCACTTCTACCTTTTCATTTTCTGGTCTCCACAAGTAGTTGCAAATTTCAATAGTCTAGGATATATAGTTCTTAATTTATCAACTTAAAACTTGCTGTCCCTTAGGCTTAACTTTCAATAACAGCACTTCATTTCAGTAACAGAAGAACAAGAAATTCTAGTTTGACTTTTACATACTGATTTTATTTTACAGTTTATATGTAGTACTTTTGAGACTGGTCACCCACCAGTCAGAGTACTAAGTAAAAAAAGCAGGAGGAAAGAAAACAAACAAAACAAAACAAAACAAAAAAACAAAACAAACAAACAAACAAAAAAAAAAACAAAAAAAACCAAACCACCACACCCCCAAAGTCACCAGGAAAGTGATACAAGAAAAGTCATGTAGAAAATACCTTCCATTTTACAACTATGTAAGATTGCTAAGTAAGTTGCTAACAAAATTGTGAAGAAAATGGATATGGAGCTTTTTTGCTTTCTTCATCCCTTGCTCAAACTGCTCTGAAACAGGGAACATGTCAAAGCCTAGACAAGCAGATGCACTGTGATTGTCCTGACCTGCTGTCTTGCTGAGGACGTCCTTTAGAGCAAAATGAGAATAATGGCAGAACTGATCAGCATGCACATCCCTTCCATCCATTATTACAATGACCAGTGCCAAGTCTGCACTCCTGAAGTGTTACCATCCAGGTGCTCTGCACCACCACGATCTGTGACACAGCTCCTGAAGCCTTGTGCCTGCCTTCCAGCATGAGGGTTCCTCTGATCTCAAGAGCTTGATATATTTTGCTCTTCTCATAAACTGTTAATCTAACACAGCTTCTTCCATGCATTCCAAGTCTTTTGGATTTGCCTGGGTTAGCACTCCTTGCTAACCCTGTCAGTGATCTCAGCCTTGCACATTCTACAGCTGGACCAGCTGCAGAGCTCAGTTGCCATTGAAACCACCAAGTGTGATCCAGAAGCACAATCATCTTCAAGTGTCACCTGCAGGTACCTGTGACACTGCAAGTTTCCATGCCAACGTACTGAATCCACTTTGAATCCTGCCCATTCCTGTCTGTGACTTGTTTTGTCCCACAAACTGGTGCTGCTCATCATGCTGTACCTGAAGACCCTCTAACCAGCATCTCACACCACTGGTACCTGCTTTTTCTGATTTAACAAGCTCATTGCACGATACCATCAGCCTTCATTATGACTTAAGACACTGCCATTCTTTCAACAGTCTGCAGGCTTTGTCCCCAAAAATATCTATTACTTGACTACTGCCACAAAAAGGAGGGCACCACTCCATTTCTTGCAAACTTGCAAGAAAGGACTACAAGCCATAAAGTCATTCTCTGTAACAAAGAACTCTTACAAACATTTACTTTAACCTCGGAAGCAATAACCTTTAACAGTCATGGGGACTTGGATAATTAACTGAGCACAGCTCACAGCATGACACTGTGGCCAGAATTGTGAATATTCTTGTCTTTCTAATAGAAAAGTACAGAGGAGAAATGAAGGCATTATATTAGCTCTGTTTTACAGCCACAGAGAATTACAATTGGTTCATTTATCCACAATTCAAGACACGCATTGGAAGCTTGCACAAAATTAGACAAAAACACGCATGACTGAATAGGAAAATACAAAGAATTGTGTCTGTTTTAACCTAAAGAAGAGAAAGCCTATAGATACTTGCATAGTTCAAAGAAATTTATTAATAAAAGGTCTTCAATCTACCAACAGAAGTATTTCAAGAAACAGCGGCTAAAAGGTAAGACCAGTCAATTCAACATAAAAATCAAATAATGGAGCTTTATACCAAAGCAGGATACAACTTGCCAAGGTAAAGCTGGAATTATTGAAACCAGTAATCCCTAAATCAGCATGAAATTTTGTTCTAACATTATAGTTCATTGATTTTCAACCTTTTTTGACTTTCAAAACTTAAAACTTTTCCATGGAAGTAGACTATTTTTACGTAAACAGAGCACACTTGCCCCACTGGGAATGTCTGGACTTTCAATAACTTTCCTTGGTTACTTTAGAAGCTATACACAGATTTGCAAGGGTTGTTTCTTAATCAAAAAAATCAATACATTATCTCCAAAACTACACTTGTACACATGCCAGAGTGAACTATAAATCCAGTGGTTTAAAGGCTGTTCTCCCTTACCACAATTCTTATTATACTCTATACAGGCACTTTCAGAACATGGTTCTGGTTCCAAAACATCCAAAGTTAGTACAGCAACCCTAACATTTACTTGTTCACCAGGTTTACAGTACTGTCTCTAATAGTAGGCAATGCATCCTTCTTCTGCAAAGGATGATGGTGTCTTATCAGATCAGCTCACAAAATAGGAAAAAGTAGAGGAGTTTCAAGTTCAAGTCACCCTTTAGCCTGCACTGTCTGAATCTGACATACATTCTTTATTTCATATTGAATTTAAATTTTTGTATGGAGATCTGTAAATTCTATCCCATACATGTACAGAAGCTTGTCTTGTTGCCCTTGTCCCTGGCCAGGTTGAATTCTCTTAGAGCTTTAACTTTCCTAACCTGATCCCTGGCTGCTCAAGTTTCCCAGGCTACCTTTCTCTTTTTCCACTCTCTGCAGGCTTCTCTTTTATGTTTAAGTTTATCCACAATCAACTTGTTGTTCATCTACACAGGACTTCTGATCTGTTACCTAACTTCCTCTTTGTTGGGAAACCTCGCTCCTGAGTTGGGAGGAGGCAGTCCTTGAGTATTAACCAACTCTCCTGGGCCCCTCTCTCCTCCAGGGCTTTATCCTGTGGGACTCAACCAAGCAGATCCCTGAACTGGCTGAAGCCTGCTCTCCTGAAGTCCAAGGTACTGAACTTTGCTGAGCACCCTTCCTGCTGCCCTGAGGATCTCAAACCCCTCCACTTTATGGTCAGTGCAGCTCAGCTGAGGCTCACATTTCCCCACCAGCCCCTCCTTGTTGGTGAGAACAAAGCCCAGCACAGCATCTCTTCTTGGTGGTTCCTCTATGACTTGGAGAAGGAAGTTGTCCTCTACTCATTCTAGAATCCTCCTGAATCACTTCTGCCCTCTGTGTTCTCCCTTCAATATATACTGGGGTGGTTGAAGCCCCCCACAAGCTCCAGGGCCTGTGAACATGAGCCCATTCCAATCTGTCTTACAGAGGGCCTCTGTATGTGTTGTGTTATGATAATTGAAATTAAACATACCTCTTTTTCTTCTTGCTTCCTTGATTTCTTCACACATCTTATTAAATTCTGGATCCAGCTCAGCAGCAATGATAGCATGAGCAGTGTCCTTCAAAGTGCATGCTCTGTGTCTAATTATTTTATCTAAAGAAACAGGATAGCATACTTTTTAATCACAATTACAAAAATTCCTTAGCATTTTTATGTTGGTTTGTATTGTATATTGCAACACAGAATATACAAACAGAAGTAACTGGGAAAAATTACAGATGTATGTAAATGCAGACGAATCAATACCACAGCACACTCAAAAATCACAACCCAGCTATTGAAGAGATATAGGCATTTTCAGAACTATAAATTGTTACTTTAATCCACAGCAGCATCTACAAACAAATGCAAACAGTTAATGATGAACACACCTAAATCAACTTGCCATAGGGTCTAGCCAGCTTCCACAGGCAGATCTACACAGTATAACAGAGAGGCGTGCAAAGAGTCCCAAACTAACAGGAAACTTGTCCAAGAATTAGTTTACCCACTGGGGTCTAGGAATATTCACAGTTATACTGCCTTCAAAATTACACTGGACATATCTGCATCTGTAAAGTAGACCTGGCTTACTTATGTTCCTTCCCTGTTGTTTTTTTCTTCAACCTGAAATTATTCCTTAATTATTATTTAACAACTAATCAAAACTGTGCTAAAATACATTATTTTATTCCTTACATTGAATAGCTGTTTCTCAATTTAATTCATTTTTTTTTAAAAAAACTGGCAAGAAACAAGCCTCAAGTGTGCTACTTTTTCAGGCCTGTTTGGTGAACAGAACAATTGCCCATGCTGGAAGCCTAAATGTAACAGGAAAAAACAGGCCAGTTCCCCTACCTTTGAAACACACAAAACAAATTATCCCACCACTGAAATTTGAAAGTAATCACAACTTAATAACTAAGCCCATATGTGGAGAAAATTGACATCTAGAACATAGCTTTTCAACGAAACCTACGACGCTCATTGTTTGACTTCAGTACAAACATATTTAATTTGTCAATCCACACTGAATCACTTTTTTTCCAGCTTTTGCAGGTACTTCAACAGCAACCATCAACATTAATGTCTAGAACATATTCTACAACCAGCAGATTTAATGTTTTAATTATCTTAAAAGACAACAATTAAGAATATCACTAAATATTTATTTTGTCATATTTGTAATTCTATAAACAGCAGGTTTTAGTGAAAGAGACTATCCAGTGTCCAGCTCAAAAGAGCCCAGCATTTTCTGGGGAAAACTATTGTCCATTAAATCTATTGAAAGTCAGAAGGTTTTGCCCACATACTTGTGAAGCATTATGTTTTATGATCACAAAAAACTGCACACTGCATTTGTTCCAGATGTAATTTTGAGATATTAAACTTCAAAGTTTTGGTCAGATAATAAAGTTTAAGAAGCCCCCGCAAAGGAGGAAAGGAGGGGAGGGGAGAAAAATAAAAAGGAATCAAATTGGGGTGTTTGACTGAAGCACTACCTTCCTCTAATCCTGCTCTGGGCAAAACTTTCCCCCAGATAGTGCTTCAAGGAGGCAAACACTCACACGTCTAACACACAATGGTGATGTTCCCATGCCTTCAAAAACACTTCCCAGTCAAACAACAGAGTGAGAAAACCCCAACCTCTCTCACTACAGAACCTGCCTGAAATTTTATAGCAAAGCACCAGGAAAAAGACTCCAAGCAGCCAGTCTTTGATATCCAGACTGCAGATAAAAATCAGCCAGTCCAGTCCTCCCTTTGCTTTTCAACTTAACAACAGGATAAAAGAAGGTATAGAATTAGTCTTCTGCAAATTCAAGCATGAAGCAGAAGCAAGCATAAATGTCCAGCTTTAAAGAATGTGAACATTTACAGGTTACTATGCATTTAATTAATGCATCTGAATGCATGGAATACTTCCTCTGAACAGCCATAATGTGCTGTTTCAGGTGTGTTCACACAACAGCCCAAGAAATCCTGCATGCCAGAAGAGCAATACATGTTCTCTGCTTAACAGCAGAGGACAGAACAATTTTTCATTACCTCTTACCCAGAACTGAGCCTAGAAAGAGCCTGATCAATTTTTTCCCAGCTCAGTTCTGACAGCAAGGAAAATCAAAATATCCCTGAACAGGTGCTCTTCAGATACACTCTGAATGCCAAGTGCCCATCAAGGGCTTTAATTAATTCACATCAACTGCACGTTAGAAGTCCTCAAAAGTGTGTTATCAAGAACACAAAACAAATGGACTTTTTTAGTTGAAAGAAAAGAGTACATCATAAACTGAAGAAAAAAAGTTAATCTACAAATATGAACCGGGTTCAAAAGGCAATAGGAAACAAGTCTGACCAGACTATACTGTAACTATTCCACACATGAGACACTTGCAAAATGCCTCAGAAAACCAAAAATTTGAGAAGAAAAATAAAGAAAAAAATCAGGCTTTAACCTGCTAAAGCAATTTCACAAGATTTCATGACAACCTTTTAAACACATTGAACTACATTTGTAGATGGACCCTGATTTCCAAGTACCAAATATATTAAAATACATTAATCACAATAATGCACACCCTGCATTAAAAGGGTGCTTTTGTGTTGATGCTTTGTTGATGACTCTTGAAGCTGCCAGCTGAAAGGCTTTCTTTTGGCAATGTGCACTGTAAGACAGCCCTAGCAAAGAGCACACAAGATGTTCTTTCCTTAGTTTGGAGCGTGAACAGCTTTTACATGCATTTCAGTCTACAAATTCATTTTTAATTGAAAGCATCCCATCACACTTTGTCAAGACAATACTGCCTAATCTCTCCTAATCAGCTGTAACTGACTTCCTTGCCTGGTGATTTATCCTGCTTTATTTCTATCCCCAAATACGTAGATTTTAATTTCTGTGTATGAATTTCATGTTCTAAGCTAACATGGAAATACAGCAGACCAGTGCCAGATTGTGTGAGGATTCTCTGCAGAGCTCTCCAAATTACAGTGGGGTTTTGTTGCATATGTAAAATTTAGATACCAAAAAGGAGCTATCAAATTTGAAAGGGAACTACAAAACATAACTTATTAGAAAATAGCTCTGAATGCTGCAGTTTGCCTGCTCTTCTAATGTCCCCCAGAGCACTCCATGCCTTAGAATACTAAAAGCCCAGACCCTTAGGACTTGCTTATCCTTATTACCACAAACCATGCAGCTTATCTAAATGCCTGAATAGCAACAGAATAGAGGATTAAGTACCAGGCTTTCAGGTCTAGGTAGGCCAAAAAGAAGTAGGTTCTTACCTCCAGGATCTTTGTCTGGATTGTACTCCAATGCGTTGCTGCAGATCAGGTCAATGTCTGTTAGAAAATCCTTGGCTGTTAAGTAGTTGTGTTTATCAATTTTGGTTATTACTGTTGATAGGTCCATTGGCTCTTTGATAACCTCAAGGTAATCTGAAACCTATAAACAAACAGCACACAGAAATGACACAGGACCATATGCATTCTTATTGGACAGCGACAATCACATCTTTATACATCTTTATACTTGATTCATTCCACATTCTTAGCTCTAAGACAGTAACTAAACATTTTGATTTCTAAGCAAATTTATTTAAAAATTGAAGCTTTATCAGGCTAAAAATATGGTCTTCAAAATCTGTTTTTCCTGCAGGAGCTCACTAATTTATCTTTCAAAATTAATTAAACCGTATTTTTGAAGAAATACGCTTTAATGTAAATGTATTTTTCCTTTTAGACTGATTTAGTTATAGATTTTTATGGTGCTATAGCACTGTCATGGACAGAAAAAGTAAAACCCATCTAATTCAAAGCCCTAGAAAAAATTAGGGAAGGGACTCTATTCTATAGGGACTCTATTTTGTTGACTATGTAGGTAAAGTTCTCATTAAATGTAACAGCCAAATTATCAGCTTTTAAATACCTTCTATTAAATAGTTTCTTCAATCACTTGTTAAAGAAAAATCAAGTTTTATAGATTGCAGATGTTGGACTGGCTGTACAGAAGGACAATCTAAAGAAAAAGCCTTGTGGCACAGTTTACTATAAGCATGGATCGTAACTGGAGATTCAGCAACCAGTGGGGCACACTAAAAAGTGTTCAACATAATTCATGTTACCATAAGGATATCAGCCTTAATAGTCAAATGTATCAGCACAGCTGCTGTAACAAAGTTCACCCAAAATATCTATGAATTCGTTATTTACTTCACAGAAAATAATATATATATTTGAATGTTTCAGCGTGATTTAGATTAGATTTAATTAAAAACACTGGCAGTCTCTAAAACAGCACTAGATTTTTTTATTTTGAAGTCGTCCACATATGATGGGCATCCACTGCCAAAGCACTTAAAAGTTAAATACATATTCAGATCAAGCCATATGGCCCTATTTTTTTTTTTATATAGTGCCTGCAGACATATATTACAACATAAACTAACATCCATGCATTACTTCAGTGGACAGCAATGTGTCACCTAATTCCTTAAATACAGGCATTGAAATTTATATTGACAAATTAAAATGGCAAAAATTCTCTTTTTGTCTCCCTTTATGGAAACATGATAATATCTGGTTCAGGGATTGGAAAGCTAAGCCACAGGCTTCCTTTTCTTGTTAGCACAGCATCAGAAAATCTTCACTGCAAGCTGTAAATATTGCTGCTGATTTAGTTAGGAAAATCCTTGACTTATCACACAGCAGCATTCTCTGCAATGCAAGTAGGAGTGAAACAAACCTAACACATTTTCGAAGGAAGTCAAGCAGACAAGCTGTTGTAGAAAAAGAAAGGCTAGTCCTGTGCTTAAATGCAGCAGGTGGGATGAAAAGGATTACATTTGATTTCTGGTGCTGTGATATATTAGCAGGGTTCTGGCAAGTCTTCAAATTCACATTTTTATTCTCTTCATCTATAAAACATGGACAATTACTTGTTCTTTCTCTATGTGCCCTTATTCATGTAAGTTTAGACCACAAATTCTTGACAGAAAGGAACTACCTTCAATACAAGTATGAAGAGTTTCTACAATAGTGGACCTCCCATTTTCACAAGAAAAATCAAACCAAGTTACTGCTCAGACCACGCTCACACTGTAGGTTGCCACATTAAAGAGCTCACTAAGCTTTCAAAAACAGTCAGCCGTGGAACACTATGGAAAGCTCAAATTAAGAGAGGACTGCATCAGCCCATAAAAGATGCATGTTCCATCCTGCAAGGAATTTACACTCCAAGTCTAATTTTTACAATGCTGGTCTTCTGATGTCCCATATTCATCTTTTACTGTCTTCCACAAGAGATGCTTCTCTCTTCAGAAGCAATTAGGGATTTGTTTTTTTAATTTGTAAGCCTGCAGAGCTTGCAGGGGGCCAGCATCTAATCTAAAAGGCAGAAGAAGCAATCCTATTCATACAGCAGCACCTGAAAATAGATTTGCAGATCGAACTGTCTCATCAGTTAGGTGTGTAGAGTCCATAATCGACCAGTTAACACCTTATAATGTGCTACTATCTGTGATTAATGGCATCCACAAGCATTACTGCTGAAATTATGCAACAATACTATTAATGCTGAATGCATTACAGAACACAGATCGTTTTCCCAATATTATCAGGTCTATGATTGCACTGCTGTATTATTAAAGCTTTTATTAAAGAATTATATTTATGGTTTCAAGTATTTCAGAAGCACTGGCAAGGATAGGAGTGCTGGCATTTTTAAATGCTCATTTCATTTATGAAATGCAGAGGAACGCAAAAGGTCTTTCCAAGGGTCAGTGGCAACAGAACATATTCCAAATTCTAGCATCATGGACAATGAATCTGGGACTGTATCACCAGCTAAAAATCAGTATCTTAGATTGCACAGACTACAGATCAAACATCTACTTTTCTAATTAATTTAACCATTTCCTTTTTTCTTTTTCTTTTAATTTATTTTTTTTAAGATTTGCATTCCATTTCTAATAGTTTCAACTTCATTGTTTGCACATTACTGAAACAAGACCTCTTCAATATCCACCGGTTTGCTGAAGATGTTAAAGCGTTTGTCTGTGGCCAGCCTCTTGGTGACATCCCTGAGGAACAGGCGCAGCTCCCGCAGGGTGTTCTCCTCCTGGTCCTCCATCCGCTGCTTCTCCGCTTCCGACAGCTCCCGGGCAGGACACGGCAATGCAAGAGGAAGAACTTCCAGGGCATGAAGAGCTGGGGAAAAGAACAGGAAATCAGACAATGGAAAATATGAACAGTACAGTGGCTCTCTGGATTCTGCCACTCCAAATTTCATTATCTGTACTTAATATGCGGCGTGGATCTGACTACCACCGCAACCTTGACCCCACAGCTCTCCATCTGCAACAACTGTTAACTGCAACTATGACATTTATTCTGGGCACTGATTAATGCTGTCACATGGCAATTAAACTAACTGTTAATTACCCACACCATTTTAAAAAGGAAAGTAACACAAAATAAAACATTATGATCCCATTATTATTGCTTTTACTGTAACTTAGTTTACCAGCCTGTTTCCTTCTTGGTGGGGGCATCGCTGCCTCATCAAGAATTAAGCCTTTGAAAAATCGCAATCTGTCTTCTTCACTTGGTCTTTGAATATAAAAAACCTCTTCATACTGGATTCTGAAAATACATTTCAGCTAAAAAAACAAAACAAAAAAAGTTCATAAGGAAAATGAGCACCTACCGAAAGAGACATGAACAATGACCATTTTGTAACACTAGACAGAAACTTCAAAATCAGCCACAGGACAGGAGATAGAAAACTCCATTGAAAGCTGTGTTCACAGCAAAGGCAAAATAAACACTTGCAATTCTCACTGAATTTTCTATAGTAACAAAACTTGCGGGTGATCCTAACGATGGCTAACGCTGCAGTAAAAGGAAAGTAAAAGGGCAGGAGGGAAAAAAAAAAAAAAACACAGAAAATGTTAAGGAAAAAACCCAGGAACCCTCCCCCTATCTGGAGCCTCAGAAAATGTAAAGCTCAAGGTCAGGCCTTTGGACTAAATCTGCATTTAATTATAATGGAGTCATTTGTCAAAAAGAACAATTGACAAAATGAACAATTTTGTCTTCTCAGCAGAGTAGCATGGAGCTTATAAAAATCAGTAATAAAGACATACATCCATCATTAAGGAAAATTACTAACATTGAATAATTATTACATTTTCTGTCTGACATATTTTAAATTAAGTTAGAAAGCCACTACAAAACAAAATTATTTTACACGATTAAAACATTCAAAAGAGCACAGAACCTCCTAACAATAAACTTACCTCTTCAGGCAAATCACTGAACATGGACTCAGAGGTAGACAGTAGAAATATAGGTGAGAAAGATGGTATATCTTGCAGCAAAGTTAGGAAAGTAGCTCTCACAGTTTCACTGACAGCTTCCCACCAATCACCAATATGAGGCATGTAAACTATACTTGGTACTGTTCTTCGAGCTTCACGAAAGATCTAATTAAAAGAAACAGTTGTATTTCAACTAAGGAAATAATTGCTACCATCAGCTGTGAGTAACAAAGTTCTTGCACATTAGAGAATGATTCATGTTTGTGGCATTTTATAGAAAAATGTTCCAGCAGAATAGATTATCTGAAGACTTTCTAAACAAGTGTTTGAGACTCTTAGCTACAGCATTCAATTATTTTATGTCAATGTGCCAGGGAGACTACAAAGCAACTACTTTGTTTTAAAAATATGTATGTTTTAAAAACTTGCTATGACTGAACGATCGAGATGAAAATTAAACTGTTTTGCAATTCATGCAATATTCACCACAAGCTACCTGAAAATGGAAAACACTTAAAACTAAGCAAATCAACCTAGAACCGCAGCACACCAATCTATACAAAAGTGAATAAAATTAACATCAGGCACCAAATAGCCAGATTAAACTTACTTAGCACTTAGTACGTGATGAGGGGGCAGGTTAAAAACGTAATTACATTCACTAGTCACTAGAGAGATTCCCATCACCCTCTAGAGACCTCTTTATTTTAAACAGGAAAACAGAAGGAGCCAACAAAAACCTGGACTTGAAGTTACATTCCAGCTGGCTGCCTTCATACTGATGCGACCAGAATTACATAATTGACTCATTCATTACGAGGGAATCTGAACTATCACCTGTGCACATGACTCTTCAGGTGTTTTGGCACTGACTGAATAAAGAGCTGGCAGGTCGAGCCTGTGTACGGAGAATTTTTCCAGGGTGTGCAATAGTGCTGGAGCAAGGTGCGAGGTCTGGCCGGAGCCTCTCTCCCCGGAGAGCAGTAATCTCGGTCGGTACGAGGTGGGCTGGTGATAAGCTGACCTGCAAGAGAACAGCTGCAGCAGTCAATTAACGTGCCAATGACATCAATGGAGGGATATCTAGGAGATATTTTAGAATCCAGAAGACTTGTAGTAATGGGTAATAGCTTCCTACAACGGCCTGAAAAGATCAACTAACTCGACTATCCCTCAATACTACTTCAGGTGTGCCAAGACCTCAAGACTCTACTTATCTTTGGTTTCACAACAATTCAATTCAAACTCATCTGTGTGGAGCTATGCATACATTAAATTCATGACAATTTTCCTTATAACCAGTTTATTTAAAACGAATTCCTCGATCATTTAAAAAGACTTACTGAACATCTAGTAAAGACAGCAATTTAGTCATGCTAGTTCAGTCCTAACTACTAACATATCTCATCACTAGCCTCAGAAATCCCAGGTCAATCCTTTCATCCCTTAAGCGCTGCCTAAGATTTTCAAGAACCAATGAACATTTCAGTAGTTTACTTATTTAAGAAAACGGGCCTGAAGTAGGGCTTTGAATGACATCTCTATGCATCGTGTACTTCAGTCTGTTTGTACACTTCTGATCAGTAGACTTCACAGAAGGAAGACTTCAAAGAAAAACTCCAAAGATAAACTTATTTTTTGGGTTTTTGTTGAGAAGGAACTCTAAGCAATCCATAGAAGGGGTTTTGGGATTTTGTACTTGTTTCTTTCTCTTGGGTGCTTTTGCCCAGTTTTATGGACAAAAGATAAACGATGAAAAACCCATTAAGTTTTTCCATTAAAACTCCTTTCCATTTAAATAAAACTGATTATAAAACAATTTTTTTAATTAATTTGCATATTCTCTCACTAAGACATTTCTATCTGCCCATCAGTGAACTCAGGCAGTAGAACAAGACTTGCTGGTATTACTTCATGTTAAACATTTTGGGACAGCAATGAGCACTGCTGACCTTCGGCTTTTAGTTCTGATGGTCGTGATTACAGGTATCAATCCAAAATGCTCAGAAAACAGACTGAGAAATGCTTACATACTCTGTAGAAATAAACACAGTCTTGAGATACTTTTATTTAAAGACACACACCCATAAAATATATACAGTTGTTTTGGGTTTTGCTTCCCCCTTAACAACCTCGCAACAAAAGTTTAATTTGGCATTAGTCAGTGATGTCTCTCCAACTCTTTGAACTTTAATCATGATTTTTAAGCTTAGATATACATAAATTCTGTTCTGGCATTATTATGTAGCACAAAAATTTTAGCAGTTTTCCACAAGATGGCTCTACTCAACAGTGCCATTAATGAACAGTTTTTCTAACTTCAATGTCTTTATTCAGCAAACTCTCTGCAGAAGCTACCACATAAAGTAGTCTAAAACTATTCTTAACACAAAACCAAGAAATGTTAATTATTGTTAATTACTGTAACCAGTCCAATTTATAAAGGAAACACTCATCCAAATTTCACACATATTTTCTACATTCCTGTTTTCCTGAAACTTTCCATGAAAAACAATGAAAAAAGCACATTAGAAATGCTGAATACAATCATTATACATGATACTCCCAAACAGCAGCATTCACTGAAGCTCAACTGTATTTGGACCAAGAAAAACCACACAACCCCTCCAAAATATCCCTATTTACATCTCTTCTCAGTCTTGATCTTTCAAATCAAAGGGGTTTGTTAAAATTGAAAATTGTCGTTAGTATCTTTATTCCTAATCTACATATTGAACAACATTTCTGATTCCAATGTGTAGGATGTGGCCTTTCCCAAGAACACCCCCACAACTAAAACTCTTGTCTGTGCACTTATATGTTTCCATTACAGAACACCACTGCCACCCCAAAGCAAAAGAACAACATTTTAGCTCTCCTGATATAAGAATGTCCTGGGTTTATCTATCTAATTACATGCATTTAGAGAAACACTCACATTGTAAAATGAAGGTAGGGTTTATGTATAGCAGCTGATGACTGTTTCTTTGGTGATCCTGAGTGACAGCTCGTCTCAAAAATTGATGAAGCATTCTCATCTTCACTATCATCTAATATTAGACTTGGTACATCTGTTTCAAGAGATGTATTAATTAGAACTTTATCACTTCTAAGTACAAGTACAACAATCAAGACAAGATATTACAATTTTCTGTGTCAATTATCAAAATCCTCAAATGTAGAAAAATTGTTTAAAACTGTCTAAGTATCAGCCTTCAGAATAATAAGTACTTGTTACTTCAAAAACCAAAACAAATTAAATACTGTAGAAGTCTAATCGTTTTTTAAATAATCAAGCTAAACTTCAAATACAAAAAAGTTTAACTTGTTATGAAATGCTTCCTTTGGGTTTATTTCACAGTTAAAAGGTTTTTTCAAGGATGAAACTATAAAATTTGTAATCCCTCAGACTACATAGAATGTTGCAATTATTTATTTGCTCCAAGTGTCCAAATTCTCACAGGTACACTTCTTCCAAAATTATTCTCAGCATGACTACCTAGACAATGTATGTTTATGAAGAAATATTTTCCACCCTCTGATAATCTGCTGAAGAATAGCAAATTAATATTTTATCAAAATCAGTTCAATGCATTAATTCCATATTCATATACTATACCTTTACCTATTTTAATTCCTTTGCTAATGCAGTAGCACAATGAACTGAAGCACTTTCTAGACAGGCCTTGAAAAACGAAAAGCTCAAAGACTGATTATATTCACAAGACACACTGCAGAAACAAGCAACTGCAAAAATACTAATATGGCACTAAAACAGAAGAACCAGGTAACAGCTGAATCAGGTAGATTAGCTCCCAGAACTGCAACAAGAGTAAAAGTTACCTGGTGAGATTTGATAATAGGAAAGAACTGCTGCAAGATGGTTATTTGCCCCAGGAAAGGAGCCGAGTTGCTTTTGCCCTGTGCAATGCCACTCATTCTCATTTCCATTGGGAAGTCTGCAATGATGGGAGGAAAACGGCCACAGCCACCCAGCTGTACAGCAGGAGCACTGCAGAGGCCAGCTCTGCTGAGCAAGAAAATGCTCTGCAATGAATGGGCAGCATTCCTGAGAGCAGCCCAGAGTCACTGGAGCACACTGCTGCTCAGGACAACCACCAGACATCCCAACAGCAGCTCAAACTGGACACAGCCACGTAAGAAAAGGGATTGCTGAGAAATAAAAGTGCAAAATACAGTGAGGTCCAAGTATTATTCTCAAAACGCAATCCACTGCATGACTTGTTGGATTTACATGAGGCAATGGCACAGGTCCTGTCACACTGATCAGACAACCACCCTGGGACAAAGGAAAGTGTCGGAGGGAGGTGCCCTCTAAGCCATGGGAAAATCTGTCCCAGGGTTCCAGGAAAAATTTTTAAAAGACAACAAAGGTTCCCTTAGCTGGCTGATGTCAGAAACCAGATTCAGAGGAGGATGGGCAGGAATGATGCTCTGCTGCCATGGGATGAGGCTGTGCCACATCTCCTGTCACGCTGTGATGCAGTCACACACCTGATAACACTCCTCGGGAGGAGCAAAGATGGAAAAGGCTTGCAGACCCCAAGCAGCAGCCAAAAGCTAATCCAGAGCAAGAAAACATGGCACAGAGGCTGCTGGATATTTAGCTAAAGCCAAGGATGGAGACCTCCAAATCAACTGGACATAGGACTTGTATATCTGGGCTCACTAAAAGAGACAGGCCCTAAAACAGACAGAATTTCCAAATGTAGGCATAGGTAAGTCCTATGCTCATGTACTGGACACAGCTTTCTCTCTCTAAAATACACCATTATTTTAAAAAGCAGCCCATCTTTTAATCCCAACCATCAAGTCTTTGTGACATTTCTCTGCTTGAGCATCTGACTCACTGAATTACAAGAGGAAGTTTCAGTAAAATATAGAAAGCCTGATGTACAGATTCTAAGCATACCTGTAAGCATGTTCTGTATACTTGACTTGGAATTCAAGAAAATTTGGAGCTCAACTGCATAATCTACATTTATGTATAATCATTGTACTTGAAACTGGATTTTTCTGGTTTTCACAAAGATTAAAGCTTGCTATTCAATATTTTCTTGTATTTAAGGGGTTAAGAAAAAACTAAAGGAAATGCTAAAAGAAAACTCAGTTAATGCATCTTCAAAATCAATTATCTACAAACATTTAAGAGTACCCATAACAGCAAATTATCTAGTAAAACCACTAGTTAAATCAACTTAAGTTTCCAAAATAATTTTGTTACCAGTAATGAGCAATAATAAATAGGAATGTCAAAAATATAACCAAAGAAAATATTCTGAATTTAAATCAATTCCTCGACAAGAATGATAATCTCTAAATTGGGTGGTACTAACAGGTTAGTATACAGAGACTTAAGCACCATAAATAACTTTTAGTCAAGAGAGCCCAGTAGGATCTAACTGCAGTTGCAAGCCAGCTCATTTCCCCCTGCCCACTACCACATGCTCCCAGGGCCCATCTCTGGCCAACTCCAACACTGGTTAAAACCTCCACCTACCCCACAGTCAGCAGAAAACACATAAATACATCATTTTTGGATGAGTTTTCTGGCTAAAACAGTTCAAAAAAGGACCTGAGGTATGCAAGCAAGCAGAAAAGAGGGAGCAAAAATGCACAGCTGGGCTGGAGCACTGCAGCAGCCAGCACAAGGATCAGCTTAAGCTGCCTGGGCTGCAGACTGAAAGCATGCTCTGGAACAGGAACGAGAGGAAAGTCATGGTTGCCACAGATTTGCTTTATGACTTGGCTGTTTTCAAGTTAATCACACACAACCCCAAGTACTGTTTACACAGCTGGGGGGTGAGAGTGATCCCAGATAAGAACTGTAGACTACATCAGAATAAATAGATCTCAAACCCAACGTACCCTGTTCAGCATTTAACTTCCAAGAAATGACCAGGGTATCTATTAGAGTATATCTCAGAGAAGAGCTGAGTAGAAAAAACCCAGAACCTACTGACTCATTGCCAGTCAAAACAGTCAGTCACAGTTCTTCTTATTCCCTGCTTCCTTGGTACACCCATTGCAGCACGTTTCTGGCATTCACTGACCCCTTAGTGAGTTGATTTTACTCACTAATTTAGCAAAAGAAGCTAACTTGACAAAACAGCAAATAGTTTTCCACTTGCTAAGCTGATAGAATCAGGAGGATAAGGAGTGGACCAGGCCAGACCTCTGGAGTGGAGTAGGAAGCCTCAGGACTTTCTTCTAAATCAGCACATGACCATTGCATAGGCTCAAGCACCACAGCTAAGCATCTGCTGATCTGTGAGCCTGGCAAAGCTTCTGCACCACCAACAAGCAAAGGACTTAGGATAGCTAACCACTGCTGAGGACTGGAGCCATTTCAAGTCCTATTACACTCAGCAACACTGGCTCACTTTTGTTGTTGTTGTTGTTGTTCTGGCCTTAAATTATGCTCCATCATTTCTTGTATTTAAGTTGCAAATTACTTGTGAGTTCTTTTTATGGATGGCCTCACACCTATGGGACCTTGCTCTGTATAGGTCAGGTCATCAGATTGTAGAACAACTCGGAATCAATAAAAATAATTACGCAACATCCAAGCAAATACTATCCACCTCCCAACAACGCTGAAGGAAATACACACCAAACTTAAGGCTCGCTGGAGAAGCTGAAATGCTTGCAAACTGAAACAGCCCTCGCACGAAATCCCAAGCCCCATACCTTCACTTTTGTCCCCCTGGCTGAACTCGGCGTGAGGGAACACTTTGTGCAGGACCTCGAGGAGCTTGGCGAAGGTGCGCTCCAGGAGCGGGCGGATGACGGGCGACAGCGCGTGCCCCGAGGAGCTGAGGGCGCGCTGCGAGGCGGGCACGATGTTCTGCATGGCGTGGTAGAAATCCTGCGCGCTCAGAACCACCGAGGACACGTCCAGCTGGAGCTTCTGACTGCTCATGTAGATCTGCGGGTAGCGGCGTCTCAGGGCAATCAAGGCGGCCTCGGTGCAAAGTGCTTTGATGTCGGCTCCGCAGTACCCTGGCGCACAGAGAAACACAAAACAGCTCCCGTGAAACAGCGCTGCGGGGCCACACCTGCCTCAAACGTGCGCCCAAACAAACAGGGAATACTTAATTGTCCAGGTCCACAAAGCACCTGCCAAAAGATATCGGGTGACACTGTTGTATATGGAGAAATTAGATACGTTTATGAGATATACTAAGAAATTAATTCCACACGGAGGTTAAAGTTACCTACATTTTCACCGTATCATTTGATGTACAGTAAATTTTCACTCCTGGGTTATAGGTCTGTTATTGCTCTCTCTTTTTCCTTAATATCCTCTAATGTATGTGTGCAATTTTAACAGGCTAGTCCCTCTCCTCTTTTTTTCCTTTAATACCTCCACACGAATATATTTTTTAATAGCAAAGTAATTTTGTTACACTGAACATTATCAACTTTAAACTTTTACAGTCTGAGAAAATGAGTAGCATAAAGAAAAAGGTTTCATGAGTAGAATATGGAAGGGATGGAACCTCTTTTTTAAAAAAAAGCATACTCTGAATTCTTGGAAAAATGTTAACTTCTACTATGAAGAAAAACGTTTCAGACTTTTAAGAGTTTCATAACTTTACTAATATTACCAAAGGTAGAAATTAAAATGCATTAAAATTTTAATTTAGCCTATCTTCATAAGTAGCTACAGGTGGCTACCTATAATTGCTTAATCATCTTTAGTGAAAAACATAGATCTGATAATTATGAAATACAGAGAGACTTAATACCTCTGAGTCTTTTGCAGTACTAATGGTTTGGGGATTTTCCCCAGAGCTAGAAATTAGATTTCAAGTTTTTCCATCTCTCTCAGCAAGAGACATTAATATACTCTACCTCTATACCCTGCCTCTGTATTTTGAGGCACCATAGCTCCATCTTTCAAAAACTGTAAAATAATATTCCAGTGAGAAAAGTCATTTAGAGAATTAGAGTCACTATAGGAAAATGTGTTGCACTGAGGTACTGCCAAATAAAAGTTCATGGGTTTGTAATGAAGCATTTTTAGAAGGTAATTAATCAATTCTTTAGTTAAAACTATTCTCATTCAACTCTGTTTTTAGCAGATTTCCTCCTCCTCACCAAGCCTTACACTAGTTGCATTTCTTCTATTCTATTTTTGCATTAAGGTCAAGGAGAGCAGCTTTAGACTGGAGCTCAGGAAGACATTCTTTACTATAAGGCACTTGAACTGGCTGTCCAGAGAGGCTGTGGCTGCCCCATCCTTGGAAATGGCCATGGTCAAGCTGGATGCACCTCTGAGCAACCTGGGATAGTGGAAGGTGTGGAAGGATAGTGGAAGGGGGTTGGAGTAAGATCAGCTTTAAAGTCCCTTCCAACTCAAAACATTCTATGATTCTGTGATTGGTCTTTTGGCAGCATCAAGTCATGAGACTCAGGCCTGTCCTGTTTCTCTCCCTTTAGCCTCTGATGTTCTTTCAGTGCTTCTGGCATGTATATTTTTACAAGATCCATACTGCAGTAAGAAACTGATCCATACAGCAATAAGAAAGCTGATTCCATACACAGTGTTTAAAAATGAAAAAGGAAGCAATTAATGTGGAAGACTGTAGACACTTTTCCATCCCCATCTTTCAGATATATTTATTGGGGGGATGATAATAAAATATACCAAATTTTCAGCTATAAAGATGACTTAAATTGGATGAGACTTCAAACTGCACCTTTCTTATACACACTTAAAATACTAAAATAATTTTTTTTAAAAAGAAAAAGGAAAATAAACCCAGATGGACAATCACTATAAATATTGGATTATTCCTGCAATTTTTTAAAGCAAGCTTTGCAATTTTATGAAAAGGTCAGTAGCTACAATTGTGTAAATTTGGTGAGTCCACACCATGACTGTTACCTAAAATATATGCAGCAATTCACATTCCCAAGTTACCTTGAAATAAATACAGGTTACATTTAAGATATATCCACAATATTAATCAATAGACAACTAATTGTTTTCAGCACTAAAGTTATGTAATTAAGGGGTTTTTTATCTTTCATTTTACATTGAATCAAAACCATGCAGGCACACTCCAAATGAAACTATTAGACAGTAGCAACAAGTGCATCAGAGAAATCAAACCAGGGTTCTAAATTCTCCATTGTTCTGTAGGCATCACGTTCCCACTTAAACTGGTCCACTTTTCATCCAAAACCCACACTAGGTTAAACAAAAAATGAGTGAGGGAAGCACTAAACCAAATTTTAAATCAAAGATTTTCTGAAGATATGCAGCACCCCACATGAATGCCTGTCACCTTAGAAGCTAGTTTAGTATCTTTGTGAAAAGATTCAGCAGCTCAGGAGCCTTCCCAACTTTTCTATTAATAAATGCTCTAACATTGCTTCCTAACAGTCATTTTAATCACCGCTTGTACATCTCCAAAGAATTGCAGAATTAGGAAATAATAGCCTGTAACCTATTTTAAAAATTAAATTCTCAGGTGATCAGATACACAATTAGTCTCCATTTCTACCTCTCATTTCTCAGGAGCAATTAGATTTGAAGACTAATAATTGTGTCTCTGTTTGAGGGGACTCTCTTGTGCATACTGTACATCCATTTCAGTGACAAGAAAACTGCAAAAATCCTGTACCTTGTGAAACATTAAAGAGCTTTTTATTGCTAAGAAGCAAATGCACACAGATTAAACAGAATGAAAACATAAGTGAAGTATTGTCAAAACAAAATAAAATTTAACATGCCAACAATAAATAACCTGATGCAATTTTTACCCAAATTGACACTGTCATATAAACTCCGGGTTCAGTGCATTTGCTTCCATTTTTGAAGCATCTCAGGAAAGACGTTCAATTTTCCAGGCAAAAGGAGGTACTGGCACACCTCAACTCAGAACAAAATGAGGATTCCTGTCAAGTAGCTCATTTTCTTCTACCCAACACCACCAAACTCTACTGAACATTTCTGAAGTATAATTTTCCAAAAGCAGAACAGCAAACAAATGGATTTCTATGTAGGTTTCCAAAGAATGCACTTTGATAACCAGAAATTTCCAGCCATCTCTACTCTGCAGAAATTGTGTCCTCTTTAAAATTTCTTTTGCCTAAAGCCCACCCTAAAACCCCACAACAAAGTGCTACTGAAGTGGGTGAAGTATTTGGGCGAACAATTTTCATCACTTCTTCCACTTTATGTTGTGCAACTTCCTACAGAACTCCCAAAATGACTATTGGAAAAGAGTTAGCAAACAACTCAGCATGATGACAGAGATGAAAAATAACTACTAGGCTTATTTTAAAGAATTGTGAAAAACAGGAAAGCTAATGCCAAAATCTCCCCCACCATCATTACATGAGAATGGGAAAGAAAAATCTAACATGGTATCATTTTGCCACAAAACATTCCTGCAATAATAAGCACTGAATATTTTTAACAACCATCGTCAGCATAATAGTTTGTTTCTTTATAATTCTATTTAATAACGTTTTTTAAATAACCCTTACTACATTGTAAAAAGATTCATCTGCAAAATGCCAGATGGAGGAATTCACACTTTTTCAGTTGCTAGTATGGTTTGTTTCCTGCAAGACTGAGCTCCTAGGTAAGTCTCTCTAGCTACAGAAAATTACCATTCCAAACAAGGAAATTAGCACAAGAGATAAGAAAGGATTTATAAAGTTAAGGGTATCTGGGACCCATCTCCAGTAAAGAGAAAAAACATAGTAATTAGGTGTGTTTACTGAAAGTGCTAACAAGATATAAGTGTGTGGCCTTCTGAGCAATGCCGTGCTCTCCCCAAGCTGCTTCCCTTCGTCTCACACACACTGCAGTCATGGGGCCACACAGGGAAGTGGAATCTTTAATTCTCACACACACGGAATTCCATTAAAAGGTTATAATCCACAACACCTGGGACAAAAAAAAAAAGATCAACCCTCAGGAAATAACCTCTTTTTTGCACGTCCTGGGGCTTTTCCCTTCCAATTTCCTTCTAATTACACCCCTGGATCGTAAGAAGTTCTGAGTTGCACATACACCTGCTTCCCCAAAGTAATTTTCTTTGGGAGTATTTCAGCAGTTTTCTTCATTAGGATCCAAAAGCTTGGAGTTAGGTGTTGCCAAGTCTGCTGAACTGGAGAGAAGTATCAACCATGCTGTGCCAAAAGGCTGCCAAGTCTAGGCAGCTTTTACTCGGGGAAAAGGGGATCTTGTTTTTTTGGGGGAAGGTTGGTTGTTTGCTTTTAAAGAAAACCTGCACAAAGTGGAAACAGCAGACTGGTATAAACTGTATCACAGACATGCATGTGTGTCAATGAGTCCCACTGGTAATGGCCACAAAGCATCTGGAAAAGTCTGTTTAAATCATTATTGCTGCAGATTTCACTTAGAGAAATGATGAGGCGCTCTCAAGGTCAAGAAGATACACCAGTCTTACTTCAGCTGTTTTGAAAAGACTTTGTAATACTTCAAAGATTTTCATCTTGGATGTATGGAAACACTTAAATTCCAAGATACAGACTGGAGACAATCAAGTGTACAGTAGATGGAGAGTAGGAAGGCCAAGGAAAACAGAAAAGGGTGGTGGTTTTTGTTAGCTGACTTCCACAGAGCTGACAGGCTTTATGGAGCACAAAAAAAGGTCTTCCAGTCAAATGTACACATGGTTTTCCCTATTGTCTGAAATTTTAAAATATTCTGTTCTCAATTTTTAAAAAAAAGAAGAATTTTTAAAGAAACATCTGTGGTTTTTTCCCCACCTATTCCCCTCTCTCCCAATAAGCAGCACCACATGTTTGCATCACTCAAGCAGAATTTACATGAAATGGGTTGGTCATGTGCTGTCTTATACCCGGCAAAGCTTAAACTGGAGTTTGCTGGACAGTTATGTTTTCTCCTCACCAGAAGATGTTGAGGTCTTTGTGCATCAAAAGCGAAGGGATGTTGCTTCGATGAGAGATGTCCCTGTGGATGAAGAGGATAATTCGGATGTACTGTAGCTGACTGAATGGACTGATGTTCAATCTAAAGTTCTTAGGGTCCCTGATGATGGATTCCAAAGAACACATATTTGAGACTGTTCTTTTTCTGAGAACTTCAGTGCTTGTCCAAGCAGATGACTGACAGAGGATGCATCTTTGCATGACAAGTTGTTGAGGAGATATTGTGGTGTGTGCTTCAGGGTCATTTCCTCTGCTAAATTCACTATAACAATATTTGGGTTTATTTCTGACTGGATTTAAACAGCAGGCTTATCTTGAACAACCAACCTCCATTCAGTACAGCAGGTCTTTGTGAGCTCCAAAGTTGTATTTAATGTATTCATGCTGTGGTGCTTTCTTTCTCCCCTACCTATGTCTGCACTTTGAGGTTGCTCTGTGCTAGCAATCTGGAAAAAAATTTCATCTTTAGAAAGGCTGGTTAGTTTGCTGGATTTAGGTCAGAGGAGAGCATGCCAGTCAGTAAAAAAGAAACAAGAAACAAAAATCACACAGGCAAGTACTGGGGTTTTTTTCCCTCAGAAAGTAGACAGAAAAAAATCCCACAATCTGCATATCTCTTTTGTCATTTACTAGTTTAATGGGAAGTCTACCTAAAGATTCCGATTCCAACTTTATTTTGCTTCTCTTTAAGGGTATGTATCCTATATAAGGACAGTGTTGTCACAGGAAAGAAACATGGTTGTATATTCAAATGACTACTAGCTATTCATTTTGTGCTTTAGTAAGACAGAAACATATTTGTTACTACAAAAAGAGTGCTGTTCCAAGTACAGAAGTTTATAAAGGTAGAGATAAGAAAATCTTGATACATTTAACATACCTTCAAAGTTAAACACAGAAGAGAAAGCCACTACAGTAAAAGTACTAACAACAGAACACTCACCAACGCATTTTTCAGCCAGTTCTCCTAAGAAAGGATCTGACAATTTGGGGTTCCAATCCCTGGTATGAATTTGCAAAATGTGCTTTCGTGCCTGATTAAAAAAAAAAAAATTAAAAGGAGATAAAAAACTATTCAAGCCAAGTCCATAAATTTTTAAAAAATATATTGATTCATGTGAATCTATAGTTACTTTACCTGCATTTGGCATGTGACTGAGACACATAAAATAGAACTTTGTGGAGTCCTAAGTCTCTCAAGAACAAAGCTCTTCCCTTCTTTTTCATTTCATATATAAGCAGTACTTTTTTTCAACAGTTACACACTTTAATTCGTTTAATCAACATGATTATACATCAGCTCATCAAAACTCATGTTCTATTAGGTATTATCATAGTTTCATAATTGCATTTTTAATTACTGCACCTAGGAGATGGTTCTGCTGTCAAAGGCCTCACCAATTAATGTACTGCTGAGTAGCACAGCACATACACATGAATCCAAAAACAATTCCAACGAAAAGTTCTATAGAATCTAAATGCATCTATCCATATACAAAGTACATTTAATTTTAAGAATAAATTCATGAAGTATTATGGTTGAGTTTATGTAAGTTTACAAAAAGCAACTGAAATGTTCCTGTTGCCAACACTGTAATGCCTGGCTGTGCAACTATATTTTTCACATGCTTAGAACTCTACAAGATTTTAAATTATTTTCTCTTACCATAAGTTTCAAGCCCCCAAATAGTTAGGGGGTTTGTTAGACATATCTATTGTTTTCAGCTAAGCAATTCCGTTTATTTTGAATAATATAACTCTAGTCAGTTTCAGCTCTATCCTGAAGAACTGACGCTCAGTACAACTTTATGAATACAGTCTGTTTGTACTAAAAATGTCTTCCTAAAATTAAACATTCTCACATGCAAGAATGAGTATTTTTATTTCATAAGCTTAGTTGTCAGCATTCAATTGTTTAATATATTAAAGATGTTTATCAATCCATCTCCTTCCCAGGTTTTACCTTCTTGTCAGGCAGGTTGAAAAGAAATTCCCTGTCAAAGCGACCGGGTCTCCTGAGTGCAGGATCTATAGAATCCAGTCTGTTCGTAGCACCAATTACAACTATTTCACCTCTGTTATCCAGTCCATCCATGAGGGCAAGAAGAGTGGACACTATAGAGCTACAAGAGAGTTTTCCAAATAAGAAAGTATAAGCAACACTGCAAGAATGTTTGCATTTTCAAATGCAACATTAATACACTCAAAAGAAAAAAGCTAAGCTACAAACAGGTGCATAACAGTTTCAAGTCTCATATGTCTTATTGGCCTCCTGATCTGCTGACCCCAAATTTCTCTCAGCAGAGTGGAGGCAGATGGACACGTAAATACCATCACCTATAGAATGACAAGTGTGCTGCCATACAGAGCACAGCAAAACCGAGATCCAAAGCAGCCATGAAAAATTAAAGCCAACAGCAAAATGTTGTAAAAAATGCTTGAAAAAATGACACAACAGCAACACGAGATATGTTTGTACATCACACCGTGAAGAATGAAAACCAAAGGTGAGTTCAGTTCATTGACAGAACATTACAATTCTTGATCATGTTAAAAGAACACTTTTTCAATTGGTTTATTCTACTGGGCTGGTAACAGAAAATCTGTTTACAGCACAAAACAGCAAATCAAGGAATGGCTGTGGAAATCTTGCAGCTAATAATGTGGCTGACGGGTAATTGTCACTGCAATTCAATTCCCAGAAAATTACAGTTTGCCTGAAGAACTGAAAAGATGACTTTCAACACCAAAAAACCAATCTGTCCTTTCTAGTGTAAGTGGGCTTCAGAAAAAGTAAAAACCTTTCCTGTGAAATGAGAAAAAAATTACATTTAAGAGTTTACCAAGATAACGTGCCCTACAACAAGGTAATGGCAGCACAGAAGAAATATTACCTGTGAATCTGATCTTGTCTGCTAGAACGAACTGGAGCCAAACCATCTATTTCATCAAAGAAGATTATAGAGGGTCTCATCAAGTATGCCTGGTATGCAATAAACAAAACAACAATTGAAATCGCTGCTAATTCCCAATTTATCCATCAACATTGAGAACTTTCACTAGAAAGCATTAACATGCTAAACTAACACGTGTATTGAGACACCTTTGTTAGAAAGTGTAAAGTCTGAAATGAAAACTGAATTTCCAACTCCAGCAGTGTTTCAAAGCACAGCAGAGTGCAGTCTACTTCTAGTAAGCAAGATGGCACCAGTGTACCAGTTTTACTGTGTGCTTGACAGGTTAAAGACAAACACTCACCTGACACTCCCTTACAGAAAACATGATATTATCTGCTCATAATCTGTTTCTTTAGACATCTCTCTATCTGACAACTACTTTCTTAGAGCTACTGCATTTTACTGCTTTGTGTGACTGCTCTGTTCTGTCCAGTCTCTTCTAAGCCAAAAAACAACACTAAAATAGACACACAACCAAGGCAATCATGCATTCCCCTCTGTAGCATTTATCTTGACCATGCCAGTCAAACTCACTGACTGATTTCCCCCTCCCCCAAACTACTTTTCTTCATTAATGGGCAAATCAATAGACTTCTGAGTTTCCAGAGCAAGAAAAATGACTCTCAGCATTCCTCTATTCTTTTCATATAAATATACAATTTGGTAAAATCCTACTTAATTTACAAAAATGTACAATTATTTCATTTCAGTTGCAAATACCTTTGGCTACCTAAACCACAAAACACAACATACAGAGAAATCATAAGAAAAAAATGTATTTTCCTCTAACCTGATCAAAAAGGAGTCGAAGCTGACGTTCAGATTCACCAACCCACTTACTGAGACAGTCTGCTCCTTTCCTCATAAAGAAAGCCACCTTTTTGTCTCCTTGACTGCATTCATTAGCTAGAGCTCTAGCTACCAAGGTTTTACCTGTTCCAGGAGGACCATAGAATAAACAGCCCCTGAAGATAAATGGATCAACACAGTCACAAACTTATTTTACGTCTCCTGAAAAACTCCAAGTCAAATTTTATAATGAAGACAGGGAGCCTGGAGAAGAATGACTTAAGATCTTGTATAATTATTTTGCAGTAGTATTGTATTATTAACATGTTGTAGTATTAACAGGACTTCATAAAATCTAAGTTTGTTTTATGCTTTCAAATCAGTAAAACTTTGATTTGTAAAGAACATTAATCAAAGGCATATTAAGTTTCCAAAGGATTCTTTAACATTAGTTAAATACCACCTCTTCAAGTGTTAGATTTTCAGTAATACCTTAGTCAGTGTTTGTTATTCCTTTGAAATGAGGTAATTAAGTGACAAAAATATCCCAAATTTTTCAATTGACTTAGACACTATGTACCCATTTAAATCTCATACCAAGATGCTTCACTAATAAATACTAAAATCAGAGCATAATATTATTGAGAAAAACATCAGCATTTTGCTTAATCTAGTAAAATAATTAATATGTAATGGAAGAAAAAGGCAAGGAACTCTTAAATAAAACACAAGAGAATTTTTTTCTTGAATCCAATCACTAAGTTTACTTTCTACCACAAGAAAAATATACTAGGTTTTTTTTTTAACTCTTCATCCTGCTTATTACATATTCTGATAGACAAGTTGCATAGCAAACACATAAATCTATTTGAACTGTAACACACTTCAGAGAAATAATCAACCTCCTATGCATTTTCAATTCCTCTGAGCTTAATAAAAAAAATGCAACAGTAAGAGTAAATACACATACCTTGGTGGCTGAATTTTGAATTTTTCAAATATTTCTGGATAGAGAAGAGGAAACACTACCATTTCCTTAAGTGCAAGGATATGATGGCTCAATCCCCCTATACTATCAAAACACACCTTAGGAAAAAAAAAAACCAAAACACCACGTTAAGTTTACATCGTAACAGCTTTCCATAAACGTGCCTTTACTTCTAAAACATTTGAAAGCAAATGAGAAAAAACACTGCACTGGTCAACAGGATTTCCCTGAATTTTGAAAGTGTGAAAAAAAACCAATTGAGAAAGTCAACTCTCAGCTGCCCAGATGAGGCTTATCTGGCTAATAAGTTAACTGTGCCAGGGCTGCCTGGACATCTACAGAGATCCAGCCAAAGTCCCAGAGCAAATGCTTTGTAGTCCAAAGGAATAAAGAGACAAAAGCTTTGGAAACAATAAAATAAAATTAAATTAAATTAAAACAAAAATAAAATAAAAATTTTAAAAAAAAAAAAAACATCAGCGAGCTTTTATGAAATTAAACATCAATAAGAGGCTGTGAAGAATTCTGCTTATGTATCATTGAGGGAAGGAAGATAAAAAGCTCTACCAAAACCTACCGATTTATCAACAATCATAGGGTCAACATCAGCCAAACTCGCCCCAACTTTCACACGTTCTCGAAGGATGCCACTAGCTAAGTCTTCTGCTCTGAAGTTTAAAGGCAGGCACCTGCTCAACAACAAACAAACACCAAATAAATACTATTCTGCTTACATTGCTTGGAAGTGAAGAAACAAGAGATTAAAGGCCTTTTACTACATAAAGAGAGAACCTTCCCAGACTGGTAAATGAATCTTATCTTTTATTTTTTTGTGGTAATTATGGTTATATATATGGAAGTCCCTTAACATAAAGTTAGTTTTAGGCACCCATACACATATTTCAATCTGAAGAACCAGGCTGGACAGATCATTTTGATTAAACACAGAAGAAACAATATTGCTTTCCTTTAACTCCCTACATAGATATTACATCAGGCCAACTACATAGTTTAAAGGGAGGAAAAAAGATACTAGTAAAACACAGGTTACACTCAGAACTACTCTCTGGTCACTGTACATTGCTTGAATTCCTTGTGATGGAAAAGAGAACAACACGGCAGACAGGAAGAGATGGAGAAAAGATGAGGAAATTTTTTTTTTCCTGCAGAATTTTCCTACCTAGTTATCAGTGAATAAATTTACTTATCTTCCACTTTTAGATTACTGCTAAATACATGTAAGGTCAAAAAATGTGCACTGGGTGTGTAGAATGCATGACCTCTTACACAGGAGGAAGAAGGAAGAGCTGGGAGTACAACTGAATTAATTGGGACCAAGTTATACCAATGATATTTTAAATAACAGGAGTTGTCTTTTTTAACCAAACTGAATCAAACAGCTACTCTTGTATTTCCATCTTTTTATCACCATTATTAGCTATCTATTCGTAAGACTCCAAAACCTGTATTAATGTATCACAAGAACTCCTCCTAAACCACATCTGCAGGTAATTGCAGGCAGAATCAAAAGTCTGCAGAACTCATAAAACATTATAGACTAGTTCTGCTTGTTTTCTGATAAATAATAAAATCGAACTGTTCTAAAGACCAAGGATGTTTTAATACCTATTTCTTGCTCTGGCTATGCTTTTAGATTTTCTTCTTTCAAAACGTTCTTCATCTGAAGAGGTTGTATCGCTGCTGTGAATGGCATGCTTCTTTCTCCTATTGAAAAGTGGCAAAACAAACAGAAAACTCAGGGTTTTTTTGCAGTAGAATGGCATGTTTTG
Organism: Regulus satrapa; assembly: GCA_013396955.1. Classification (NCBI taxonomy): domain Eukaryota; kingdom Metazoa; phylum Chordata; class Aves; order Passeriformes; family Regulidae; genus Regulus; species Regulus satrapa. The sequence goes on from VWZN01019111.1 coordinate 496,379, forward strand.
GTCCTTCTATACAAATGAAACTGAAATGGCAAGTACAGTACTGTTCAGGTTTGATATGCGTGCAAATTTTAGCTTCATCAAGTATCTAAATTATCAGAGGGGAACAACAGCTCTTACTGCCACAGTGATTATCTGATTTCAACATGAACCATGTTGAAATCAACATGTCCCATTACTGGGACAGCAGAGCCCTGTAACATGTGTGGTACAGTCTATGCTATCTCAGCAATGGGATTTGATTATTCAGTCAATAAGCTGCAATTGTACTTAAAGAGATCTGCCAACCCCTTCAGCCACCTCTAACATAATAGACATACTCACATCTTCTTACTCAGTTTGATGCTTTCCTTTAAATATTCTTTGAAAAAAATTCCGTATTTCACAAAGTATATAATCTCTTTTTACAAGGTTATTCATTCTCAATACCAGAACAGGATCTCAAAACACCACTACCTCTGATCTGAATTCAAGTAATATTACTATCCAAAGTCTGAATAAACCATTTCTTATTTTAATATTTCAGTATTTCAAAAAACTATTTCAGAAATATTAGAGAATGTGCATTAAGTCTTCTGTACAAAAAGATGTTGATATCAGTTTGAAAAATTCAGCACTTTTTTCCATGAAGAAGTTGGTTACTAATAAAATGCCTTGGATTTTAAGTGAATATAGTGAGCTGCATTATTTGTTTGAACATGATAACACACAGAATTAACTGGTTTTTGCAAATGGATAACATCGTCTATCAGTTTTAATGTTCAAGGACCAAAAATGAGATACATTTCAAAATATATCAAAGAGTATCAAGCAATTGGGAAGACTTCTTATGGCAGTGTCCTGACAAGGAGGGATAAAAAAAGAGGACCAAGTAATGAGAAGGCTAAGACTAAAGGGATAATAACTTTCCCACTCCTTATGTATGAATAATAAGTACAAGTACAAATCCAGAGATTACCCAAAAAAATGTCATATGCCGTTCAAGGAAAAAAAATCCCAACTCTTATCTGTATTACAAACAAACTTTAGAATCCTGAGATTCAGCTATTGCTGTATTTACTTTGTATATTTTCACCACACCATTAAATTGAGCAATAAGACAAGAGTTTCAGCTATGACTAGTATTCGTTTACTTGGATTCTGTTCATGGACAGATTTGTCTTTTTGAAGCTTTGAGTAAGTTTACTTTTTAAAAAATATTTTAAGCTGTAATCTCATCTGTTTTGTTACATAAAGCCTACCAGCAGTTTCCAAGACAACTTGGTACATTCCAGACTTCTTTGACACAAAACATAAGAGTCAAAAATTATGCTTGCTAAATATTTTATTAAATCGTTGATAGTTCTTGGATGAAATTTGAACTGAAAGAAAACAAAAAGCATTAACATGTTCTGCTCAGCTTTGTAGAAAAGAAAGGGGAATTGTTAAACTGATGCACTGGATTTAAATATTAAATATATGGCCTTATAGAGAAAGCTCTAGAGTGCCATCCAGAATTCTTTCCAGTACTTGCAGAACACCTGTTTCCATTCTGTTTAGCATAAAGCTTCTAGTGGGCTTAGACAGTGCCATGACACTCCTGCCTGGATGCTGATCAGGGTCTGAACCTGGGATACAATTCAAGACCCACTCCCATATATGAATGAACTGTGTAACTCACTCAAGAATGCTCTGAAAATCAAAAGCTACTAGAATTTCCTAAAGGAAAGCAAACAATTGCACACTGAAAGACTCGCATTTACCTGATATGGCTTCTTCTTGCAGGAGATCTGTGAATATCAAACAGTGTATTTTCTCTCTTTTTTTGATGAGCTGGCACTGTAACATCAATTACAAAAGAATAATGAAGTGCTGGATTATTAATTTTCATAAGTTGATCACTGGTTTCTCCAAAAGCTTTAATTAAGGAAAGAACTGAGCAGGGGACTTTGTCACTATCACTGAACTTTGCTTGATACAGGCACAGGAATTCCACCCTCACCCTCCTGAAATAACCAGAGCTGTGTCTGTCAGGGCACAGAATGTAACTCATCCAGAAGACTAGCATTTTCAGTTTATTTGCAGGAGACTAAACTCCATACAGAAACATCCTCAAGGTTAGGTATTAGCTGATAATATGGGATGTCTTGAATTTTTTCTGAATAAATAAACCACAGCAGTTCTCTATCAGAGAAATAATCTCTGATCCTCTGATTTGCAGAAAAGGTTCAAAGCTGCATCAGAGAAAACTCAAACTTGAGAGGAAGAAGCATTTCTTCACAGAGAGGGTGGCACTGCAACAGGCAACAGGCTTCCTAGAGAAGTGGTTGATGCCCCAAGCCTGTCAGAAGAGGCATTTGGGCAATGACCTGAGTAACATGCTTTTTGTCAGCCCTGAAGCAGCCAAGCATTTGAACTTTATGATCACTGTAGATTCCTTCCTAATGAAATACTTCAGCTTTCCCATTTGGTGTAACTGCTGAGATGCCATTTATCCACAGTTATGAATTAGATTTACCACTCAGGAAGAGAAACAGGCATAACTGTAACTATTTTCTGTATGTAATCATCTAATACCTAAACTCCAGAGCCCAGAACAGGCCAAGAGCTGCAGAGTCCAGCGAGGCAGCAATGCCACCAGCAGTGACAAACTGACACACTGCCTCTCAGCAGTCCCAGCCACGTGGTGAACCACAACAAGTCAGTATGGCATTCACAAAGTGCTGCACCCCTGTTACTCTGTCAGGGGTGAGAAGCAGCCACCCAGATATTCCCCCCCACACATCCATGGGTATTCCTGCAGGTCAAGCACTGTCTGGCTCCTCACCTATTGGAGGAGCCTGGTATCTCTCAACAGTTTTCCTCTGTCTGAGATTATATGGCCGATCATTTTCTTCCCCCTCAGCTTCTTCTACTTCTATATCTCCATCTTCTTCCTGAGACTCTGTTGGGGGATAAAAATATTATCAGAGCACTTCCACTTCATGTGAGAGCTACTTTCTTTCTAAAAAACTAACATTTTGATGGTCACTGAGAATTACTGCCTGTTTATTGATTAACGCTAATTGGTAAATCAGTGGAAATTTGAAGACCATGATAAATCTGCAGCACACTGTCAAATATCTTTCTAGTTTTTTTACAACAGATTCTGGAAAGGCAAAAGAAAGAAAAATAAATTCATTCAAAACAGCTTTAGTTGTAAAATACTTCAAATATCACTTCTATCCACTGTATTTTTCCTTCAATAGTTATCCTTCAAATTAAGGATAATGCCTTTCTTCTCTCTTCCCACAGGAGCCTCAAAAAATCAAACATTTGACACAGCACGAAAATAAGTACAACTTTATGATTCACAGTATCCTTTCTACACAAAGCAAAGAACACAGAAACACACTTTATATACTCCATGTATAAAGGCGCAATCTAGGCCCATCTGTTAACAGGAGCAGAATTGTCATCCATGGATCTCAGAATTAGAACTGCATTCTTACTCATTGGGACAAACCATACCTTCCACAGCAGTTTTAGTTAAACACTGAGATGCAGTATGCTGAAACCTGGACAGATGCCTGAAGTTTAAGTCTGTTTTTTTAAGGAGGCCAAGCACGATGCTGATCAGGCCATCAAAGTAAGGCACAATCCCTTCTTTCCCAGTAATTTTTGAAGCCATTGATCAGTTTCATTCAAAATTTTTAAGGAAAGTAGGATTTCAAATACAGCTGTGCACCTACAAACCTCCTAAAATGTCAATGGACAGAAAGCAAAGGAAGGATGCAGGCTTAACTATTACAAACTCTTTCTGGTAGCTGCCCCTCAGCACATGAGAAACATCCAGTCAGTTAGAACACAAATTGTAGACTGCATTCATCACGTCCTGACTTCCACCAGAGGATTGTCACAGGGAATGTAAGGAAAGTTCCAATTACTTAGTGTTACAAAAAAACAGGAGGAAGGAAATGTACTATACAAACATTTAGAAACCAGGCTTTGTTTCTGTAGTGCAATATATTGCTATCTTATGGGAAGGAGATTTTCATTTTATAAGTATTTCAGAGTTATAAAAGCCCCCGCAATTTTTTACAACCCATACCTTCTTCTTCCCCTTCTGTGGACACTTCATGGTGATTCTGAATCCCATAGCTATTTCTTCTCAGTGATTTCCTCCTTCTTTTCACTCGAGAATACATATCCATGTTTTCCTGGAATAAAATTCACATGCAGTCCCATCAGTACTGTTCCATGTCACTCAGTATTAGTCCCAGTGCAGTAAGTAATGCTCTACACAATCTCTAGACCTCAAGTATTTTTTTCCAGCAGAGCTCTCCACAGGTAGTCTACAAAAGCAGTCTCATTTAATAGATGCTAAAGTAAATCCCTCAGACAGTACCTAGTCCATCTAATACAGAGTAACATCAATAACAAGTTTTCATGAAAAAAGCAGATGACAGTCCCTGGTCCTGTCTCTAGGCTACCAGAATTTGCTTCAAACCAAAGAACCACTACAGCATATCATGAGAGCATGACAGAGAAATTATCAATAAAGAAAACAATATGGAGCGTATCTACTAATTTAGTTCTGAGTTTTAGTTTATCAAAATTTAGCCTATCACGTTTTTTTAATGTTTAATCCACTGAAGAAAATCATAAAACCTTTAGACAGAGCTACAGACAAATATATGGTATTTGCAGAAATAAATACACTCTGCCTTGATATGACTTTTAGCTAAGATCTCAGACACTTGCACTTACAAATTCTGTATCTGTCCACATCCGTAGCCGTTCTACTTCCCCAGATCGCCTGTTCCTCCTGATGTTAATATTATCCATTTCCTGTAGGACAGCTTCAGCAGTACTAGAATATATCCAACAGTTAACACACAAAAAAAAGTCACTCTTAAAACAGTAACATGCAGAACTTTGGACATAGCATTCAACACCTTAAGTTGTCTATCAATTAAGTACAAATCTAACCATAATAAAACTGAAAGAATATAAACTAAGAAGTATGCAAAAGAGGAAATGATGATGCATGAAGTTTGGAGTTCAAATTAGACAGCAGAATTTTAACAAAGTTTTAAAAATAATTTGGCTCAGTATAAATTGTTAGCATATAAATTTGCAAGTGCTGAGACATTAGATTAGGTTTCAGCTAAGACTGAATTTGCAAATTAAGAAAGTAAAGCTTTTCACCTATATAACAATGGGAATGCAAATAATGTCTCTACCCCATAAGCTTTACAGTTTCATACCCTGGCCTCAAAAAGACCCCAGAAGGTGAAGAATTTCCTTTTGGTTAAATCAGTAACATCTAAAATTTCATCATTCAGTATCTGACCTCACTACCATTTCTCATCTACTATTTAGTCAGCATTTTCATTATGCCTCTGAGTATTTGTAAACAGCTGTCAAAACAACGGTGGTATGTAAGTGATAACCCTGGCCAAGATGCTTCACTGCTAAAGAAGAGAACAACACAGTATTAGCCAGGCCAAGTCAATTATTTGGCCACCTGTCCTGAAGACCATGTCACTGCTCTCCATGGTGATTAGAGTAGCTTTCAACCAGAATTCTACTATATCTGTATAGCTGTAAGAAGACAGTAGCCTTCATTTCCTTTTTTTCAAGATGTTTAAAATTAAATCTAAAGCGTGAAAGACTGCCTAGAAATAAGACAGTGGAAATTCTGGTGATGTAAGTCAGTAAAGTCACGCTTTCATGATGAGAGCTCCTCTTCATTTTAAACAATTCTTCCAAAATATCTGCGCTGTGTGACAGAACCATTTCAAGTAAAATCATGCTGCAGTTTGCTACCAAAGAAAATAGGGTTAGAAGGGACCTGGAAAAGTCTATGGGCTCTGCCAGGCGTGAATGCCTAAATCATTCCTGAGAGACTTTTGTCTAACCTGTTCTTAAAAACCTCCAATGGTCATGGGATGCACTATAACCAGTATAAGTTCATATACAGACTTCAGTACCATGATCTTATCAAATTACAACTTTAGTGGCAGACTTTTTCCTACTATTGATGAGGTGAGGGAGATTCAAATGCAACTAGAAAAATAAATGTAACTCGATATAAGCTTGCAAACTGATACCAAGTAGTTACTGAGTAAGTCAAAGAATAAAACTAAATTAATAAAAGATTCAACGGAATACATTTAAAGATAAAGATCATACTTGACAATTAAATGTTTATGTTTAAATCATTTTCCAGCACTGGAGAAAGCAGCCTCTCACAGATGTGACTGCTAAAACCTGTTTTACTGGGGGGAAGATCAGGACATATTAAGTGACCTCCGCAGGGCTTCAAAGAAACAATATTTCAAAAAAAGCATTTCTGGCTCCCATTCCTATGCTCAGACCAGACCGTGCCTCCCTGCCTGACCTACTTTGTCTGCACAGTAAATGTCACAAAGTGACACCCACCCTATGTGAATTATTAACAAATGGTAAAAAAACAAAAACAAAAGAAAGCTACAAACTTTTGATATTTTATGATCAAAATCATACAAGCAAAATCTAGACCGCTTCCAAGCACTGCTGCTAATCAGCAATTTACATGACATTTAAGGTATCACTACATAAACAGGTTACCAAGAAACAATCTAGGGTGTGGATTTACAGCATGTCAGGCACTCTGCAGTAACTGCCAATCTACACCTTTGTCCAGGTGTAAACACAGAGTAACTTACTCCTCAGTGAAAGCCTGGGAAGCTGCTCTGCATTTAGAGCATGGATACCAGGGCAGGCACAGCACAGACCCAGCTGTAACTCAAACCACAGCCTAGCTTGTCTCAATGCATCCCCACAGTAAAACACAGACATGGCACTGGAACACAGGGGTTTTCTAATTTTAAAAAAATCATCAAGGTGCTTTGTGAATACAACTGTAGTATCCCCACATACCTGTTTACTAGCTGATCAAACAATAAACTCTGATTCAAAGTTTCAAATCTGTTTTTCCTGGACCGACAACTTTTTCTGACTTCTATATCTCCGTTTATGCAAGCATGGTCCCCATCTCCCTTTTTTTCCCCTCGAAGGGGGTGGCTTTTGAGAGCTAAGAGAAATTTGTATTACTACTTCAAAATGAAGGAAACAACATTTTCACAAACAAGAATTAATAAGAGAATACTTAGCAAGGACAAGAAACCAAAAGTTATTAAGCACAGTATGAACTAAAGAACTGCATTTAATTCCTATCAAAGTTATTTTAAAAGTTATATCTGCATATTCAAGCTTGTTTCCTTAGATGATAATCTTATTTAATGATAAAAATTTGGCATTCAATTAAGCATTCAATATTTTTAAGTTAACATCAAGACTAAAATGCACATTTGTGCACATTAAATCCACAGTTTTAATTCTTAGTCTTTTAAATACAGTATCAAAAGGTCAGATACAACATATTGACTTCACAAGCAAATCTATACCAGCTACTCTGTACAGTGCCAAACAAAGATCCCACTGCTAATTGTTCCTTAGGCACCACAATAAATAATAAAATACCAAATATGCTTAATGAAATAACACTTACATAGAGTCAACACAAAATTAAACAAGACAGAACTGATGAAAAAGGGACATAGAAGACAAAGTGGTTTTAGCTGAGATAAGCAATGAAATGGCAAGTTTGCAAAGTACAAGGTTTTAGGAAGACTGTTCAAGGTAGCAGGAGCTGCAGACAAGGCAGGTCTCTCTAAAGCAATAGTTAAGTAATGTTAAAAACCACAGAAGGCCAAATTTCAGATGAGCAAAGAGACTAAGTAAATTAAAGAGACCAACTGAGAGAAGAAGGCCAAAATTAGTTCATATCAGTAATTTGGGAATTAAGGAAAACATCGAGATCATGGCCAAAAGGTCTGAATTGAGAAGAGAAATGGATTTTAATCTAAAAATGTTCCCCATACCCACAGAGAGTATCCAAGGTAGTGACAGGAGAAAACATTTCTGGTCAAAACGGTCAAAGAAATCAGTAAAGTTATCAAAAACATATGCCAATAATCATCACTGACATAAAACTCTTTAATGCAAGAGCTGATACAAAAAGTTTCACTATAATTCACTTACATAAGCTACGTCCATTTGGGAGTGTAGCACCAGGCTGAGAAGTTAACCTAGGAAGCAATTAAGACACACAAATAACATTAACATTCCTTAGCCAAGCAAAAGGCACATAGTGAAAATACAACTTGGACTCTAAAATGCTCTGTGATACTCTGATTTCAAAACCCTTGTGAGACATAGTCTTGGAAGAGTCTGCTTATGTCCAACACCTTAGCAAAGACAAAAGTGCTCAGTACCAATTATATGAATCCCCCAACTGTCAAAGCATCTCTCTGATTAATCTCCCTAATCTTTCTTCATGCTCTTGTCCTGTTAACACTCCCCTTAAATTTCAGAACAGAACCTTGATATAGATAACCATCATTCCAACACCTTGCATAAAACAGAAGAAGTAACGGAACTTTTGAGAGAAGTCTTAGTGACTCAAGATCACTGATAAGCACAGTGCTTTGGATTTTGGCAGAAAAAAACCATAAAATTTCAGATGCAAAGACATGTTGCAGTGGGTTCTAAATGAGCAACAATGATTTCCAGAACCCTGGCCAAATTTCATTTGCCACAATGATCTAAATTCTCACAGCTGCATTAAATATTTCTTTTTGCATGCTAACATTTCTAGGAGGTTCAGTACAAATGTACTCCTATAAACAAAAGAAACAGAAGGTGCATGAGTTTCAATACATTCTCAATTACCATGCCACATTAATATGCTAGATTTAATTAATTTTGTTTTGAAAGAGAAAAATAAGCATAAGAAGTCTGTTTTGAGATTTACAAAGCTTTTAAGCAAACTTCATCCCAGCAGTCAACAGTCCAGTAGTGATTTAGAGTCACTCTTACAAATCATTGCAAGAACAATTTTGACATGTACATAAATACAAAACACAGATGTACAAAAGAATTAGTATTAACTGAAAGTTCATGGTCAGGAATATACTGTGTACACTGTCTCACAGTGTACCTGTGTAGTCATGTGAGGAACCTTATAAACAACAATGCTTTGTAAAATACTATTAAATCAGAGTTATAAAATCAAATTAATTACTCCTGCTTCAGGTTACAAAAATGTGGCAGGACTGAGGCTGTATTCAGTAAAATTTATTTACTAGGCTGAACAACAATAGAAATAAACTTGACCGTTACCCATTCCCTAAAGATGGTAACATTGATTCCCTAATTAAAATGTCATGTCTTCTTGAGTACATGAAAATACCAATTAGATTACTAAATTTGGATGCATCAAGAATCTAAAATTCAGACTGCATCTCAAATAAAATTACTCTATTTTTTGCACAAACATGCAAACACAGAAAGAAAACAGATGAGACGACTGACGCAATCCACATTCGTGAAGCCTTAAACTGAAGAAAATTGTGTGAAAATAACATGCTTCAAAAGTACACTCCTGAGCTGCAGCTGACTGCAGAAACAGCATAAGTGGGATAACAACACAGAAAAATTTGGTATGAATTCCTCCTTCTTTTGGCACCAATTACCTGGACTGTCCAGTTGAGATGCTCCATTCCTCTCGCTGCCCAGTACTGCGTGATTTTGATTTGTCTTTGCCCACAGGATCAGCATGTTTCGAGGTACGTTTGGCAGGAGGAGATATGTGGCTATCACTCAAACTAGCATCACTACCTTCATCTTTCTGAAAAGAAAAAAAGCATCAGATAAGACTTAATTGGCTCATTTGTAGATATCCTTACAGAAAAAGGGTAAACTTCAGCTCAGTAAAAGGAAAGTCTCTGTCAAACTCTAAGTGGCCGATCTATGTGAAAAAAATCAGTGTTTATTCTAGAAACATTACCAGAAGCTGTGAAAATATTTAATTTCAAATATTAAACATCTATAATAGTTTTTTCTGTATTTCTGAACAAGCATTGTTTCTATAACCCATTGTATTTTTTATGTATCATACATGACACTGCTATTCTCATCTTACTTGCAAAAGAGCTAGTAATGCCATAAAGAGAGAAAAGGAAAATTAAGATACTTAAAAACACAGCAATCATTTATTCCACTGATCTTGTCCTTGTCTTTCTGATCTTGTCTTTGCCTTTAAAATGCTTAAATAAACTCCCTTCCTTCCTGTAAGAGTTTTCCAGTACCTTTTTCTACCCATTAAACTGTCCAGCACACAGCCAGATGTCCTACATGCTCATTAACAGCATTAATGCAAACTAACCACATTACTCTTAACACCTTGTAAGAAGCACCTAAAGGGTGCCAAAAGGGGCCTTTTTTTCCATTGCACTTATCAAAGGTAACAGAGACAGAAACTCGAAGACAGTAGCAAGGGATTACTTCAAAGTTGTACATAAGAAGTGACAGACAGCAAATTTCAGAGGATCTGCTTCTATTTAGGTGAACCACCACAACAAAACATAAAACCAGGATTCCATTGACTGCAAATTTTAGCTCATCAAAGCAGTCTTGATGCCATCCAGTGGGACCCTGGACAAACCTCACGAAGTTCAACAAGTCCAAGTGCAAGGTCCTTCACTTGGATCCGGGAAATCCCAAGCACAAGTACAGGTTGGATGCAAAATGGATGGAGAGCAGCCTAGGGAAGAAAGACTTGAGGGTGTTGCTTGACAAGGAGGTCCCTACAATATGCTCCTGCAGCCTAGAAAGCCAAAAGTGTCCTGGGCTGCATCAGCAGCAAAATAGGCAGCAGGTCAAGGGAGGGATTCTCCCTCTCTATGTCCCCATTCCTGAGACCCCAGCTGGAGTCCTGTGTCCAGCCCTGTGGCCAACAACATATGAAGCACTGTTGGAGCGAGTCCAGAGAAGGTCATGAAGATAATCCAAGGACTGGAACAGCTCTGCTGTGGAGACAGGCTGAGAGAATTGGGGTTGTTCAGCTTGGAGAAGGCTCCAGGGAGATCTTACAGAACCTGCCAGTAACTAAAAGGGCTCTAAGAGAGCTGGAGAGGGACTTTTTAACGAGGCTAAATATTGTATTGACAGGACAAGGGAGAATGGTTTTAAACTGATGGCAATGGCAAGTTTACATTTGATATTAGGAAGAGTTCTTCCCTATGATGGTGGTGAGATACTGGCACAGGCTGCCCAAAGAAGCTGTGGCTGCCCCATCTCTGGAAGTGTTCAAGGCCAGGCTGGATGGAGCTTGAGCAGCCTGGGATAGTGGAAGGTGTCCCGGCCCACGGCAAGGGTTTTCGAACTAGATGAACTTTAGGGCTCCTTCTAACCCAAACCATTCTATGATTCTATGATTAAAAATCTAAATATCCTTTATTGCAACAATAGAGAACTAATTTTCAAATATTAAGGTCCAGGAATTGTCAGTAAGAATTTGAACCATGACAGAGATAATTTTATTTAAACACAAGGAGATGACCACAGAAGTCCCATTTGTTCATCAGGCTTATTAACAACAATAATCTGATTTGTACTCCGGATACTTCAACATCACGTGCCATGTATTTGAAAAAGAGAAGGCTTATTTTTTAAGAGAGGAAGACAGAATAACTCAGCACAGTATTTAGAAAGTGAAATACAAATGAATGGGTGCAGTTTGACAAGACAGCTCAGCACCACTGGGACACCCCATGCACTCCCCTGCCTGACCACACAGCACCACTCCAACCTCCTCGGATCTTCTTCCCATGTTTCTCTACTCTGCACATAAACCTGACCAGCTCACTAAAGCTTCAAAAGCTCTCTTTCCCTCTGTTAGATCAACTTCCCACCTTCTCAGTTGTCTTGATCATTTCACTGAGGATCAGACAAGTACAAAAGATAATAACTACCATCATTCCTAAGTACAGAACACCTGCACCCTGCCTAGCACTATAAAAGCCATGGGCAGCACCCGGCTGTTTTCCATAACACTCTGAAACTACAAAATACCAACCTTTTACAAAATTTTAATAGTCTGCATAATCACTTCTGAATATTGCAAGTATTTATGCATATACTATTTTTGCTTTATTCAGCCATACTTGTGGACTTCGAGAAATACAAGCCTGCTTAGGTTTTAAGTAAGTAACTTATTTTAGTAACTACTTTCCGAAACTACACAAACTGCAAAGGATAGAAGCAGAGTTTCAAGGTAAGCCACAGAACCAGTTTAAAACCGGCTAAGCAAGACAGAGAAAATGAAACTAAGAAAGATGAAGCAGCATGCAGCAAAGCTTTACAAGGGGTAACATTAAAGCTATTTGCCAGCAGTGAAATTAGCAATGCATAGGCTCCTGTATTCCACCTCCACCCCCTTCCATGCAAAAAGGCAAACTCCTCTGAGTCCTCTACCATCACCTTTCTCTGCATTTTCACCAGCACCTTGCCTCTGGTCCCAAGTCTCAAGTTCAGCTAGGATCTTGTCCCATCAGCTGGCAGTTAAAACAAAATACTGGCACTGGAGACAATTTCTGCTACTTCAGGTCTCCCTCTGCTACAAATAATCACAAAATTAATAAAAGCTGAGTATCTTTGAGATCTCTAATGCTGTTAGGTGAACATATATACTAGCAAATAGCTTCAGAAACTGGAAGAGCAGGCTGTCGGTGTGATCACATGAGTGATCAGCTCCTTGCAGCTGCCTAAAGAACCAGACTAGCAATTAAGGGGTTTATTTAATTGGGTTATTCTTTGTTTAGACTATTATTTTCAGCTGAGCCTCACTTGTCTGCATATTAACTCTATGCACAAACTCAGCAAGTACAAACCAAGTTAAAATTTAAGACAGTCAAGTCCAAATACTAACATACATTAGAGTACATGCTGTGTAAGATGCATTAACACAGAAAATGTTTTATCATAAAGTAGTGGCAAAGCTACTACAAAGCTGAAATCACTGAAATTTAAAATATATTACCAAGAATCCAAGCTCCATTTCCCAGTTAACAGACAATCTTAAAAATTCAAGCTCTAAGGAATCAAACTGGACTATCATCCAGAACCTTCACTACCCACAGTAAAATATGGAGATAGAGTTTTCATAGCACTCAAGAGATTATCCAAACTGGGATACGGTAGAACAAGAAAGGAAATTAATTTCAATTTGGGAAGCCTTTACAGAGAGCAGTCTATCCACTGCTTCCTCCCATTTATAGCAAAACAGGTCTAATGATTCCACAGCACTCAACTTGCCCCCTTAAGGAACTGGGTCTCAAACCATTTATACCTTTAATGATTAAAAATAGCACTTGAGTTTCAACCCAGATACTTATTACTTCAGAGTAGATATCATGAAAATGTTCTGGGACTAGAAAGATATGATACAAGCATCAAACTTAAAAATTAAGAAATTAATAATGCAATTGCAGAAGTAGGAACCAATGCACTGAACTCAAAGCTCCTAATGAAACACTGGCACTGAAGCAAACACACTCACATGCTGAGAGAATGCAGAGAATATGAATTAATAAAATCTTAATCAAGTCAGAAATTGCCTTCAAGCATATCAAAGCAACAAAGAAAAAAGCAAGCACAGAAGAATCAGAAAATGACTTTACATAGTGTCAGAAGGTACAAAGAGAGACAAAATTTAGTGCAACTGCTGTGATTGAACAGAAAAGAGAGACCCAGCGAACTCCAGCTGTGATCCAGAACAGCCAGAACCACCTCTTACGGAAAGCACTCATGCTAATAATGAGTAAGGAAATTACTGGCATTAACAGGATGCCATACGTGGTCTAGACTGGCAAGACACCGTTTTCATTATCTTTGGATTCAAGAGTAAAATGGAATGTGACAGCTCAATGAATACCACAAATCAGCTGTTGAGCTAAGATTCAATTTAGGCAGAGGCAGTGGGGGGCAAACTGGTAACAGACTTCCACTGAAGGCACTTGAACAATGGTACTGATGGATCTAGAAACAAGAGCTCAAGTGAATAATAGAGCAGAAAACATATATTGCTACATATTATCTCTATGATTTCTCTGCTTTGTATGAAAAGAAGAAAGACAGAAACACTGTTTAATACCCATCTATGAGCAAGCTACAAACATATTACCTGTAGTCTCTCCTCTATCAGTCCCTAAATTTCAAATCACTAATTTGATACTAACAGAGCTTTAGTTAAAACATGTAGAGTCCTTAAGTTTTGGAAAACACAAACTAGAAATCAATTTTAAAAACTGACCTTATCCTTCTCAATTATCCCTTAGAAAAGTGACAACACCAGTACAGTCTCAGCAGGACTGAAGAACACACATAGCAGGGGAGTACTCACTGACAGTGCCTTCAGATGTACCACAGGAACCAGCTGGCTAAAGCTTGACACTCCATTAATTCCCAAGTGAAAATACAGAGATTACTTAGAGCATCTTTGAAGGGGAAAGGGTAGGGGGGTTTGTTTCTTCTGCTTTTTAAGTTGAATCTCCTCACCAACGGGGTAACCAAAGAAATCTTCACTGCACTGCCGGTCCCCAAAAACCACCCCAAAATAATCCTAATCCAGTAGTCTTGGACACAGAGAATGAGTACAAACCATCTCTACCACTGGCATCTCCAAGCATGTGAACACAAGTTCACCGGGTTCTCGAGTAAGAGATGATATAACATTCAAAACACAACCACACCTTGCAATTTCTGAAAAAGACTCCGTCTGGTTTGCCACAGGTTCGTCTGCACTCAGACACAGGCATGCAGACATGACTATCTGAGCTATCCACCATGGTCAGACTTGCTGTCCTTGCCATGGGGTTTGTGGGGCACACCCTGCCGAGTGTCTGCCGCGCCCTGAACGCTCGCCCCACTGCTCACACAGCTTCTCAACCCACTCTGCTAACTCTGCAGCAACTGGTTTTTCTACAGCCTCTTCCCGTGGCTGAAACATGAAATTAATGCACTGACATTCAACCCTCAGCTGACCAATCCGATTTCTCTGCATTTTGTTAAATGCACAAATTGTTTTTCTTTTTAACCCACTAAACAAGCATGAAAGACCCTGAAAGGTACTTTCTCTGAATTATAATGAAATACACTTTTTTTCAAAAAATCTGTCTCAGACACGGGTTTTCAAAGACCTCTGCTTCTAACTTTAGTTAAATCCTAGCTTCTGATATTGAAATCTAGCTTTTCATTTGATTCTGAAAAAACAGCAATTTCAGTGATGTCTCAATCTCACTTTGACTGACTTTGGAGAAACTAAATCCAAGCCCCTTGTTACTCCTAACTTTCTATTTTCTAATCTAAAATACATTTTTTGATTAACAACACAGCTTCTTGGATGTCTCAGAATATTAATTTGGATTCTCATTTTAAAAGTACACGTAAAAAAAAAAAAAATGGTGTGCCTTTTAACCTACCAGTGCATGCAAAGTTCTCGAAATAGGCTGTCCATTAAAATATCTAGAATACTCAGGGCTATTTAGTGCATTTAATAAACTTTTCTATCCTACAGTATAAAAAGATAAAATTGTCCTTCCAAAGCAAAACAGTTATTCATGAAAAAAAAAGTGACTGTGCCCCCAGTACCCCAATTAGTAAAGCCCATCTCTCATCCTTGCCCTCATATAACTATTCAGTTAACAAATAACTTGCTTTTGCTGAAACTACAACACTTTTCAAACACCAATCAAATACACCAAAAACATTGTCTAGCTGTCTGTCTAGTGATTCTGGAAAAACTACTTGTTCCTTTGTGTATCAGTTTCTGCAAAGATAAAAATGATGGATTAAAACATTAACTCCTAAAAATTTAATCACATCAAAGATCTGTGTTAAGCTCTACTGATGAATTAGGTAAAAGCTAGGTTTTGCTAGCATTAAGCTAATGCATTTTTGGGCTAGGCATACTAAGCAATTTTTAACAATCAGAAGGTTTCACAATCTCTTTGAGATATTTTAAACTTTGTTTGATCCCAAATTTTGCTTACTAGATCAACAGATTTTTTTAATGATTGTGACCATATTATCTGACCAGAATCTAATAAATCCTTTCAAATCCTATTTCCCTTTTTTTTTTTTTAAGTTCACCACTTTGCTTTAGAGCTTCTTCACCAAAAAAGGGGGGCGGGGAGAAGGAACGAGTAAAACTCTCCTTTATGCTTGGTACAAAGGTTCAATAACTGAAACGCTCTCATGATCACACTCAAACCAGGTACCACACCTTGCCTTACACATCCACACTCTGCCCTAATTTCAGGATGACACACCACACTACCCACTGTCTCCAGCACCAACACATCTCCACAAGCTCTTCTCTTCCCAACCCCAACCCACGTTTTCCTGGCAAATGCCTTCAGCCCCTCACGCAGGGGAGAACTGGCTGACTGCTCAGTGGGAAGAGGTAAGACCTGATACACTTGTCTGGGGAAAGAAGGTAACATGACTGAACTTGAGGCTGAGCATAATGCAGTAGACTGTATTTGTGATGGTACACAACATACTGCTGCAGGCTGAACATCTACCTTTGTGTTCTAAAAATCCAGCGTAAAAACACTTCTACTTCAAGGCTAGACTGGATGGGGTTCTGGGCAATCTTGTCCAGTGGAAGGCGTCCCTGCCTACAGCAGAGGTTGGGAAGAGACGATCTTCAACACCACTTCCAACCCAAACCATTCTGCCTCAGCCTTCAAATGACAAAAAGCTGAGAAATAAATGTATTGGGATTAGAACACATTAGAACTACCATAGTTAATCTTGAAGGCCTCCAAGTTTCATGAAGGCCCTGATGAATTAACCTCGCTGACATCTTGAGAAAACAACGTCAGCTTAAAGGAACACATCTCCTGGTTGCAGTTCTCTAATTTCCACTTGTTTGCACACAGTCGTTTATCAGACATTGGTTCTCCACAGGTGTTAAGGAAAAATAATGTTCATGCTTAAGTGCTTGATGATCTTGGAATAAACAACTATTAACGATGTATTTCATTAGTGGTAATGATAGTAAAGAATGCCTCAATTGCAGGATGATATGAATCCTTTTAACATTCAGCTTCTGGGTTTTTTTTCAGTGAACAATGCTCACATCAATAATAGCCATTAAGAACACAAAGAATGCCATCATCTAGACTTTTTCAGAAGAATAAATTCTTCTCCATTAGTTCAGATTTTTAAAAAAAAAGTATTTCTCACCCTGGAAGATCTCCTTTATTATTCCAACAGATTTTAATTTTATTTCCAGGAACTCTTCAACCCTAGAATTCAGGTTATTTAATAAATGTGAAAGCTTTTGAGAAAAAAATTAAAAGTTTACAAGTTAAATATATAAGCACTGTTAATTAGGGATTTTCACACCTGCAACCATTCCCTCCCTCTGTTACAGAAAAAGACACCTGTTTGTATCCACACTGAGTGAGTGCCTGTCAACAGCTTCAGTGTGCCACACAAAAAAACTCTCACAATCTCCACCTTACCAGGCTCATAAAATGAAAGGGAAAGTGACCTGTAGAGCAGCCTCTGCCAAACTGGGACAGGGCCCATCAAGAGTGAGCTGAGGTTTATCCTCCCATCATCAGCAACCTGCCCCAAGCATCGCCACAAGGACTCCTCTCTGTGCCTTCACCAAAATTAGGATGATGCTGTGAAATTTCAGCTGATAATCAAATTGGAAGGATGGAGGAGAGGCAAGGGGAAGGCAGAGGATGTGGAGAAGAGGATTAGTTTCAGCTGGACCAGTAAGGTGATCCTGATCCAGCTGATCAAATGGCCTGGCAAGCATTAATATTGGCCAGGCTGTTGTTTTCACAACTGCAGAGTTCACAGCCAGAGCTCACAGCTCGCAGCACATGTGAAATCACACACCTGCAGAAGAGCGAGTCCACTGAGAAGAGTTCTCTACTTGCTCTATGGGGTCCACACCTGACTTAGAAGTTTTTCTAGTAAATCCACTTACAGGAAGGTTTTAAAACCACCTATCCTCCTTATTTAACACTGAAGGAACACTAAAAGCAACACATCTTTAGTCAGAACTGCATTAACCATTTCTGAGATTTTTCTAGGCTCTGTTAACAAAGACTTTTAAAGCAGAAATTATATTTATGTAATGATCTCAGAATCAAGAATGATTACAATTCTGATGTGGAAAAAATTAAGACCTTCAGATGTTTTTTTCCTACCCTCACTACTCAAAAATCTATCTTGTTTCTGCTTAACAGCCCCATCCTAAACAAAACTTACAAGACATGGCCTCCTTCAATACTACTATAAATCTAAATACAGAAGCAGAACTATCTAAATGAGGATAGCAAAGAGAACAGAACGAGAAGCCCTGAACCAGACTGTTCCCCAAAGTTTGGGAAACAGACTCAGTAAACTAAACAAGTATCTGTAGCAAGGGAAACTAGGAAGGTGACCTTCTGTATGGATAAAAAAATAGGATTACAAAACACTTTTGCACTCTTACCTACAATACACTTGAAGACAGAATTTTCAAAAGGGGGAAAAACCCTTAAAGTTGTGTACAATTGTGACAGAAATCTTAAGATTAATGTATTGAGATTTAAATCCTAATAAAAGAATTCAAAGCTTAAACAATATATCAGAGAAATAATAGAGGATAGTTATTAAGTATTTGGAATGAGGGATTGTTGAAGCATGGCAACAGATTTCACTGCAAGTAATCTCTTCCACATGTAGAAAATGAACAGCTTCTTCATTTCAGGTTATTTAAACAGCTTGGCTCAACTATTTATCCATTTAAAATGAAGGAACTAACTGGAGGCTGGAGAAAAGCAAAATGCCCCCTTCCTAAATTATGAAAACAACCAAACCAAAGCATCTGCTCCAACTGCAACTGAACAGGAATTTTCTATCAAATATTTACATTAGTTAGGCCATCAACAGACACTAATAGAAGCATAAAGGTAAAACCACAAAATTCAGTACAGGCTACAAGAACTATGGAACTTGGGAGAAGCTTCTAAATTCTGTATTTCTAATAGGAGAACTAAAGCTGCCTCCTTCAAACCTAGTTCAGCTGGAGCTGAAGCTATTACAGCATACACATACTCAATTCAAAGGCTTACAGAAGATTACACATTAATCTTACAACTGGTTGAAAAGTGGCCTGGTTTAGTAACTCCCAAGGAAAATAAAAAAAAACCAAATTTATTCAGAAAAATAATCCAAGCATGTATAAATGCAAACCAACACTTGAACAATTTAAAGCAGAATTAATGGTTAAAATAAACCATGAAAATCCCATCAAAGGTAATGAAGACGATATTTCAAGAATGAAGTCAGACTGAAAAACTGTTTAGAGAAAAACAGCAAACCATGAAGTATACACAAAAAAAAGGATAAAAACATATTGTCAGCTCCCTGTGCAATAAATGGGTTAATGAGTGATACTACCCACCGAAAAAGTAATCCATTAGAGCTAAAACATCTAATAAACAATCAGCAAGCTTTCAAAGGGTCACAGCTACAAAACAGCACACAAAATTCACAGCAAGGAATGCTTCAGCTCACTGATGCCTACTTGCTGCATGCTCTGGTTCAAGATGGGTTTTATAAAGTTTTAGAGAGAAATCATTCAAAGCACCATTAGATTAGAATTAAAACTTTTCCACAGGGTAGCAAACATTCAACAATTTAGGGCAGGATGTGCAAACCCATAGCACATGCAACTGAAACTGCAGGGGGATGGAGGTGATCGGAATATAATTACCTGAGCTAATTATCTTACATAACCCCAAGCTGTATGCAACTCTTGCAAAATTGTCATGGGCTGTCTCACAGCCATGGGTCAAACCTTCTATTTGAAGTTCAGACAGAGACAGTAGTTGGAGAAGCAGCTTTTAATAATATTACTTTGGGACAAGCCAAATATTCAGAGGAAGCAATGCAGCACACGAAACATCAACACAGTTTCCTGAGTACTCTTTGGAGGACTTATCCATTCACTGGATTAGCCCTCAAATTGCTTCCTTTGAAAGCCCTGGAACAGTGTGACAGCAAGGATAGCCAGCTTTGAACAGGATGCACCACTGCCTCCCAAAACAAACCACGCACACTTCAGGTGTCCTGACTTCTGAGAGCAGACCAGACTGATCTGGCAGCATACATAAGAAAAATTCAAAATCAGGACAGCCCTTCAGAACCACAAAAGGATCACAAATGCCAACTGTATGGTATTTTGACAGAACCCTGAACAAAGACTGCTTCCAACAATTGCTCCATTTCCCACTGCTCACAGCTGTATTAACACCAGACAGCCAAGGAATGGCCTGCACGACTCATTTTAGAACACTGATTTTTCCCTGCTAAATCCCAAAAGAGCAGCAGACCACTAAACCAGAAAGAAACCGAGATTTTATTACACACCAAAAAGATGAGCTTTCCTGGGAATCTTCCTTTAAATTAAATTGTTTGGAATAACTTCACAAGGCTTTATATTTCAGGATGTATTTCAAAGAACTGTAAAAGCATTAGCCTCAGCACCTTTACTGATGCTACTGCAAACTCAAACATGAAAGCAACGCAGTTCTTTAAAACACAGATATTGGACAGGAGCTTTTTTTTCTTGAAGAGCTTTACATGCAGGTGGCCAGCAAGTGTCATTTATCCAGCAGAAGGAGGGAAATCTTACTTTTTCTGCAGCTTTATTCTAAACACCAGAGCATCCAGAACACCATGAGGCACACAGACAATAAAGAAAAGATGCCAAATCTGGGTCTTTCATAAAAGAAAACTTGCTTTTTAGAAAGCCCTACTGGTTTTGTGGAAAACGTGCAATTTAAGAGAAATCACCTCAAGTTTTTCATTTTCTATATTTGCAACAGCTGACCATGAAAGGCTTTCCGAGGAGTAAAACGCAGCAACAAGTTTATGCTACAAAAGCTGCGTTATCTCCCAGAAATCAGAAAACTGAGAAACTACAACGAGAGACCCACCGAAAACTGAAACACACTGGCATCACAGGGCACAGAATCGCTGCTCAGCCTCTCTGACCTCCACACTGCAGCAGCCCATGTCGCTCCTGCAGCCCCCGGGTGCTCCCATTAGCAATTAAGCACAATGGAGAGCTCTGGGATGCGCGGCGCAGCTTGGACCACGTCGGCAGCGCTACTTTTAGCCAGCGAGGATCATGTGTTACAATTATCACCGTGCCCTCAAGTAGCTCTTAAGGCACTGCTAATGCTTTCTTGGCTAATTAAATTAAGCTAACCTTGTATACATTTCGAAAATGTCTAACGAGTACGCTGACATGATTTAAGAGTGTTTATTACACAATAAGTTCTTGATCGACACTTCTGATTTGTGCTTTGAGATGACTAAGAAAAATCATTTCATTTGTCAAAGAAGTGTTACCAGCAATCACGACCCAGTGACTGAAAACATCAGACATCAGTAGACACAAAGTGCAAATTTAACCACTTATGGTGACAGGATCAATTTTTCCATAGGGTGAATGAAGTCCACTGAACCTGTAAGCTTTGTGTTAAAATTCTGTGTTTCTGTAGAAGATTTTGATGAGCTTTTCTTGCCACAATGCTTTAATATAAAGCTGGAACACTTCCCAAATTTTAATGCTCAGAAGCAAAAAAAAAACTGTAGTTTTATACTCATATGTATAATTTGTATAACAACGGAATATGTGTTTATGTAAGCATAGCTTCAAAATCTACTAAACAGTGTGTAAATCAGTCCTGGAAACAGGAAGAAAACAAAGCCCAGTTTTTCCCCTCTGTATCCTCTCTATGCACTCTGCTATGACATCATCTCAGACAATAAACTTCTTGGCTCCTTGATCCATTTAGTGAGGGATTTTGTTCATTTTAATCAGGCTTCTGGTCAGCAGACAGACACACATCTTCATCTCCATCACTGACTGCGTGGTCGCCAATCAATAATTCAAACCAGTTTACTTTTCAAAGCCTGACGTCATTGCTTTCTCCAAGCCCAGCGAGTACTACTGAGGGAATACACTGAACATGATAAAGGCATTTAGACTATTACAGTCCATTTCCACAAAATGTGTGTCGCCTCCAGAATCAGATCAAACAAAAAAGGACAATATTCACATATAACTCAGCATAATAGTGAAGCAGAAGGCTAGAAATTTAAGTCAACTTCTTGGGAAAGAGTCAAGCCTATCCTTATAAATGTATGCAAATAAACAAAACAAATGGAAAAAAACCCCCACGCACACACAAAAAAAAGTGTATCAGAAAAAGCCATGTGGAGAAAATAAGAAGGGAATAGTAAACAAAAGAGGTAGAAGGCAAGTCTTACCCCCACATTTGGTCTACTCAGCATCTTACAGGATGCCATTAGGTTACTAACTCAGTTTTTGTTGCTAATAAGGAACAGACAGGTGATCTTTTAAAATACATTCCGAAAGGTGGCTACAAACATTCCCACTGAAGAGCGTTTCTCAGGGAAACCTCCACACAAGAAAATTAAGTCACACATTGCAAACAAGAAGTGTCCCATCCCTGCCCGAGCTCCAAACTCTAACTGCCCATTAACCCAATTAACTGCTGGTAGCAAGGCTGGTTTCCTGATGTGATACTCAAAAGATATAGGAAGGACAGACTGTTCCAGTCAACGGCAAAAAAAAAAAACCAAACAAAAACCCCCAAAAAACAAACAAAACAAAAGCCCCAAAACCACAAAAAACATAAAACTGCTTGAAGACGATCCCAGCACGCTTTCTGAACACAGCCTATCTGTCTCCCAACAGTCTCTTCCAAAAGCAAAGGCTTTGTCTCCCTACTGCTATACTTATTCACATCCTAATCACTGCGATCCTCCTCTGGCACTACTTCAAGAAGATTCAGAAGCTGAGAAAGACACTGTATTGCTGACAGTAGTTACATCTGAAGAATAAAAAAGAGTTATACAAAAACAACTTTAAAATACAGTGAGAGATACATATTTTATAAAACACACTGGATGGGGGAAAAACAAAAACCTTATTGGATAACTTCTGCTCATATTTGGCAATCACATCTTAAAAGGAAAGAAAATGCATGAGATGTATTGTGAAGCAAAACAAGTTCATTCCCATACACCAAAATTTACATTTAACTTTAGAAGAGATACCCTTTTAGAAGTGTGGGCAATATCCTGAGAAGTATTTACAATATTTCCCACTACTTTGCACAATCTCCTTTTCTTACACCATGACAATAACATAATTTGAACATTTTAATGACTTGTAGTAAAAAACCCCACTATTTATGAATTTTAAATATTTGGAAAGAAGCCCAAGCTAGTTTTCTTAGCAGCAGTAAACTCCCCGAGAAATAAGCCAGTAAGGGTTACTTCAAACTTTGCTTCACAAACCACAAGACCCACTACATGAATAAACAGAAACTGCACACTAGAACAAGCAGAACAGCTTTTTACAGCTATGGTGCTGCATCCCCAGGAGTCCAGTGAAATTAAACAAGGAAGAAACAGAGAACAAGGAAAAGTAAGATGGGGGAAGGGAAGAACTGTGAAGTATGAAAGAACTGAAAGAGAAGCATATAGGTACAGGATACCTCATCAGTGATTTGTATTTGGTTTAGTACTTTAGACCAAACGGATGGAGCAAAAGGTTTTGTGAGAATTCCAGGTGACATCCGTCTGATCTACCTCTGCCTGCTGCTACTGTTTTCCTCCTCGGCTGATCAACTTCCCCCTTGGCACGGCACGAACCTGGTCAGTTGATGTACGACTGTCAAACACTCGGACCCCCTAATTTCACTTCCATATTTGCATTGCTTTTATAATATACACGCAAAGCAGGCGACTATGAATACCAGTTTAAACCTTAAAAGAAATACGTGAAGTTTCAATCAACCAAAGAAAAAGTCCTGCCTACAATTCCTCCTGTGGGAGGAATCTCTTCGCAGAAAGGATCATTAAACATTGGGAACGGGCTGCCCAGGGAGGCGGCGGAGGCACCGGGCCTGGGGCTGTTGAAAGGAAGGCTGGATGTGNTGGTGTTTAAAAGGAAGGCTGGATGTGGTTCTCAGTGCCCTGCTCCGGCTGACAAGGTGCCGGTCGGTCACAGGTCGGACTCGATGATCTCAGAGGTCTTTTGCAGCCTCATTGATTCTGTGGTTCTTCGACAATTAAAAACAAAAAACTGCAGGTTTTGTCAACAGAGCTGTTTAGAGACAAGGAAGAAGGGAGACTCCCGAATTCTTTCTTCCAGTAAGAATTTACCAAATGTAAATTCTCCGAATCGGACTGTAGAATTTCACTTGCAGGTAGCCCGTCTAACCAAAGCTACCACAGCGACTTCGGCTGGGAAAGCATTCCCTTAAACTTGACGGCAAAAATCACACCCTCCGTGCCACAAAAACGGCGCGGGGGGCTTTCCCAAACACCAG